>JAPYKE020000101.1:2035000-2635000 GCA_028554795.2 Sinohyriopsis cumingii
CTCTCACTGTAAGGTGGTATACTCTGACTCCCATGGACAGCATTATAATGATGGAGTACTGTATCACTGTACTAATGGTAACATTGCAATGGAAGAGTTTTTTGTTAAGGGTTCTCCTAGCTTAAGTGGGGTTGGTGATGTACATGGACATAGTAATTTGACCCATTGTTAGGACAGAAAGTTGATACTTTGTATCGACAGTTCTCTTGCATTGTTAATTCACCTAATATACTATATTATTATTATTATTATTATTATTATTATTTATTTATATAAACATCTTTAATTTTTAGATACTTTGTCGGAAAAAAAGAGAAAAAGGCATTGTTTTATATATCTGTACTAAAAGACTTCATTTTATTTTTCAGTTTGTTTTGTGTTTTTGTTTTCATTATCATTTGTAGTCCCATATATGAAATGGTATTTGTTTGGGTTTCTAGAGTTTTAAGCTCCATACATTATTTCATTTGTTTCCTTATCATTAATCTTTATACCATGTGTATTAATTTGGCATGTTTTTCATTATAATACAGAGTCACTTAGAAAATGTTCTGGTGTTTGCCTAATAATATACTTTCTTGGAAAATATTTAATCATATTTTTTGCTAACTTATAAGATATACAGGTACTCATTATCTAAAAGGTCTGCACAAAATAAACTGAGATCTTAATTAATATGTTATAAATTTTCAAGAAACTTAAAAGTTAAGCAGTCTAACATAGAGGACAAAGCAATTATAATAAAATGATATTATCCCCCTCCACACAATCCACAGACACACACTTAGTCCCACTTATCAAAAGAAGTTCTGCTTATTATGTTACTCCATCACTTCCTGTCTGTACCTCCTTTGAATTGATTACTTGCTTTGTCCATTGAAACAAAGACAAATTTAAAGAAGATTCCAAATAGACCACCTTTAATCATCTATTACATGTATGTTCCTATATCATACATGTTTATGTAATCTATTACATGTACAGTTCTGTATCATACATGTATTTGTAATCTGTTACATTTACAATCCTGTATTATACATGTATATGTAATCTATTACATGTACAGTCCTGTATCATATATGTATATGTAATTTCAGCTTATAGGTGTTTTTAAACAATGCCATGAATGGGAACAATTTCTTTAATGTTATTAGTAAGTGTCATTTATTAATCTGGAAATTGACTTTTGAAAATATTTGTATTATTAATAATCTGTGTCCAAGTAAAATAATTTGACTATATCTTATGGTATAATATTGCAAAGAATATAATCCATGACAGTTTTGAAAATAAGGAAAATCTGTTAAAGAGAAGTATTAGAGAAGTACCTGACATAGGCAAGTAATAATGAATCTGGAAAAACATTAGGAGTACTCTAGTATTCGCTGGTGCTCCCATTTGTTTGTACCCCCTACTGATTTTAATATTGAAAAGAATTAGAAGGAGGAATACAAAATGCACAAAGCTTCATTCAAAAGTTTCTAACCTGATTGATGCCAGGGGGCCCTTATCTTATCATCTTGTTTGCTATGTTAATCTGTATCCATTATTTGCAATGTTTGGTTTTTATATTTCTGGAAAAAAATAATATTGAACAAAACAGTGTAACTCTTGTATGCACGTGTTGAAAGGGCTCTAGCTCCCAAAGTTAAAGAAATTTATGTTATTTTTCAAAGCTTATCGAAGGTGGTGAACTACAGGTCATCTGTTATCTGAAAAAAAATAGACTCACCCCAAACAAACAATGGCGATGATGTTACTAAAGAAATTCTGTTTTATTTGAAGCGCCAACAATTTAACAGTGTTAGGGACCACTTGGCAACAATTGGGTTAGAAATTATAAATTGATGAATGAAATGTCCAAGTTTTGTGTATTTTTTACATGTGTGTGGACTTGAGGTTCGCTTAGAGTTCAGATTTCAATTATTAATCTATCATATCAATAACTTTAATGTTTTCTTGCTTCTGATGTTAGTTTTGATCTGAAAAGGGCAGAGTAAAGTAATATATCAGTCATTTGGTGGTATAGCCTTTTTGCAGGCTACTGAACCAAAATACTGGCATATTATGATTTTGATCCGCCACTTAACATGTACTGTCTCCACTGGGGGGGGGCAACATTTAGAAATAACGTTGGCTTTTAAATATTCAATTTACATATGCCACATTTATTTCAGAAATGCCTAAATCTCAAAATCAGCTGTCTGTTCTTCATTGAACATGTTAAGCTAATTTGTGCAGACACTGTTTAAAAAAAATTGTGTGACTTTGTATCACAGAGAATTTCATTTTGCCAAAATAAAATTGTTATTAATTGCAGACTGGTGAAAATTAAATGCTTTAAAACACAGATTATGTAGATGCAATGGAACATGTCTGATTAAAGTCCTTTATGTCAGAACCTGAGATACATTTATGCAAACATAGAAACTGCAAGGCCAGTAAGTTGTGCTCAAAGTTTAACACGTCACATTAAAAATGTAATTTAACATGTCACATTATAAGTGTAATTTAACAGTCACATTACAAGTGTAATTTAACGTGTCACATTAAAAGTGTAATTTAACATGTCACATTACAAGTGTAATTTATCATGTCATATTACAAGTGTATTTCAACATCTCACGTTACGGTGTAATTTAAAATGTCACATACAAGTGTAATTTAACAAGTCACATTATAGGTGTAATTTAACATATCACATTACAAATGAAGTGCTTCTAATTGAAATTTGCCAAAAATGTATAGGTAACGGATTGTAATGTTCAACACAATAGCTCAGTAAGGAAAGTAGCTCAGACTGATGCTTTTTTTATTGATGTCTAATTTCTGGTATTATTATTTACTTGGAACAAAATGTTCTATGCTGATAAGGATTGGCTATATTGCATTTATTTGATATAATTTATTTTATGACAGAAACTCTGGTTTCCATGCAAAGTTCTGGAACCTACTAGATTCTGTATCATAAATTGTAGGAAAGTTACAGATATGTATATTTTTATATACCATGTATTTGGAAAAAAGCTGATAGTTTCACCTCCTTGTTTGTATCTAGATGTATATTTTCTTACATTCATATGTCCATCACAATTCCTTTTAAATGCAAGAACTTGTTGGCAGGTTACTTGTTTAGTGTATGATGCCAGACTTGGGACCCCAGGGTCTGTTGAACAGAGTTAAAGTTCAAAACTACTGTATGTGCTCACTTATAAGATGAGTCAACTGCAAACTGCACAGACCCAGATCTGCCAGTGCATTATGCACAGGTACATCTGGGTCTGTGCAGTTTGTTAGGAGTAGTCACTAGAACAAACAACATAGACCCTAATATGCAGTTGAATTGTGCTATGGCAGATGAGGATCTTTACTGTTTGCAGTTTGAGCGGTCTTATAAGCAAATTTATATGATACATCAAATCCTATGTATAAAGGACACTAAAGTTTGCCACTAATTGGCAGTTATCCAATATATATTCATACTGAAGTGAAATTCAGAAAAGGGATTCATAATTTTGTCCTTAATAAGCAGATGTCCTTTATTTTGAGATGTTCACTAAGATGGAGTTTCTTTGTGATAACACTTATAATTTTATTTTTTCAGCATATGCACACTGGTAATGTTCAGGGGACTGGAAGTAACAGTCAGCAGATCAACTTTACATCTGGAAATATGTCTCAGACGTCTAATGCCAATTCCACCTATGGACAGCCCCGATTCTAGTGGAGATTTTGATAAACTGTGATGTTACACATTGGTTCTTAATAAAGATGATTTTTTCAATTGTAGAAGCTATCAGAGATAGCAGAAGAGTAATTTTCCTCGACTTGTTCCACTTCATGGCAACTTTGAACTAATTACTTAAATACGAATGGAATCCAATAGTCCCATTATTGACATCTTGCTTTTCTCTGTGAAATGACAAAATTGAACAACACTGTAATTATAGGTCATGCTCCTCAACAAAACAGTTTTTATTTAAGAGTTAATCTCCTGCAATAGACATGACCCAAATGCTTGATGAAAAGCTCATCACCAGCATTTACAAACAAATACATAATTACCCATAATAGACCTGAATCTTATGCTTTTGCCATCTCATACAAAGTGATCACTTGAGACAAGGAGCAACTTTAAATCTCCAATAATAGACCTGAATTTTATGGTTGATGTTAATTCCATCACCAGCTTGTATAAGGTTTGGAAAAAACATATGTGAATAATAAAGCTTTGTTGGATGATTTCGTGGCCTGTTTTAATTTTTATTTGTTAAGACCAGATTTTTCAGGTGTATTGTGAGAAAAGCACCATGTTTCTAAACTCCTGATATTCCTAGAAGAAATTTTCAAGGTTAATTGTTAAGAAAAGAGCTTCCTCAAGTAGTCACAAACTGAAGTGACACCTTCCTTGTCAATGATTTTTGATGAGTAGCCCAGTTGAAAATGTCAAAATGCATAGAAACATGCTGTGCTTGAAGAAAATGTCAGAATGCATAGAAACATGCTGTGCTAGAAGATAAATGTTAGAATGCATACAAACATACTGTGCTTGAAGATAAATGTCAGAATGCATACAAACATGCTGTGCTAGAAGATAAATGTTAGAATGCATACAAACATGCTGTGCTAGAAGATAAATATCAGAATGCATATAAACATGCTGTGCTTGAAGATAAATGTCAGAATGCATACAAACATGTTGTGCTTGAAGATAAATATCAGAATGCATAGAAACATGCTGTGCTTGAAGATAAATGTCAGAATGCATAGAAACATGCTGTGCTTGAAGAGAAATGTCAGAATGCATATAAACATGCTGTGCTAGAAGATATATGTCAGAATGCATATAAACATGCTGTGCTAGAAGATAAATGTCAGAATGCATACAAACATGCTGTGCTTGAAGAGAAATGTCAGAATGCATATAAACATGCTGTGCTAGAAGATAAATGTCAGAATGCATAGAAACATGCTGTGCTTGAAGATAAATGTCAGAATGCATAGAAACATGCTGTGCTTGAAGAGAAATGTCAGAATGCATAGAAACATGCTGTGCTAGAAGATATATGTCAGAATGCATATAAACATGCTGTGCTTGAAGATAAATGTCAGAATGCATACAAACATGTTGTGCTTGAAGATAAATATCAGAATGCATAGAAACATGCTGTGCTTGAAGATAAATGTCAGAATGCATAGAAACATGCTGTGCTTGAAGAGAAATGTCAGAATGCATATAAACATGCTGTGCTTGAAGATAAATGTCAGAATGCATAGAAACATGCTGTGCTAGAAGAAAAATGTCAGAATGCATAGAAACATGCTGTGCTTGAAGATAAATGTCAGAATGCATAGAAACATGCTGTGCTTGAAGAGAAATGTCAGAATGCATAGAAACATGCTGTGCTAGAAGATATATGTCAGAATGCATATAAACATGCTGTGCTTGAAGAGAAATGTCAGAATGCATACAAACATGCTGTGCTTGAAGAGAAATGTCAGAATGCATATAAACATGCTGTGCTAGAAGATAAATGTCAGAATGCATAGAAACATGCTGTGCTTGAAGATAAATGTCAGAATGCATAGAAACATGCTGTGCTTGAAGAGAAATGTCAGAATGCATAGAAACATGCTGTGCTAGAAGATATATGTCAGAATGCATATAAACATGCTGTGCTTGAAGATAAATGTCAGAATGCATACAAACATGTTGTGCTTGAAGATAAATATCAGAATGCATAGAAACATGCTGTGCTTGAAGATAAATGTCAGAATGCATAGAAACATGCTGTGCTTGAAGAGAAATGTCAGAATGCATATAAACATGCTGTGCTTGAAGATAAATGTCAGAATGCATAGAAACATGCTGTGCTAGAAGAAAAATGTCAGAATGCATAGAAACATGCTGTGCTTGAAGATAAATGTCAGAATGCATAGAAACATGCTGTGCTTGAAGATAAATGTCAGAATGCATAGAAACATGCTGTGGTAGAAGATAAATGTCAGAATGCATATAAACATGCTGTGCTTGAAGATAAATGTCAGAATGCATAGAAACATGCTGTGCTAGAAGAGAAATAATCAGAATGTATAGAAACATGCTGTGCTTGAAGATAAATGTCAGAATGCATAGAAACATGCTGTGCTTGAAGATAAATGTCAGAATGCATACAAACATGCTGTGCTTGAAGATAAATGTCAGAATGCATAGAAACATGCTGTGCTTGAAGATAAACGTCAGAATGCATAGAAACATGCTGTGCTAGAAGAAAAATGTCAGAATGCATGCAAACATGCTGTGCTAGAAGAAAAATGTCTGAATGCATAGAAACATGGTGTGCTTGAAGATAAATGTCAGAATGCATACAAACATGCTGTGCTAGAAAATAAATGTCAGAATGCATAGAAACATGCCGTGCTTGAAGATAAATGTCAGAATGCATAGAAACATGCTGTGCTAGAAGATAAATGTCAGAATGCCTAGAAACATGCTGTGCTTGAAGATAAATGTCAGAATGCATGCAAACATGCTGTGCTTGAAGATAAATGTCAGAATGCATACAAACATGATGTGCTTGAAGATAAATGTCAGAATGCATAGAAACTTGCTGTGCTAGAAGATAAATGTCAGAATGCATACAAACATGCTCTGCTTGGAGATAAATGTCAGAATGCATAGAAACATGATGTGCTAAAAGCTAAATGTCAGAAGGCATAGAATCATGCTGTGCTAGAAGATAAATGTCAGAATGCATAGAAGCGTGTTGTGCTACAAGATAAATGTCAGAATGCATATAAACATGCTGTGCTTGAAGATAAATGTCAGAATGCATACAAACATGCTGTGCTAGAAGAGAAAAAATCAGAATGCATAGAAACATGCTGTGCTAGAAGATATATGTCAGAATGCCTAGAAACATGCTGTGCTTGAAGATAAATGTCAGAATGAATAGAAACATGCTGTGCTTGAAGATAAATGTCAGAATGCATGCAAACATGCTTTGCTAGAAGATAAATGTCAGAATGCATAGAAACATGCTGTGCTAGAAGATAAATGTCAGAATGCATAGTAACATACTGTGCTAGAAGATAAATATCCGAATGCATAGAAACATGCTGTGCTTGAAGATAAATGTCAGAATGTATAGAAACATGCTGTGCTTGAAGATAAATGTCAGAAAGCATAGAAACATGCTTTGCTAGAAGATAAATGTCAGAATGCATACAAACATGCTGTGCTAGAAGATAAATGTCAGAAAGCATAGAAACGTGCTGTGCTAGAAGATAAATGTCAGAATGCATACAAACATGCCGAACTAGAAGAGAAATAATCAGAATGCATAGAAACATGCTGTGCTTGAAGATAAATGTCAGAATGCATACAAACATGCTGTGCTAGAAGATAAATGTCAGAATGCCTAGAAACATGCTGCGCTTGAAGATAAATGTCAGAATGCATGCAAACATGCTGTGCTTGAAGATAAATGTCAGAATGCATACAAACATGCTGTGCTTGAAGATAAATGTCAGAATGCATAGAAACTTGCTGTGCTAGAAGATAAATGTCAGAATGAATAGAAACATGCTGTGCTTGAAGATAAATGTCAGAATGCATACAAACATGCTGTGCTAGAAGATAAATGTCAGAATGCATAGAAACGTGCTGTGCTTGAAGATAAATGTCAGAATGCATGCAAACATGCTGTGCTTAAAGATAAATGTCAGAATGCATAGAAACATGCTGTGCTAGAAGATAAATGTCAGAATGGATAGAAACATGCTGTGCTGGAAGATAAATGTCAGAATGCATAGAAACATGCTGTGTTTGAAGATAAATATCAGAATGCATAGAAACATGCTGTGCTAGAAGAGAAATAATCAGAATGCATAGAAACACGCTGTGCTAGAAGATAAATGTCAAAATGCATAGAAACATGCTGTGCTAGAAAATAAATGTCAGAATGCATAGTAACATACTGTGCTAGAAGATAAATATCAAAATGCATAGAAACATGCTGTGTTAGAAAATAAATGTCAGAATGCATAGTAACATACTGTGCTAGAAGATAAATATCCGAATGCATAGAAACATGCTGTGCTTGAAGATAAATGTCAGAATGTATAGAAACATGCTGTGCTTGAAGATAAATGTCAGAAAGCATAGAAACATGATGTGCTTGAAGATAAATGTCAGAATGCATACAAACATGCTGTACTAGAAGAGAAATAATCAGAATGCATAGAAACATGCTGTGCTTGAAGATAAATGTCAGAATGCATAGAAACATGCGGTGCTTGAAGATAAATGTCAGAATGCATAGGAACATGCTGTGCTTGAAGATAAATGTCAGAATGCATAGAAACATGCAGTGCTTGAAGATAAACATCAGAATGTATAGAAACATGCTGTGCTTGAAGATAAATGTCAGAATGCATAGAAACATACTGTGCTAGAAATAAATGTCTGAATGCATAGAAACATGATGTGCTTAAAGATAAATGTCAGAATGCATACAAACATGCTGTGCTTGAAGATACATGTCAGAATGCATAGAAACATGCTGTGCTTGAAGATAAATGTCAGAATGCATAGAAACATGCTATACTTGAAGATAAATGTCAGAATGCATAGAAACATGCTGTGCTAGAAGATAAATGTCAGAATGCATAGAAACATGCTGTGCTAGAAGATAAATGTCAGAATGTATAGAAACATGCTGTGCTTGAAGATAAATGTCAGAATGCATACAAACATGCTATGCTAGAAGAGAAATAATCAGAATGCATATAAACATGATGTGCTAGAAGATAAATGTCAGAATGTATAGAAACATGCTGTGCTAGAAGATAAATGTCAGAATGTATAGAAACATGCTGTGCTTGAAGATAAATGTCAGAATGCATACAAACATGCTATGCTAGAAGAGAAATAATCAGAATGCATAGAAACATGCTGTGCTTGAAGATAAATGTCAGAATGCATACAAACATGCTGTGCTAGAAGATAAATGTCAGAATGCATACAAACATGCTGTGCTAGAAAATAAATGTCAGAATGCATGCAAAGATGATGTGCTAGAAGATAAATGTCAGAATGCATGCAAACATGCTGTGCTAGAAGATAAATGTCAGAATGCATATAAACATGCTGTGCTTGAAGATAAATGTCAGAATGAATAGAAACATGCTGTGCTAGAAGATAAATGTCAGAATGCATATAAACATGCTGTGCTAGAAGATAAATGTCAGAATGCATATAAACATGCTGTGCTTGAAGATAAATGTCAGAATGAATGGAAACATGCTGTGCTAGAAGATAAATGTCAGAATGCATGCAAACATGCTGTGCTAGAAGATAAATGTCAGAATGCATATAAACATGCTGTGCTAGAAGATAAATATCAGAATGCATACAAACATGATGTGCTTGAAGATAAATGTCAGAATGAATAGAAACATGCTGTGCTAGAAGATAAATGTCAGAATGCATGCAAACATGCTGTGCTAGAAAATAAATGTCAGAATGCATAGAAACATGCTGTGCTAGAAGATAAATGTCAGAATGCATAGAAACATGCTGTGCTAGAAGATAAATGTCAGAATGCATACAAACATGATGTGCTTAAAGATAAATGTCAGAATGCATGCAAACATGCTGTGCTAGAAGATAAATGTCAGAATGAATAGAAACATGCTGTGCTAGAAGATAAATATCCGAATGCATAGAAACATGCTGTGCTTGAAGATAAATGTCAGAATGTATAGAAACATGCTGTGCTTGAAGATAAATGTCAGAATGCATACAAACATGATGTGCTAGAAGATAAATGTCATAATGCATACAAACATGCTGTGCTTGAATATAAATGTCAGAATGCATGCAAACATGCTTTGCTAGAAGATAAATGTCAGAATACATAGAAACATGCTGTGCTTGAAGATAAATGTCAGAATGCATACAAACATGCTGTACTAGAAGAAAAATAATCAGAATGCATAGAAACATGCTGTGCTTGAAGATAAATGTCAGAATGCATACAAACATGCTGTACTAGAAGAGAAATAATCAGAATGCATAGAAACATGCTGTGCTTGAAGATAAATGTCAGAATGCATAGAAACATGCAGTGCTTGAAGATAAATGTCAGAATGCATAGGAACATGCTGTGCTTGAAGATAAATGTCAGAATGCATAGAAACATGCAGTGCTTGAAGATAAACATCAGAATGTATAGAAACATGCTGTGCTTGAAGATAAATGTCAGAATGCATAGAAACATACTGTGCTAGAAATAAATGTCTGAATGCATAGAAACATGATGTGCTTAAAGATAAATGTCAGAATGCATACAAACATGCTGTGCTTGAAGATACATGTCAGAATGCATACAAACATGCTGTGCTTGAAGATAAATGTCAGAATGCATAGAAACATGCTATACTTGAAGATAAATGTCAGAATGCATAGAAACATGCTGTGCTAGAAGATAAATGTCAGAATGCATAGAAACATGCTGTGCTAGAAGATAAATGTCAGAATGTATAGAAACATGCTGTGCTTGAAGATAAATGTCAGAATGCATACAAACATGCTATGCTAGAAGAGAAATAATCAGAATGCATATAAACATGATGTGCTAGAAGATAAATGTCAGAATGCATACAAACATGCTGTGCTAGAAAATAAATGTCAGAATGCATGCAAAGATGATGTGCTAGAAGATAAATGTCAGAATGCATACAAACATGCTGTGCTAGAAGATAAATGTCAGAATGCATAGAAACAGGCTGTGCTTGAAGATAAATGTCAGAATGCATAGAAACATGCTGTGCTTGAAGATAAATGTCAGAATGCATAGAAACAGGCTGTGCTTGAAGATAAATGTCAGAATGCATAGAAACAGGCTGTGCTTGAAGATAAATGTCAGAATGCATATAAACATGCTGTGCTAGAAGATAAATGTCAGAATGCATATAAACATGCTGTGCTAGAAGATAAATGTCAGAATGAATAGAAACATGCTGTGCTAGAAAATAAATGTCAGAATGCATGCAAAGATGATGTGCTAGAAGATAAATGTCAGAATGAATAGAAACATGCTGTGCTAGAAAATAAATGTCAGAATGCATGCAAAGATGATGTGCTAGAAAATAAATGTCAGAATGCATGCAAACATGGTGTGCTTGAAGATAAATGTCAGAATGCATACAAGCATGCTGTACTAGAAGATAAATGTCAGAATGCATACAAACATGGTGTGCTTGAAGATAAATGTCAGAATGCATAGAAACATGCTGTACTAGAAGATAAATGTCAGAATGCATGCAAACATGGTGTGCTAGAAGATAAATGTCAGAATGCATAGAAACATGCTGTGCTTGAAGATAAATGTCAGAATGCATATAAACATGCTGTGCTAGAAGATAAATGTCAGAATGCATAGAAACATGCTGTGCTAGAAGATAAATGTCAGAATGCATACAAACATGCTGTACTAGAAGATAAATGTCAGAATGCATACAAACATGCTGTACTAGAAGATAAATGTCAGAATGCATATAAACATGCTGTGCTAGAAGATAAATGTCAGAATGCATATAAACATGCTGTGCTAGAAGATAAATGTCAGAATGCATACAAACATGCTGTACTAGAAGATAAATGTCAGAATGCATATAAACATGCTGTGCTAGAAGATAAATGTCAGAATGAATAGAAACATGCTGTGCTAGAAGATAAATGTCAGAATGCATGCAAACATGGTGTGCTTGAAGATAAATGTCAGAATGCATACAAACATGCTGTACTAGAAGATAAATGTCAGAATGCATACAAACATGCTGTACTAGAAGATAAATGTCAGAATGCATATAAACATGGTGTGCTAGAAGATAAATGTCAGAATGCATATAAACATGCTGTGCTAGAAGATAAATGTCAGAATGCATACAAACATGCTGTACTAGAAGATAAATGTCAGAATGCATATAAACATGCTGTGCTAGAAGATAAATGTCAGAATGCATGCAAACATGGTGTGCTTGAAGATAAATGTCAGAATGCATACAAACATGCTGTGCTAGAAGATAAATGTCAGAATGCATGCAAACATGGTGTGCTTGAAGATAAATGTCAGAATGCATACAAACATGCTGTGCTAGAAGATAAATGTCAGAATGCATATAAACATGCTGTGCTAGAAGATAAATGTCAGAATGCATATAAACATGCTGTGCTAGAAGATAAATGTCAGAATGAATAGAAACATGCTGTGCTAGAAGATAAATGTCAGAATGTATAGAAACATGCTGTGCTTGAAGATAAATGTCAGAATGCATACAAACATGCTGTGCTAGAAGATAAATGTCAGAATGCATGCAAACATGGTGTGCTTGAAGATAAATGTCAGAATGCATAGAAACATGCTGTGCTAGAAGATAAATGTCAGAATGCATGCAAACATGGTGTGCTTGAAGATAAATGTCAGAATGCATAGAAACATGCTATACTTGAAGATAAATGTCAGAATGCATAGAAACATGCTATACTTGAAGATAAATGTCAGAATGCATGCAAACATGGTGTGCTAGAAGATAAATGTCAGAATGCATAGAAACATGCTGTGCTAGAAGATAAATGTCAGAATGCATAGAAACATGCTATACTTGAAGATAAATGTCAGAATGCATAGAAACATGCTGTGCTAGAAGATAAATGTCAGAATGTATAGAAACATGCTGTGCTAGAAGATAAATGTCAGAAAGCATAGAAACATGCTGTGCTAGAAGATAAATGTCAGAATGCATAGAAACATGCTGTGCTAGAAGATAAATGTCAGAATGTATAGAAACATGCTGTGCTAGAAGATAAATGTCAGAAAGCATAGAAACATGCTGTGCTAGAAGATAAATGTCACAAAGCATAGAAACATGATGTGCTAGAAGATAAATGTCAGAAAGCATAGAAACATGCTGTGCTAGAAGATAAATGTCAGAAAGCATAGAAACATGATGTGCTTAAAGATAAATGTCAGAATGCATAGAAACATGCTGTGCTAGAAGATAAATGTCAGAATGTATAGAAACATGCTGTGCTTGAAGATAAATGTCAGAATGCATACAAACATGCTATGCTAGAAGAGAAATAATCAGAATGCATATAAACATGATGTGCTAGAAGATAAATGTCAGAATGTATAGAAACATGCTGTGCTTGAAGATAAATGTCAGAATGCATACAAACATGCTATGCTAGAAGAGAAATAATCAGAATGCATACAAACATGCTGTGCTAGAAAATAAATGTCAGAATGCATGCAAACATGCTGTGCTAGAAGATAAATGTCAGAATGCATATAAACATGCTGTGCTTGAAGATAAATGTCAGAATGCATATAAACATGCTGTGCTAGAAGATAAATGTCAGAATGCATACAAACATGCTGTGCTAGAAAATAAATGTCAGAATGCATGCAAACATGCTGTGCTAGAAGATAAATGTCAGAAAGCATAGAAACATGCTGTGCTTGAAGATAAATGTCAGAATGCATATAAACATGCTGTGCTAGAAGATAAATGTCAGAATGCATACAAACATGCTGTGCTAGAAAATAAATGTCAGAATGCATGCAAAGATGATGTGCTTGAAGATAAATGTCAGAATGCATACAAACATGCTGTACTAGAAGATAAATGTCAGAATGCATACAAACATGCTGTACTAGAAGATAAATGTCAGAATGCATATAAACATGCTGTGCTAGAAGATAAATGTCAGAATGCATATAAACATGCTGTGCTAGAAGATAAATGTCAGAATGCATACAAACATGCTGTACTAGAAGATAAATGTCAGAATGCATATAAACCTGCTGTGCTTGAAGATAATTTTCAGAATGAATAGAAACATGCTGTGCTAGAAGATAAATGTCAGAATGCATGCAAACATGGTGTGCTTGAAGATAAATGTCAGAATGCATACAAACATGCTGTGCTAGAAGATAAATGTCAGAATGCATATAAACATGCTGTGCTTGAAGATAAATGTCAGAATGCATAGAAACATGCTGTGCTTGAAGATAAATGTCAGAATGAATATAAACATGCTGTGCTTGAAGATAAATGTCAGAATGCATATAAACATGCTGTGCTAGAAGATAAATGTCAGAATGAATAGAAACATGCTGTGCTTGAAGATAAATGTCAGAATGCATAGAAACATGCTGTGCTTGAAGATAAATGTCAGAATGCATAGAAACATGCTGTGCTTGAAGATAAATGTCAGAATGCATAGAAACATGCTGTGCTTGAAGATAAATATCAGAATGAATAGAAACATGCTGTGCTAGAAGATAAATGACAGAATGCATAGAAACATGCTGTGCTAGAAGATAAATGTCAGAATGCATAGAAACATGCTATACTTGAAGATAAATGTCAGAATGCATATAAACATGCTGTGCTTGATGATAAATGTCAGAATGCATAGAAACATGCTGTGCTTGAAGATAAATGTCAGAATGCATACAAACATGATGTGCTTAAAGATAAATGTCAGAATGCATAGAAACATGCTGTGCTTGAAGATAAATGTCAGAATGAATAGAAACATGCTGTGCTAGAAGATAAATGTCAGAATGCATAGAAACATGCTGTGCTAGAAGATAAATGTCAGAATGCATAGAAACATGCTGTGCTAGAAGATAAATGTCTGAATGCATAGAAACATGATGTGCTAGAAGATAAATGTCAGAAAGCATAGAAACATGCTGTGCTTGAAGATAAATGTCAGAATGCATACAAACATGATGTGCTTAAAGATAAATGTCAGAATGCATAGAAACATGCTGTGCTTGAAGATAAATGTCAGAATGCATAGAAACATGCTGTGCTAGAAGATAAATGTCAGAATGTATAGAAACATGCTGTGCTAGAAGATAAATGTCAGAAAGCATAGAAACATGATGTGCTTAAAGATAAATGTCAGAATGCATAGAAACTTGCTGTGCTAGAAGATAAATGTCAGAATGAATAGAAACATGCTGTGCTAGAAGATAAATGTCAGAATGCATAGAAACATGCTGTGCTAGAAGATAAATGTCAGAATGCATAGAAACATGCTATACTTGAAGATAAATGTCAGAATGCATATAAACATGCTGTGCTAGAAGATAAATGTCAGAATGCATATAAACATGCTGTGCTTGAAGATAAATGTCAGAATGCATACAAACATGCTGTGCTAGAAGATAAATGTCAGAATGCATGCAAACATGGTGTGCTTGAAGATAAATGTCAGAATGCATATAAACATGCTGTGCTAGAAGATAAATGTCAGAATGAATAGAAACATGCTGTGCTAGAAGATAAATGTCAGAATGCATGCAAACATGGTGTGCTAGAAGATAAATGTCAGAATGCATAGAAACATGCTGTGCTAGAAGATAAATGTCAGAATGCATAGAAACATGCTATACTTGAAGATAAATGTCAGAATGCATATAAACATGCTGTGCTTGAAGATAAATGTCAGAATGCATAGAAACATGCTGTGCTTGAAGATAAATGTCAGAATGCATACAAACATGATGTGCTTAAAGATAAATGTCAGAATGCATAGAAACATGCTGTGCTTGAAGATAAATGTCAGAATGAATAGAAACATGCTGTGCTAGAAGATAAATGTCAGAATGCATAGAAACATGCTGTGCTAGAAGATAAATGTCAGAATGCATAGAAACATGCTGTGCTAGAAGATAAATGTCAGAATGTATAGAAACATGCTGTGCTAGAAGATAAATGTCAGAATGTATAGAAACATGATGTGCTAAAAGCTAAATGTTAGAAGGCATAGAATCATGTTGTGCTAGGAGATAAATGTCAGAATGCATATAAACATGCTGTGCTTGAAGATAAATGTCAGAATGCATAGAAACATGCTATACTTGAAGATAAATGTCAGAATGCATATAAACATGCTGTGCTTGAAGATAAATGTCAGAAAGCATAGAAACATGCTGTGCTTGAAGATAAATGTCAGAATGCATACAAACATGATGTGCTTAAAGATAAATGTCAGAATGCATAGAAACATGCTGTGCTTGAAGATAAATGTCAGAATGCATACAAACATGATGTGCTTAAAGATAAATGTCAGAATGCATAGAAACATGCTGTGCTTGAAGATAAATGTCAGAATGAATAGAAACATGCTGTGCTAGAAGATAAATGTCAGAATGCATAGAAACATGCTGTGCTAGAAGATAAATGTCAGAATGTATAGAAACATGCTGTGCTAGAAGATAAATGTCAGAAAGCATAGAAACATGCTGTGCTAGAAGATAAATGTCAGAATGCATAGAAACATGCTGTGTTTGAAGATAAATGTCAGAATGTATAGAAACATGCTGTGCTAGAAGATAAATGTCTGAATGCATAGAAACATGATGTGCTAGAAGATAAATGTCAGAAAGCATAGAAACATGCTGTGCTTGAAGATAAATGTCAGAATGCATACAAACATGATGTGCTTAAAGATAAATGTCAGAATGCATAGAAACATGCTGTGCTTGAAGATAAATGTCAGAATGCATACAAACATGATGTGCTTAAAGATAAATGTCAGAATGCATAGAAACATGCTGTGCTTGAAGATAAATGTCAGAATGAATAGAAACATGCTGTGCTGGAAGATAAATGTCAGAATGCATAGAAACATGCTGTGCTAGAAGATAAATGTCAGAATGTATAGAAACATGCTGTGCTAGAAGATAAATGTCAGAAAGCATAGAAACATGCTGTGCTAGAAGATAAATGTCAGAATGCATAGAAACATGCTGTGCTAGAAGATAAATGTCAGAATGTATAGAAACATGCTGTGCTAGAAGATAAATGTCAGAAAGCATAGAAACATGCTGTGCTAGAAGATAAATGTCAGAAAGGATAGAAACATGATGTGCTAGAAGATAAATGTCAGAAAGCATAGAAACATGCTGTGCTAGAAGATAAATGTCAGAAAGCATAGAAACATGATGTGCTTAAAGATAAATGTCAGAATGCATAGAAACATGCTGTGCTAGAAGATAAATGTCAGAATGCATAGAAACATGCTGTGCTAGAAGATAAATGTCAGAATGCATAGAAACATGATGTGCTAGAAGATAAATGTCAGAATGTATAGAAACATGCTGTGCTTGAAGATAAATGTCAGAATGCATAGAAACATGCTGTGCTTGAAGATAAATGTCAGAATGCATAGAAACATGATGTGCTAGAAGATAAATGTCAGAATGCATATAAACATGCTGTGCTTGAAGATAAATGTCAGAATGCATAGAAACGTGTTGTGCTAGAAGATAAATGTCAGAATGCATATAAACATGCTGTGCTTGAAGATAAATGTCAGACAAACATGCTGTGCTAGAAGAGAAATAATCAGAATGCATAGAAACATGCTGTGCTAGAAGATAAATGTCAGAATGCATAGAAACATGCTGTGCTTGAAGATAAATGTCAGAATGCATACAAACATGCTGTGCTAGAAGAGAAATAATCAGAATGCATAGAAACCTGCTGTGCTTGAAGATATATGTCAGAATGTATAGAAACATGCTGTGCTAGAAGATAAATATCCGAATGCATAGAATCATGCTGTGCTTGAAGATAAATGTCAGAATGAATAGAAACATGCTGTGCTTGAAGATAAATGTCAGAATGCATGCAAACATGCTTTGCTAGAAGATAAATGTCAGAATGCATAGAAACATGCTGTGCTTGAAGATAAATGTCAGAATGCATACAAACATGCTGTACTAGAAGAGAAATAATCAGAATGCATAGAAACATGCTATACTTGAAGATAAATGTCAGAATGCATATAAACATGCTGTGCTTGAAGATAAATGTCAGAATGCATAGAAACATGCTGTGCTTGAAGATAAATGTCAGAATGCATACAAACATGATGTGCTTAAAGATAAATGTCAGAATGCATAGAAACATGCTGTGCTTGAAGATAAATGTCAGAATGAATAGAAACATGCTGTGCTAGAAGATAAATGTCAGAATGCATAGAAACATGCTGTGCTAGAAGATAAATGTCAGAATGCATAGAAACATGCTGTGCTAGAAGATAAATGTCAGAATGCATAGAAACATGCTGTGCTAGAAGATAAATGTCAGAATGTATAGAAACATGATGTGCTAAAAGCTAAATGTTAGAAGGCATAGAAACATGCTGTGCTTGAAGATAAATGTCAGAATGCATATAAACATGCTGTGCTTGAAGATAAATGTCAGAATGCATAGAAACGTGTTGTGCTAGAAGATAAATGTCAGAAAGCATAGAAACATGATGTGCTTAAAGATAAATGTCAGAATGCATAGAAACATGCTGTGCTAGAAGATAAATGTCAGAATGCATAGAAACATGCTGTGCTAGAAGATAAATGTCAGAATGCATAGAAACATGCTGTGCTAGAAGATAAATGTCAGAATGTATAGAAACATGCTGTGCTTGAAGATAAATGTCAGAATGCATAGAAACATGCTGTGCTTGAAGATAAATGTCAGAATGCATAGAAACATGCTGTGCTAGAAGATAAATGTTAGAAGGCATAGAATCATGTTGTGCTAGGAGATAAATGTCAGAATGCATATAAACATGCTGTGCTTGAAGATAAATGTCAGAATGCATAGAAACGTGTTGTGCTAGAAGATAAATGTCAGAATGCATATAAACATGCTGTGCTTGAAGATAAATGTCAGACAAACATGCTGTGCTAGAAGAGAAATAATCAGAATGCATAGAAACATGCTGTGCTAGAAGATAAATGTCAGAATGCATAGAAACATGCTGTGCTTGAAGATAAATGTCAGAATGCATACAAACATGCTGTGCTAGAAGAGAAATAATCAGAATGCATAGAAACCTGCTGTGCTTGAAGATATATGTCAGAATGTTTAGAAACATGCTGTGCTAGAAGATAAATATCCGAATGCATAGAATCATGCTGTGCTTGAAGATAAATGTCAGAATGAATAGAAACATGCTGTGCTTGAAGATAAATGTCAGAATGCATGCAAACATGCTTTGCTAGAAGATAAATGTCAGAATGCATAGAAACATGCTGTGCTTGAAGATAAATGTCAGAATGCATACAAACATGCTGTACTAGAAGAGAAATAATCAGAATGCATAGAAACCTGCTGTGCTTGAAGATAAATGTCAGAATGCATAGAAACATGCGGTGCTTGAAGATAAATGTCAGAATGCATAGAAACATGCAGTGCTTGAAGATAAATGTCAGAATGTATAGAAACATGCTGTGCTTGAATATAAATGTCAGAATGCCTAGAAACATACTGTGCTAGAAGATAAATGTCAGAATGCCTAGAAACATGCTGTGCTTGAAGATAATGTCAGAATACATAGAAACATGCTGTGCTTGAAGATAAATGTCGGAATGCATAGGAACATGCTGTGCTTGAAGATAAATGTCAGAATGCATAGAAACATGCTGTGCTAGAAGATAAATGTCAGAATGCATAGAAACGTGCTGTGCTAGAAGATAAATGCCAGAATGCATAGAAACATGCTGTCTTGGAAGATAAATGTGATCAGATAACAAGTTCTTTCTACCGTATATACTCACTTGTAAGTCTAATTCATCTGCAAACAAAAATATATCCTGATGTGCCATTGCATGTGCCAGCAGATCAGGGTCTCTCTTGTTCTACTAATTACTCCTAAAAAATCTGCACAGATCTAAATCTTCAGGTGCACTTGGCAATGGTAAATCTGTGTCAGTGTAGTTTGCAGTTGAACTCACCTTGTGAGCGTGTATATACATTGATATACACAACCATATTTGTATAGTATAACCACATGTTTACAAAGAAGATTAGTGCAGCCATAACCCAGCCAACTATGTTTAAAGTCCATTCGTATGAATTCACTATCATCCAAATACATGAAAAATGTAGATGTCGTACAGACAGCCATACATTTACTTCAGATTCAGTTTATTTATTCCTTTGTGAAGTTCATAAGTAGCTCAACTGGTAATGAGACGCCCAAGTCTCTTCCTTAATTCCACTTAACTTTTTTATATGAGGTAGGTTGTTTGAAGCTTTGGAAGATCTGCCCCAGGATATACCATTGTGCTTTTGTCCATCAGAAATATTACATATAATACCTTGAATATAGATTTCAAATACTAATCTTATCATTTCACTCTTTATTTTTCTGGATATGAAGTTTTGCAGCCTGACTTTGTGCAAGAATTAAATTTTTGTTAGTCCATAAATTCATGGATTGTGGATGCTGACTAATTGTGTCCATAGGGATATTTGTACACTGGTCCATAATTTTGCTGATTATTACAGGCATGAAATCTGCGAAAAACAAAAATTGGTCTCCCTCTAATGATGAATTCACAATACATGTAATGTGGATTAGTTAATAATTATTTTATATACTCACTTATATATCAAGTCCAGCTACAAAATACACAGACCCAGCACTGCCATTACCTATTGTGCTGGCATATCTGGGTCTCGGCATTTTGTTAAGTGTAAATCAGTAGAACAAACGACATAGACCCTGATCTGCCAGCATATGGTATGATGGTAGATCAGGGCCTTTTGTTGTTTGCAGTTGAACTTGTAAGCAAGTATATATTATAAACATAACAACTTCATAGAAATATTCCTTATCTACTATAGAAGTAAAATGATCAGAATTTTTGTACCTCACTTATGTTTTATAAACAGATTATACATCTTCAAAATAATATACTCACAGAGGCAAAATTATATATGGAGGTTGTGATCTACTCAATTCGAGGACAACTATGTCAATAGCTGAGTCTGCCCATTACATTCTTGGCCTACCCTAATAGTCCATAATGTACTCGGCCCATTACATACTCGGCCCCTTGTTCCACAATTTATATAATAGTAATGTGGATATTATATTCTTTATTTTAACAGATATTTAATTTTTTAAGTCTTTGAATGTTTCTTTCAGCAGTCATATATTTTGCAGTAGAGACATGGGACAAAAATCATAACTTATACATGTACACTGTATAATCAACATTTTAAAACTGACCTTGTCCCACTGCTGTGTTAATTGGTAATTGAGTTTAAAGGTAGCACCTGTCTACTTGTGATTATAAACATGAGTTGACTCGTGTGAATCTGATTACAGTTGCACTTCCCATCAGTATACCATAAATTTTGTATCAACAGTAAATATTTTGTAGTATTCTAAGTTTAAAATGTCTCTGTTCTTGTAAGGCCACTGTGTTAATTGAGCTAAATGGATATTATTTCTTTTTTTTAATAAAAATTTGAGTAAAAAGAAAAAGGAAACATTTCTAATACTTATGTATTTATTTTTTAGTATAAAATTTTGAATCTTTGACCGTGTTTGCCCCTCCTTATTCCTTCTCTCTGTACTTAACATAATTAAATATTTATATGAATTTACTCTTAGCAGTAATTATTTGGTGTCCTCTTTTCTTGACCCAATTTTATACTTGTAAAAGTCCATAAGATGAATAATTTTCATCTGAAAGTTTGTTGATGACATTTAAGCATTCAACATTCAGGATTTAATTGAATTTGTTATGATATATTACTATTATTTTGTAAAGCAACAAGTAATATTTAATTTAATCTGAGTAAATGTGCCAAGATGATCACATTGGATCAACCCCCCCCCCCCCATCTTAACCACTCTGGTGGCCTAAGTGGTTAGAGTATCCACCTTGGATGCGGGATGCGGCTAGCATGAACCTTGGCCAAATCATGCCAAAGACTTTTAAAAAATATTACTAGCAGCTGCCTCACTTGGCACTCGGCATTAAGTGATTAGTGTTAGGATTGGTCGGCCTGGTGTCAGGATAATGTGACTGGGTGTGACATGATGCCACATGTCTGCGGCATGATGCCCCTGTGCTAGACATCACTATAAACTGCCACATTGCAGACATCGTAGCTATATGGCTCAAATTGTTAAAGCTATGTCCAAATCACACACAACACACCCTCCCAACCTGGAAAATTCCATATAGAGGATACAATGAATAGTGCTCAGTTAGAATATGTTTACCACATCTCGTTTTCTTATTGGTGAATTATGTTTCTCTGTTCATCTGGTACTCCATCTCATAAACTAATGAGTAGATTCACTAAACATCATGTTTACATGGACATGTATCTGGCATCATGGTTAACTTTGTTCAAGAAAAGGGGTATTACCTTCGGTTTCTTCCACTGTAATGTATGTGTGTTTGCACGAGTGTATGTTTGTGTGTCAGTGGGAAGTAGAATTATGTTCCTGTTTATATTTTCTGTGCTAATAATCACAAAACACAGCAGAACATAAACAGTAAACAGCTGACATTGCGAGAGATCCAGTAATAACCCTGTCTATTCATTCTATTTTACAGTAAATATTGCTAGCCAAGATGAAAAACAAACTGATTGTTTCCAGTGAATATCGGAGTAGTAATAGGGAGCTGTTTACGGACAATGGGAGATCCCAGTCAAAAAGGTCGTGGTATTGTTTACGGTCAATGGGAATTTAACATGGGGAATATTGGGCCTGTATACGGACAAGGGAAAGTTGGGTTGTTTTATAGGGACAATAGGGATGGAACAGGCGAGGTGACGTCACAGTACTGAAGATTGGTAACAATGTAGCAAGGGGCTGACCTCAATTGGGACCAAAGAGTGGGAAAAAAATCCTAGAACGCTTGGCGGGACATAGACAAAAATAAAACATACAACATACAGACATAGATTGATGAACATAAATCTATCACACAAACAACTATACAACCCATTAAAAACATTTTAGGCAAGAAAGTAAATCTTTTTGAGGCATATGAGTGGCCCTGAAAAGGGCCTTTGGTTTTTGTTAACACCATTTCATTAACTTAGAGGGCATCGCATAGGCCTTCTTCTCTTCCTCAAACTTCTCACTTCTGGACCGTAGATGAGGACTCGCTTCAGACAACCTTGTCTCTCCACATAGATGCTTCTTTTCCAAACGCTCGTATCAGTGATCCGGATGATTGTCCATGATGATTTGACATACATGTGTAAGTCCGGGTTGAACAGCATTGACGATAAGAGAGTAGATGATTATACGTTTGTCCACAGCTTGTGACGAGAACAGGTGAAGGGAATGCAGTGAACAACTGTTTTTTTATAGTGGAAGAGTGGATCAAAACGGATTGAATTTTTTCACCAATCCAAACACGCGTTACAAACTTCAGCCACAGTGCGGAGTCTGTCTTCCAATCTGAAGAGAGCTGCCTGTGACATCACATTCCCTATAAGGATGCGCTAGCATCTGTACGCAGTGAATCCATGCGACAGAATTTTCAAACATGACGGAAACTAAGAAGATGATGAATTGGGATGCAACAGCCGTGGAGACGAGAAGCAATGGCATAGCAGCAGCTACCAAAGTCAACACAGTCTTACTTCCAGAAGAGACCGATTTTAATTGAGACTTAGTTAAAAAAAATTCTTCTTTGCAATAATTTGTTCCGGTACCAGCACCTTTGCCATTTTCTCCTTCCTAACCACATGTCGAGGATTTTAAATAGAGAAAGAAGAATTGGAGAAATTTTTACAACAGCAGAAAGAAGCAGAACAAGCTTTTCTCCTTCAACAGCAACAGCGAGAAGAAGAAGAAGCAAGAAGGAAACAACAGGAAGAAGAAAAAGCAGTAGAGAAGAAACAAAGTATAAGAGAGAAGGAGGACAGTGAAAGTCAAACGGTAACGGTACTCTTAGTTATTTTGGCAGAGTTAAGGAGTCTGAAACAAATGTATCAGACTTCTTTAATACGACCCAAGAGAAAAAGACCTTCCCGAGCCAAACAGTCCAATCCTGTTACTACGCCTGAGATACCACACCTAGTGATTTCTACCAAATCATTGACAGGAGCAAGTCCAGAAGTAGGCCTTGGTCGTGGCAAAAGCTTAAGGCAGTTAAAGCGGATTACGTCCCATTCCTGAGTTTTTTTATATAGAAAAACAAATAGCCAACGGTTCTTTTCGGAGCCATCCACTTCTCTCGAAAAAAGATGTTATTCATTTTGCCAAAATCAATTAAAACTCAAAATCCCTTCTTTTGCTCCATAATGTACGTGCATGAATGCTTGAGTGTAGGTCCTTATTCTAAAAAAATCAAAACCAAGAGACACGTACGTTTTCTGTCTGGTCTATTCTGGTACAAATTTCACAATCCATACACTTCTGTTTATTTGTTCACTCTCTGTTTTTTTATTTCTTCACCTTCACAGGCTTTTCCTCCTTTTCTTCCTCACTTTCTCTTCGTCTTCTTTTCTTTCTGGACGTGTCTGGGTTCTTCCTTTTGGGAGGGTACCTCTTCTTCCTGTTCGGAACCCCTCTCTTCTTCTTGCTCCTGTTGTTTTTAGGGCATTCTGAAGACTAATGTCCGTTCTCTTGACAATAATAGCAAGTATCTTGACTTTTGTCTCTTCTGACACCTGTCTTGCGTTTTTGATGGTCTGGACAATCTGTAGCCCAGTTACCTTTCTTCTTACAGATATAGCAAGATGTTGACTTTTATTTCGAAAGGAGGGTGAGTAGTCCATCGGCTTGTCTGAAGAAAACTTTCGTATGACACCTCCCAAAGCTCTGATTAGAAGTTCGATCTGTGTGGGATCTTCCATCGTTCTGGTCGGTTTGAGAGTGAAAAGAATACTGGAAGTGAAGACTCTGGCCCTTTATATAGGGAAGACTCTGGCTTGAGATGGATATAGGGACCCATGGCGTTTAAAATGTAGTCGTTTGACTTTTTGCAGTCAAGATGAAATGATCGCATCATTTTGTGGAGAAAGGAGAAGAAAGTAAGAGGCAGAAACGTGATTTATCGCCTCGTACAGTAGCTGAAGTCGTGGCTCAAATTCATGCCAGCGATTTTGAAGATGACATGAGTGAGCCAGAATCCAGACCTAGACAGCCTACAATCAATCAAAGTTCACCACAGCCACCAGTAAACCCTCAAAAATACTATCACATATGAGAGAAGGAAAACCCTCTAGAAAATTAAGTACTACGGCTTACACGAAGACGGTGAAGTTGAAAGATTTCAAGTCCAAAGTACTATTGAAGAAAGCAGAGTGGTTCATCACTGTGCTGTGGGATTCTTTGTTAACTGCACTGAAACGGCAATGTGAAGCCAAAGAAGACAATCGCTTGAGACTTTCCATTCATCACGACAGTTTGAAGTTCCCCATTTGGATCGAGTTTAGCAGCCCAGCAGAATCGACACCTTCCAAAGTCATCGACAAGATTCAACACGTGCAACAATCCAACGACAAGTTTCAAATCACCGATGGAAAAGTGACACTATTCATGACCCACGTTTCTCTTCCCCAAGGGACAGGATGCAAAAAGGTGTTATTGGTGGACGAACTTCGCAGCACCAAAAAGAGTCTCGTCCAAATTAACAACCCTCAAGACCATATGTATTTAGCCCGTGCTGTCGTGGTGGGACGAACTTATACCGACAAGAACGACACGGTAGAATGGAAAAGAGCTTGACAAACTATTCAAAAATCGGGCAGAGCCAAACTCCACGCTACACCTTGAAATTACACCCTCAAGAAGTGCGCGGACCTCTGGGATGTGACTATGGCTATAACAATCGAGAGCAACACAAGCATTGTGGATCAAAATGCTCAGGATGTTTGGCCTCTCAACCCTGTCTGGACGAAGGACAAGAACGAGTGCATTGCCCTGCTTGTCAGCGAACTTTTGTCAGACCAAACTGTTACCAAAAACATCTAAAGACGCAAGGTTCACAGCAGACAAGTGCTTGCCAACTCCTGAGATTGTGCCCAACTTGTAGACAAGGCATACGTAACAATAGTGGCAAGTTACATATATGTTCAGGAAAGAAATGATGTCACATTTGTCGCCAAATTGTTGACCTGGAGCACGAATGCTACATTCAGAAATACCGTTCCAAACAGGAGGAGAACAAAGATGACCAGAAGAAAGGCAATTTCATCTTTTTCGATTTCGAATGCATGCAAGAGACCTGCATTCTCATTCCTGATTTCTGCGTGGCTCATTGAGGAGCAAGACTCCTGGAGGACGTGAAAAAATATTTCGGAGACTGAACACGCATCCGAATTCACCCGATAGATCGTAAACCCCATCAGCGAGACGTGGAGCCAAAAGGACATCGATCGTTACGAAGATTGTCATTACCATGCCACGGTGATAGCTCACAATTTCTCGGGATACGGTGGGCAATTTCTTCTCCGATATTATACGGAACAAACTACCGAACGTCCGAAAGTGACTTTGAACGGAGCCAAAATCATTTCCATGCAAGTGGGTCAAGTACAGTTTAAAGATTCGATGAGTTACTTGGCCATGCCTTTGAGTTGAATGCCTAAAATGTTTAGAATGACAGAAATGGCCAAAGGCTATATTCCGCACTTTTTCAATACCGAAGCCAATCAACATGCCGTTCTACCCCATTTGCATGCGGCTCACTACTACGACCCCGACAATATGCGTACCGAACAACGAGAAGCTTTCTATGCTTGGTAACAGACTAACGCCTCAGACCCCTTCGACTTTCAGGAAGAAATGTTAAATTATTGTCGTGGACATTTGACGACGCTGCTGTGGAAAATTTCGAGAACGTATCATAGAACACGGAGGGATCGATCCTTTTGAAAAAGCCTGCTCCTATGCCAAAGAGTGTTCTTTCGTGTAATGCCAACGATTCATGCCCGAAAACACATTGGCTGTCATCAGCCCTCAAACGACGAACTTTGTAAAACGTCAATACTCGTTCAATGCCCTACGCTGGCTACGTTACTTGTGCTACAAGGAAGACAAATGGATTCAACACGCCCGCAACGGAGGAGGCGAAAAGATCATCGAAAGGTATTCGGTGGATGGTTGGGACTTAGAAAACCCTCAGATTGTTTACGAGTTTAACGGTTGCTTATTTCACGGATATCCCCTCTGTTACCCTGAACGTAACACTAAAAATCAGTTTTTACAACGGACCATGGAAGACTTGTACGAGGCCACTTGTCAGCGGTGATTGAAGTTAGAACCAGGTAGTTGAAATGTGGGAACACGAGTTCGAACACCGTTTGAAAACCGATCCCAAGTTTAAACGCATCGTGGAAAGTTACAAGTTGGTTGACCCACTGAACCCGCGGGACAGTTTGTACGGAGGACGGACGAACGACATCTGTTTGCTGTACCAAGCCGACGAGGAGAAAGGAGAAGAAATCAAATGCTTGGACGTGTGTTCGCTGTATCGTTACGTGTGCAAATGTCGTCACTTTCCCGTAGAGCACCCACAATTGCTGACGGAACACATCGACGTGGACAACATTCGACAATACGAAGGATTGATTAAATGTAAAGTCTTGCCTCCCAAGGACTTGTACCATCCAGTTTTATCTCACCTTTGCCAAGGAAAACTGATGTTTCCCTTGTGCCGTACTTGTGCCGAAACGTGCAACCAAGACCGATCTTGTCAGCACATCCAGCAGGAACGCACCTTGACGGGAACGTGGGTCAGCGTGGAATTGTTTAAAGCTCTGGACATGGAATGCCAACTGTTAGAAGTGTATGAAATTTACCACTTTTCCAAGACAGAGAAATACCATAAGAGCGACAAGACAGAGAAAGACATTTTCGCAGACTACGTGGATACCTTTTTGAAACTGAAACAAGAAGCCAGCAGCTATCCTTCCTGGTGCCAAACTCCCGAAGACCAAATTAAATTCAAAGAAAAATACTGGGATCAGGAAGGCATCACTTTAGACCAAGTGGAGAAAAACAAAGGAAGGCGATCGTTTGCCAAAGTGATGTTGAATTGTTTGTGGGGCAAAATGGCACAACGACAGTGTTTACCCAAGACGGAGTATTTGACACAACCTTCTCGCTACTTCCAGATGATTAACGACAAAACCAAATGCATGAAACACGTGGACGTCCTTCGCGAAGACTTGATCTTAGTCAATTACGAAGAAGATACCTTGTCCACGGACAGTTGCATCTACAGTGATCGCCTGGGTCAACCTCACCTTGACATCGAAGAAGACTGTTTAGGAGCCTAGACGGACGAGTCCCCCGTGGACAAGATTCTAAGTTTTGCTAGTGGTGGTCCTAAAAATTACGGCTACAAATACCGGGACAAACAAGGAGAAGCGCAAACCAAGTGTAAAGTGAAAGGATTGACTCTCAATTATCGCACCAGTCGAGTGGTGAACTTTGGCGTGCTGAAAGAAGCGTTGCAGTCTGGACAGGATGGAAACTTTAAAGTGACCACCTATGAACCGCACAATATTGTACGTTTACCCACTCACCAAATCATCAGTCGACCTTTGGAAAAAGTGTATCAAATCGTGTACCAGAAGAGAGTTTGGCTACCCAGTCACCTCACTTTGCCGTAATGACACGTCGATATTTGTCAGCATATAAAAAGAAATAACGTCCAAGACCGATAGTTCATTGTAACTACCAAGACCAAGTGAGAAAGATAAATCCTTTTAAACAGGCATCATTCAAGTTCGGTGATTCTCAAGTGGAGTGCGATGCAGTGCCTTGCGAGGAGAGCGATGCCGTATGCTGTGACCTCAACTATTCAGTACCATATCATGGTAAATTTGCTATGACTACTACAATACCTACCATGGAAAACGATGCTGTGCGTGTCAAACCTGATGGATGCAAAAGCGATGCCATTCGCTACAGAACACCTTGTCATTTTACTGGTTTTCATGGTGAATGTCATCCTCCACATAAAATCATCCAGATACCACCCTATGGTTTTCATTCAACCCTAAGTAAACTCTTGTGGATTTCACCGTACCCTCATCGAAATGAACCTGTGAAAGACGAATATTCGTTCGCTGTGCGTTTGCATGAATACTGCAACTATGAAAGTCGTTTTTAAACGTTTAAAGGAAAATGGCCTAAATATATGGGAGGACCTACCCCCCGAAGAATTAGCCAGAGCCGGAATTTTCTACTTGGGCGAAGGGGATGAAGCAATTGCTTCAGTTGCGGTGTGTCTCTTGACCAGTGGGAGCAGAAAGGTTGGGCTTACCTGGAACATGCTCGATGGTCTCCACATTGTCACTACCTACCTTTAGTGGGACCCAAGTCATTGAAGTGACATGCCATGTCGTTTAAGAAACCAGCTTGGCTAGGAGTCAAACGTTGGACAACATCGAGACAAGTATTTAAATTCCATTAAAAAAAATATTAAAGGATTACCAAACGAACTGCGAGAGAAGAGCTACAAGGATGATTGGCAGGGACTTAACAGAGCAAAATCTCAATTGGTGACTGTAGAACTTTTGTGTCGAGAAATTCACAAGAAGAAAGTGACAAAAGTCAACGAACTCTTCAGATTTCTCTGGATCAAGTCTGCGTCCATCCCATTATTCCGCTTTAGACCGTGTACATTAGAAGATTTTATTGACATTCTTGACCGTTACCGTGAATGGCAGTTGTTAGAAATTACTCACTATGTCCATTACTTTCACTCTAGGAAAAGATTTTAAATAAAATTATACTGACTGACATGATCATGGATACTTTACAAGAGAACATTCGTGGGTTGCCTGTGAGAGAACTCATTTACCGAAAGCTGGTCAAAATACAAGTGAAACGCAAAGAACAATTTCATCCGTCACGTCACTGATGTTTAAACCACTGGTACCTGAATGCTATAAGAGGACTGATTCAGATGAAAGTGTTCCAGTGGTCAGACATTGTTAAACTGGACGTGGGTGAAAAGGATTGGTTTGTTGTGACTCATCCTTTTTACTACAAGGAAGACATACTGCAACGAATTCCAAAGGAAAAGTTAGAGGGTTACAAAAATCGTTTACACAACGTAAACTTAGTTCAAGAGGAAACTTTTGAACGGCGTCTTGTGATGTGCAAATTAGTGACTAAACCATTTGGATTCGCCACTGGAGTACGATCATCTCTGTGCAGAAAGTACACTTATTGCCTCCGACAAAAAGAGGTATAAAAACGACCTACCATGCCACAACCTTTATCAGTGGTGATACAGCAGATTCCGAGGAATGTCTTGAAAGGCACGATACCTTTGTCTAAACGTTAGAAAGAGTGTTTAGCCAAGCATCGACACGTTCTTCGCCAAATGGTCCAAAAGAAAATACCCATTCGTAAAAGAAAAAGATATGGCACAACGTGGAGGAATTTTGTTCATGTTGTTATGACCCTTTCTGAAAGGAGTATTGGGAAAAATAGTGGGAGAACTCATGGGAGTAAAATAAAAAGGACCAAGAAGGTAAACGGGACCTCTAGAGTTAAAAGATATCAGACGTGACCATTGAAATCCAGTGGAAGGACGAAAACTGACTTTTAGTGTCTTACAAACGATGGATTGAATTCCATCGTTGGCAAGAACAACGGACCCCACATTTGCTTCCCAATCGTCATTTGACCGAGATGTCCCAGTTACAACACGAATTGCAATCGTTGAAGGATCGCAACGATTTCTCCGAAACAGAAAAATCGCAAAGGTACGGTCAACTGTTGCAACGACTGCAACTCTTTCACCAGAAAGCTTAGACGAAACAGCTTAGCCGACTCTGAAAGATTTTTAGACCCCGAAAAAAAGTCCACCTGCACTTCCCCCAGTGACCAAAACAGACAAAGGACGAAAAGAGTGTCAAACTCCACCAGCAAAAGTACGCGAGTTAACAATACCACCAGAGAGAGTACGCAAGTTAAAAACACCATCTACATCCAGAATTGGATGGATTAAAAAGATGATGGCCAGCCTTTCTTCCACAGAAGATAAACGGAAGGTGAAGACAGAAGAGAAACAATAACAGATTCCCCCTGTTCAGACATTCTCCTCCTCCTCGACACCTATTGCTTGCCGGACACGCAAGCCAAGAAAATACCACACGAAAAGAATGAGTAGCATCAGTGAAGAGTGGATGGCCTATTAAAAAAATGGAGAAGGTGTTAGCCAGCATTTACTATGGTCCATCCCATCCTGCGGGATATGGAGGAGTTCAAAAATTGCATTGTGCTGCCAAAACCTGTCTGATAAGTCTCCGTTTACCTCAAGTGAAACTATGAACAAGCCACGTACACTTTACACAAACCCATTCGACGAAACTTTTCCAGAAGTCGTACCCGAGAAGAGGGCATCAATCATCAATGGCAAACTGATTTAGCCTATGTCTCACATTTGGCCACCTACAATCGTCGCTACAAATATTTGTTTTGTGTCATCGACGTCTTTTCCAAATTTGCCTGGGTCGTGCCATTTACTTCCAAATCAAGTAATGAGCTAGTGCGAGCCCTCCAACTGATGACGAAGCAAAATGGTCGTCACCCTCTTCGATTGTAAACTGACAAAGGCACCGAATGTCTGAACCAAGCTTTCAAAAACAAATTAAAGAAACGTGACATCCATTTTTTCACCACTGAGAATCCCGAAACCAAAGCCAGCATCGTGGAACGTTTTCAACGCACCTTGAAAGAACGCATGTGGATATATTTTACGCATCAGTACACTCTAAAGAACATTGACGTCTTACCGCACTTGGTTCAAGCATACAACCAATCTTACCTTCGAAGCATCGGACGTGCCCCCCCCCCCCCAAAGAAGTGATTCCCGACAACGAAGTGACTGTTCTGAGCGCCTGTTTGTTACGTCCCCGACGGTAACAGTCCCCAAGAAAAGTGGAGTGTTGGCAACAGGCGATTGGGTGCGTATTTTCAAAACCAAACGCTCTTTCGACAAAGGTTACTTACTCTACTAGACCACTGAATTGTTTCGTGTCACTGGACGAGTGCGTGGTCGTCATCCTGCCTTCTATAAATTGGAAGACATGAACGGGGAAGTGTTATAAGGAAAGTTTTACTTGCCCGAGATACAACGCATAACCAAAAAAGAAGACGAAGTGTACGACATCGAAATCATTCTCGAACAAAGAACCCGAAAAGGGGGAAAACACCGTGTCAAAGAAGTCAAAGTGCGTTGGAAAGGATATCCTCCCAGTTGTAAGTTCTGTATCCAGTGTACCGAGGAGTCGCTCGATAGCAAGGATATGGTTTTGGAAATATATTGAAATCGGCCTTTCGTTCGGTGGCCCCGTTTTGAAACCGATGGTCCTCTTTGACGGCCTTAGCTCCCATCGAGTATGAAATCAAAGGACAGCACGAAGATTACATCAATCGTTACAGCAGTTACTTGTACCTGAAAGTCAAAGTGAACGAAACGGATGGTAGCGATCTAGATGCCGATGAGGCATAGCTCCCGTCAACAATTTCACGCATTCCTTATTTAGCAAAGTGGATTTGTACTTGAATAAGAAACTGTCAGCATCAGCATGGATACTTCCCCTTATCGAACGTACTTGGAAAATCTCTTGACGTACGGAAAAGAAGCCAAAAACACCCATTTGAATGCTTGCATGGCATGTAAACCTGACACAGCGGGCAAGTTCGACGAGGTGGCAGATAAAGATTGCACCAACAAGGGATTCGACGCACGTCAAAAGCAAATTGCTGGAAGACGAAGTTTAGAACTGATAGACTGCTTTTGGACATGTGGTTACAAGAGAAGTATTTGCTGAACGGCGTGGATGTTGACATGGGACTCAATCGCAGCAGTACCGCTTTTCAATTGATGGCTGGTGTTGCCGATTACAAAACCTACATCGAGGAAGCCACACTCTACGTGCGACGCGTCCAAGTGTTACCTAAAGTGGGAAACGACATCAGTCACACTTTGAGCAGAATGACCGCAAAGTATCCGATACGACGCGTGGAAGTGAAAACCTTCACCATTGCCGCTGGACTCCGATCCAAGGTCGAAGATCATCTGTTCCAAGGACAGTTACCCAAGCGATTAATCATTCGTATCTGAGCAATGCAGCCTTCAACGTTGCTTCCAATCAAAATCCTTTCGAGTTTCAGCACTGCGACGTGTCTAAGATGAAAGTCAATCGCGATTACAAGACCATGTGTACCAGACCCTTCGTACCTGACTTTAGTGTCAAGATGATTTACTTGAGGTCGTACTTATCCCTGTACGAAGTCACCGGGCAGTCAGGAACCAACACGTCACGGCATTACGTACGAAGATTATGCAGGAGGCTACGCTTTGTGGGCTTTTGATTTCACTCCAGACCAAGGCAGCGACGAGGGACATTTCCACCCTATAAAATCCGGCCAGATTCGTGTGTAACTTCAGTTTGATAAAGCTCTACCTGAGACGATGAACGTCATCCTGCATGCCGCATTTGATAATACGATAGAAATCAACAGTTTGAGAGACGTCATTCTAGACTATGTGAAGCAATGGAAGCCTGTAATCCCTCTTTGGATATTGAAGAATCTTTGGAAATGGAATGGGAGGATACAGTGGAAGTAGAACCAAACGACAAAAGACGAAGAGGACATATTGATGAAGTCCAGAAGACCAGAACAAGAACAACATTTAGTATACTGTTTTGCCAAACACCTGGCAGAAAAAATTACGGAATTGATCAACACAGATTGCTATGGGTGTCAAAACGATCATCCCAGTCAAATTCAACATGATAAATATCTGATGCTGAGTCAAGAAGAAAAATTTAACGAGTATCTGGACGAAGCTTGGAGTCTCATCTCGGAAGAAGCCGTGGTGCATCTGTGGTATAAAGACTTGCGTGATCATTCCCCTCCTCTATTGATGGCTCTAAAGATCCATCACATCAGAGTGCGGAGAGGAAGCGACGAAACGGATACTTGTCAGAGGTTTTCAAGCAAAATGTTATCATTACCTGTGAAAAAAAACAAGAAAAATACAACAGAACAACACAAAAAATGGATATACTTGGGAACTTTATTACCTTTTAAACCACAGTCCGTACACTGCTTTCTGGAATCCTGTCAAGCTTATGTCATCAACACGGATGACAGTCATTTCCCATGAACCCACTGGGTAGCCGTCTACTTTCCCCGTGTTGGTTGTGTGGAGTATTTTGATTCGTATGGATAACCGCTTTTGGAAGACGACATCATTGAGTTTATGAAAAGAAATGCCCAGACAACACGATTCAATAATGTGAAATTACAAGGCACAGATTCCATGGTGTGTGGACAATATTGTGTGTATTTTCTTCATTAACGCAGTCTTGGATATTCTTTAGAACATTTAGTGACTTATTTTGATCGTCACTCTTCTAGAAACGATAACAAAATAGATCGATGGTTTAGTGACCATCATGGCTATCTTTTGTACTTAGCTAGGAAACGTAGTTTAAATCAATGGCAAAATGACTTCCATCAGTGGAAGTCTAGCTTCACTTCACAACGTTGTCAAAAGTAATTTGTTTGTTTGCTGGTTTGTTTTAATGTTAAGTGTTGGTTGTTAGTTATTTGAATAAAAATGTTGTGTTTTGAAACAATACGTCTGTCGTTTGTTTTCAATTTTTGTCATGATACATACTCTTTGAATTCTCTCTATCCCTCTCCCTCAAATCAACAATCATAGCGTTCCGACTCTAAACAGTGTAGGGATGTTTTCTATCGCGTCCGCGCTTGAACCATATAAACTACGGCAGTCTCCAGTCTAATCAGAATGCCTAGGGGAAGTGGTTCCAATTCCTTCCCTTAGGAGCAATTAAATAGCCTACTGTGTAGGCATAAAGCAGAGGTACATGCTCGAAAGAGCGCAAACATCTTTTATTTAACATAGATAGTCTGACTATCCATTGTTGACCCATCCTCCAATGAAGATGTGTTCAAGACTAGCCAGGCTGAACGAAGCTTACGTGAATTTACATCGTGTCAGGCAAAGCCTGATACCGAAGCCTGAAGAGACAGAGAATGTCAGAATGCTGAAAGTGACCGAAGACCTGATAGAAGAGCTCTTCAGGGAGGAACTCAAAAAAGAGAAAGATGAATGGACGGAGAAGTACAGATTTCAAAAGCAGAGAGAGCATAGACAGCAGCAGCAGCAGCAACAGCAGGAACCATAGGATTTGTCGACTGCCGTGTAGACTCCCTGTCCACAAAAGACAGCCCTTTTCAGGGCTACCCCATTACTCTGGAAAAGACAATTTAATTCAATAGCCAATTGTATATTAGTAAGTTAAAAAAAATTAGAAGTGTATCAATATACACTTCATTTCTTTCTTTTATGTCGAAAAATAAATACAATAGTGCATATAAGCACTTTGTTTCCGTAGCTTGTCAAAAATATAGGCTTTGTGTATTTTTAATTGTAGTTAGTGTTTGTAAGTAAAAAGTGAGTGTTTATTTTAGGTCCGCGAGTTCCATGTTTTTTGTGATAATATGGGTCTTGTACGTTTTGGTAACAGAGGATGTTTTCCTTCACGTCTGCGCTTCACAAATATTAAGTGAAAGCGTTCGTCAGTCTGGCTAACATTCGGATATTGGACGTCTAGCAGTACACACGCATTGGGTCTTGTTGCTCTTAAGAAGTGACAGATCCACAAGTTACAAATTGTGTTACCAAGCTCATTAACCGCCAAATTAGCCATCAGCCATCGACCAACAAAAACAAAAACAACAACAACATCTGTGTTTTTTCCAGCCCGCCCAGCTGTTTCGACCTACAGACGAGGACCGGCAGCCCACCAAGCTGATCGACCTGCAGACGTGGACCAGCAGCCCGCTTATCCAGCCCGCCAAGCTGTTTCGACCTGCAGAAGACGCCCAGCAGCCTGCCTACCAGTTTGGACCAGCAGATGAGGCCTAGCTGCTCGCCTAGCAGAATTCAATAATAGGTTAGCACCACCATTTTTCCAAATTAATTCAGGGAGGGAATCCAAAGGTAAATTATACATTTGGTATTAAACCTTCAGGTACATGTCTGTTTGTGCTGTTTGAAAATTTAACTCTTTCTATTTCTCAATTCTCCTTTTCCCTAACAATTAACTTTATTTACATCTATCCAATCAAGTAGTAGTAGTTTACACATAGAGAATTCAACCCCCCCCCAAAAAAAATAATTCAAATATATTTTTAATTTTTGGGGCCTCTTTCAAAATGTCAAGAGTCACTAGATCTCAAGTAAGGATGACCACCAATAGGTATACAACCGGGAAAACCAACAATCCCCTCAACATGATTAACAAACTTAATAACTCGAGTGGCAATTCCTCAGTAGGCCCAAACACCTGTGGCAAGATAGGAGAAAACCTAAGAAGAAATGACGGTAGTGACAGGTCCATTCAGAATTTCAAGCATGACAGTCCTCTCAACTTTCACAGTATTTTTGGGCATTTTACATCTTGCCCCACCTCATGTTTAGTCATTCAGCGTTCGTTGGACGTGATCTCACATATACCAGGTGACGATCCCAAAATATCCAATACAGATACTACAACAGGCAACAACAAAATTATGGAATCAGAATTAATTACCAAACCATTCCAAATGCCCTCACCTATTCAATATAGCCCAATACTAACTTATCGGGTGGCACTGGTAAAACCACATCCCCAACAACTGTACCAATCCCGAGCAGCTTGGAAGTGCTGAACTTATCTCCTAATAAGAAAAATCCTATCAAAATTGCTTTTGAATACATTACCATGGCAACCATAACCAGATCGCCAAACAATGGGAGAGAGCACGGTGCTTCCGGACTTATCGGGGCTATCAGATTTACCAGATATTTCAGACACTCAACTAACACCAGAGCACTCACCCAATTGAACCCCTACTCTTACCCTTTATTTAATATCCAACCCTCAGTCGACATCACCTACCATTCCATCACCAATTAATTACCCTCCAAGGTGCTTGTCCCTGTTACCACCTTCACCAACATAGTGCCACCCTCCTAATCACCAAGGCCAACAGACAAAGAACGTGAGAGATGCCACAAAACCACCCACGACCACCAGCAACAATGGTAAGAATGTCCAACAGAAAAAATGGCTCAAACCCCACCATTGGCACAAAGCAAGAACCAAAATGGGCAGGTAAACACCACAAAACCAAAGAGCTAAAACAACCACAAGGCAAAAGAAGTCATCTACTCCAGTCAATCACCGGGACCTTCCAAGGAAACAACTAGATTAGATACTGACATATTTAATTTACCAGATGAAGAACAGGAATGCCAATTTATGCATATGCTATCACCGGCTAAGAGGAGGGCAAGACTACCAGAGGAGATATTAGACCAAAGAAAGCGGAAGACTCCGATGAACGGAATACCTAAAGGAAAAAATACAACAACAAATTCCAAGACAGCAAACAAAAACCGAAGGAATCAACCAAGGAAAACAGGACTACCAAACAACAGACAGTAAGAAATATGAAAGAAGGGACCAAACAACCAACGAGAAAGAACAATCGAATAACAATAGAACAACAGGTGAAAACCCAATACCATAGTAAAGATCTTACGATATTCATCACCAGCAGCAGTTCCAAAAACATCAACATCAGTACCAACAGCCTAGCATCAATCCCAACTTAAACTTACTCAGGAGCCTTTGTAATTATTAGACACAGATCTAACTACATCATAGTTAGGTGCAGCACCCTAAGACAGGTAGCCAAATACATGGAAATACAACAAATTGGACCAACCTAAGTCAAAGTTACAAGGCACAAGGATCTCTCAAAAAACACCCCGAGCACAACCCAACAGGACTCAACCAAGATTAAGGAAAAGGAGCAAAAGCCTGATGCAGCCCAAGCAACCAAGACTCAACAAGACCCAGATGAATTAGCCAAAATCAACGGCAACCTACAAAAAGGTCATTAAATTACATCCGAAATACAACTTCCTAAACAATAATGACCTAGCCATATAATTAATAAACCAAGGAGCCGACATACCCAGAGCTTCCAGGTTCAAGTCAAGTCAAGAGCAACTGACCAACATAATTCTACTGGAATTCTACTCAATCCCACCACTGCTCGTTTACTTTGATGGCTACTCTTATCCACTCCTTGAATACAACAACAAGCCTCGTTTCTACAGTCATTGCAAGGCATGGGGACATCATGCCAGCAGTTGCAAAAGCAAAAATCGATGTGACACCTGCGGTGGCAGCCACAGCATCAAATGCACATTCATAGGCCAGAAGTGTGCTAATTGCAATGGACCCCATCATCCCATTTCCAAGGACTGTCCATACACCAGGAGAGAAGAAGAAATTATTCAAGTTATGACGGAACAAAAATTGCCTTATCAAAAGCAAAAGCCACAACCCAATTGAAATGTACCATGCAGGAAAGGAAGCCAGCACCACAAATACCTGTTATCCTTAAGCCTAAGCCTAAACCCGCCCCTATCCAAGTCCAACCCAACCCAAAAAACCAGCTGACAAAAGGACCATCCCCCTTGCCCTCAAACAATAATAAGAAACAGTTGGAACACAAATTAAAACAAGAAAGCAATGTTAATGGTAACACCATTCAACCAACTAACTGATATATCGACCTGCATTTGGGATGTTTATAACCAAGCCAAAAAAGAAAATGCAGATACACCATTAAATAGCAATGCAATGCAAGTAACAAGGGCGTAAGCAGTGCAGGCAACATAAGTGCGTCCCCATCCGAGGTCTTCTCACATACCACCACTATGCATTACTTAAAAGACCTCATGGTGGGAATCACAGACATCTCTCAAAACCATCATATACCTTGTATTCCATTCTTTAAATTACTATCTGATCTACTGGAAAAACACCTCGAAACCACACACTAATTTGACCATTAGAATATACCAAAATAATTAATTGCAATATCAAAAATAGATAAAACCAGGAAGAGGAAATTAATAATCTGGCAATGGAATAGCCGGGGATTAAACATCAATCAACCAGAAATAATGATTAAACTCCAACAATCCAAACTCAAACCTGATTTGATAGGTATCCAAGAAACCCTCATCAACCAAAAATCTAAAAATATACAAAAAATTCCAGGTTATTAAACCAGTAAATTCACTATGAGAGATAATGAGAAAAGGGGAGATGGTTTAGCCATCTTTGTCAGCGACACACTCTCAAATACATCATTCCAGCAGCACTGTATAATTAAAAATGACCCTGACAATCCCACAACCCTTGAGTATCAATCGATACTCATTCACAGTGGGCAACTTTTATTCGAAATTTTCAATATTTATGACCCCGCCAAGCCATGTGCCGTCTCACCTCTTAACTATGCCCAATTAATCAGCAGAACTAGTGAATATATGATATGTGGTGACTTCAACGCACATAGCAAAAGATGGGGAGGAACGCACCAAAACAAGAGAGGCAAATTGATCGAAGAATGGGTCCTCAACAACAATCTGGTCATATTAAATGACGGTACTAAAACCAGAATTTCACCAGAGGACGGGTCAATATCGGCAATCGACCTAACAATTTGCACACCCAAATTAACATCTATGACTAATTGGGAAGTAGATAGAGACTCCATGTTGGGCAGTGACCATTTCCCCATAATTATTAACATAAACTTTACCAATCCAGTTGCCACTTCCTCAAAAGTATCCAAATGGAGGCTCGACAAAGCCAACTGGCATACATTCAACTCCTTACTCACCGGTATAACTATAGCCAACCTACGGAAAGATGACATCGACAAATACAACCAAAAAATCCTGGAAGCGATAAATGCAGCCGTCACTCAAAGCATTCCCACTACTGGAACTGATATCACTTCAAATACAAAACATCCCATCCCATGATGGAATGACGACTGCAAAAATATAATCAAGGTGAAAAAGCCCTCAGTAAATTTCGCTACACAGGACAATCAACTGACTATACTGACTACAAAACAAAAGAAAAACAAGCCAAAAATATTATCAAAAGAGCAAAGGAAACATCTTGGCAAAAATATTGCTCCACCCTTGAAATTAAGCAATGCAATTCAAAACGGGTTTGGAACAAAATAAAAGCAACTAACAAAGAAAAAGCAGAACATCTAGCAAAATATTTTGCTGGAATGAGCAAAAATGATAACAATACAGCCAAATTCCAAGCACATAGAGCAAAAATAGAGTATAAATATCCATACCTCTTTACTGATCTAGACCCCAGGATGTCTCCCCTAAATGACCCGTTTAGCTTAGACGAATGGAGATCATCCCTTAGAATTAAGAAATCCACCTCTCCAGGAGAAGACAATCTAGGATATGAAATATATAAGAACATACCAACCGATATGGAAGAAATCATATTAGATATGATTAATCGATCATGGCAGATGGGACAAAATCCCCACAAATGCAAACAGGCTATAGTTATCCCGATCTCAAAAGCCAGTAAGGACCCCACAGAAATATCCTCCTACAGACCAATCTCCCTCACCGATACTGTGTGCAAGGTGATGGAGACAATGATAAACAACAGACTAAAACATCACCTTGAAAGCAACAATCTTCGCTCACAAAACCAAAGTGGCTTCCGCAATAAAAGATCTACTCTAGACCAACTAATAAGGCTTGAGCCTCGCATCAAACTAGCTTTCAATGCTAAACGAAAATGCGATCAACACCTCATAGCTATCTTCTTAGACCTTGAGAAAGTCTTCGATCCAGTTGGGACTGATGGTCTCAGCGCCAAACTGAACCACTATGGAATCAACGGCAACATGCACAAATGGATCAAAAACTTCTTAAGAGACAGACACATCAGAGCCAGAATAGGTGCACAATATTCAGAGGAATGTGTGCTCGAGAACGGCACCCCACAAGGAAGTTTCCTAAGCCCGACCCTATTTAACATCATGATAAACGACATAGAACGCTCTGTTGACCTCAGTAAAATTGATTCATCACAACTTACTGACGACAGTGGCATATGGAAAGCGGGCAACCCACGCAGCCAACAGCTAATTATTGAACTGCAAGCCAATTTAACTAACATCGACAAATGGGCTGACAAATGGGGGTTCAAACTATCAAAACGAAAACAACTGGAGTACTATTCTCCCGCCATAAAGAGTACATTATAGAACCCCCAACCCTATACATTCAAGGCGAACTAATTAAATCTGAAAAAGTCGCAAAAGTTTTTGGTATGTATTACGACCAGCACCTCTCATGGAATCATCACATCACCGAATTAGTATCAAAATGTAATGGAGACCTCAATCTCCTGAAAAACATCAAAGTTTTACAATGGGGTGCAGACCAAGACACCTTAGTAACACTCTACAGGGCCTCAATAAGATCCAAACTGGATTATGGATGTCAGATCTACGCATCTGCCAAACCATCGATTCTCAAATGCCTTGACATAATCCAAGCAAAAGCTCTACGCATATATACAGGCACACGCCAAAATACCTCTAAAGACGAACTACAGATCCTAACAGGCGAAACATCTTTAACATTAAGAGGAGAAGAATTAACATTAAGATATGCAGCAAGAATTTCCATACACAAGCCCAGTCATCCCACAAGGAACATCATTAACAAATGCAACATCCCATTTAGCCGGAGACTTGTTCCCCTCCCACCATCTGGGAAAAAGATCCACTCATTATGTAAAGAACTACAACTCGATTGCCTTCATGCAGAATCAATGCAATTCAAAGAAGTACAACCATTAGAAATAAGAACAAAGATCCTGATTAGATTAGACAATTCTTATAAGGATTTCGTCAAAATATACACAGATGGGTCAAAATCAAACAAACTGAACAGAAGTGCTGCAGCACTCACTATCCAGGAACTGAATAAGGAAATAGGAAGCAGACTCCCGGATAATTGTTCAATATACACAGCAGAATTCTGGACCATATTTGAAGCAGTGAGGACAGCATACCAACAGAAATTCCAGAAAACATTAATAATAAGCAACTCACTGAGTGTGCTAAAAATTTTTGAAACAGGCAACTCAAAGGAGAGTGAAAACCTCCTAAAAGAAGCTAACTTGCTACTTAACAACATGGAAAAACAAGACCAAATTGTAAAATTCGTGTTGGTTCCGTAGCATATAAACATCCCAGGTAAGGACAAGGCCGACCTAGCAGCAAAGAACAAACTCAACGAACCAGAACTGGCCCAAATCAAGTACAGCGTTCCAAAATTATACACGTGATATCCAAAAAATCGCCTCTAAATGGCAAACCCAATTGGGATACATGCCCCAAAGTACGCACGCTGTACTCGATACAAAAAACTGAGTCGCAAAACCAAAGCAACAAAAACAAACACCAAACACCATCAACGGATCATTAACCTATTTAATACAGGATACACCCTACTTGCAAGTAGTATGGGGAAACATGTCCTGGCTAATGGTGGAAATGGAGCAAAATGCCCCAACTGCGTTGATGATGAAGATCTCCAGCATGTTTTCAACATATGCCCGAGATATGAAGAACAAAGGAAAAAATTAACCAACACTTTAAAGAAAATTGGCTCATCGTATAACTACCCCGAACTACTTTATCAAACTAATACCCCAATCAAACAAATGATGCCATGTTGATATTCCTCAGGAAGATTGACAAGATATAACCTTACCTATTATACTCTGACCGGCTTGACATCTCATAGATCCTATATATTCTTACAATTTGACACTTACTCAACCCAATCACCCATCCGCTAGTTTCAAGCATTGTGGATGCGGAGGTCGTATACGGTTTATCGCCCAAGTAGGGGCGTGTACCGCAAAATGCGGGCTGATGCTGCAGCTGCACCCATCACCCACTACGGCATTCTGGGTGATTATACAGGCAATGCAGTTTAGTGACAGATTCAGAAGTAGGACATAGCCCAGTACCCATCTATACAATATCTGTTTGCCACATCACCGGACATCCCTCTTGGAGCGAGACATTAGGGGCTGGGGTAGCATACGGTTTACCGCCCAAGTAGGGGTGTGTTCTACGAAATGCGGGCTGATACTGCACCTGCACATATCACCCACTGCAGCGCCCTGGGTCGTCCGGATATATAATCAGTTAAGCAATGCAATAGGTGATTGGTAATTAATTAACTATCAGTACTCATACTAACAACATCTATCTGCTCTATCCTACAACTTAAGGCATGATGAATCGTCTCAAAATATACAAATTAAAACTGGCCAATAAACCTACATATTATAAGGTGGCTTAAATCCCAGCCATCAGGGCCCGCTGCAATATGCGGCAATGAACTGACATAAACGTTTTAGAAATCAAAGTAAGAACCTAAAATTAGACATTTAGGACTCATGCTACTATTTCAGTTCCCATAGTAAACTTATGCAAACACCATGATATTAAAAATTCAATAACTTTAAATTTTTGAGTGCTCATGATCAAACCTATATTTATCAGTATAGATGAAACCTGGATGTCAGCTTCTGAGTAGAGGAAAGGATATAAGCTGCGGCATTTTCTGGACCTGCATGTGTTTGAAACATGTGCTTTCAATTCCGCACCAAAGAGTCAGGTGCTAATTTTAGTAATGAGTGTTCCAAACTCAAGACTGTTAAAGGACTGAAATTCCATCAATAAAACAATGTCTCTAGTTTTTCACTTACAACTAGGATAAGCTCTCAAAAGATTCTTTTTCCTACAACATAACTTACTTTATTAACCAATCCTGGTCAGCCTAACCGGTATACACTCTATTTTATGTTCACCCATTTCCAGGCTGGTTCCCATTTTTCCATACCATTAGTACCGTGTGTCCTATAAGGTGGCTAATAACCCAAAGCCATCAGGACCAGCTACACAATGTGGCACCAAATTTGCATATTAAGGAAATATGTCCTAAAAATTTAGAACTATAAGGTGGCTAAAACCCAGTCATCAGGCCCCCCTCCCCACAACGTGGATACACTTATTATTAGAGCAGTAGCCCTAAATATTATCTGACTAAATAAATCTCCCTTAACTAGACTAGGATATTCATCATGTCATCTCTATTCTATCCTACATACAGCACAAATAATGATTTTCCAAATTACAAATACGGCAAAACGACCCCATTTACTATTCGGAAATTGGAGACCAAAAATAAAACAAAAGAAAAAGAAAAAAAGAAAAAAACGATCCTGGATGTAGTGCGCATCCCTTCCACTCGGTCCGACATACCTTTGCCACTGCCAGACATGTACCATATAAGTGAGTGCGTTCGGGCTATTCCCACTCACCATGAGTCCCATGAGACATCAATGTCTCGAAATCGGACTAATCAAATAGCACTTTATAAGTGCATTAATGCGTTTGGGGAAGTGGCACTATTCCTTCCCCCTCGAAAACATCAAATAGCCTCAAACGGGTCACTAACTAGTCGTAAATGCCCATATGGGCGCAAACGACTTTAATTAAACTGACTGACTGACAGTCTGGCTAAGTCACGTAGAATCAAGCAAACAGTGTATGTCTTGATGGAACTCAACATTGCAATACAAGACGTGGCGCCAAGATGGCTGCCCGCTATTTCAGTTATTCCTGCACCAGCACTAAGGGCCATTAAGGCTCTTGGGAAAAAACAAGCCACCAACTTGAGTTTGAGATCTGGAGCAAAAAGAACCATTCTACTTTTAACCTGGGATAACAGTATGGAGGAAGAGGACTTGAATATTGAGAAACTGTGAGACTATGGTTTAGTTCGGAATAATAGTATCAGGAGACGTAGGGAGAGGAGGAAAGCTGCTCAAGCGAGGACGGCAAACCACTCTGATACGCCCGCTAGTCATTCCAGCAGTATACCGAGAAACCCAGACCAGATACAGACCCCCCAAATGTTGAGTAGAACAACAACGTCTACCCAGACCAGTAGTCAGCAGGGGAAGAAAAAACTGAAGGATGCAGAAATGTTGATGGTCATCAACGTTAAGGAAGCTACCACTATGACTGAGAAACTGCCACAGACGGAAGAAGAAAAGCACACAGAAGAGCCTATGGTAGTTGCGGAAGGAGGGGAGGATGGGGACAGAGAAGAAGTTACGGTTGAGCAATGTGCTACGATGTTGGGTTGTCAAGATACGCTAACCGACGCCAAAAATGTCAAAAACCTTATCAGCTCTATTAAGTATATGGCATGGAGATCACTTCAACCAAAGAAGAGACCCAACACTCAACAATGGCTATTTGCTCAATGTTTACTATCGCTCTATCCAAAGCCTATGAGGACTGCCCACTTACTACCCTTGTGGAATTTGCCAATGCATTGTCAATCACCCATGGGTACGAGGCATTTCCCACAGAAACATACGATGAAAGATGCACTGCGGCAGATACCTGGGATTACGAGAACCGCAGGGAGACCTTCAGCCTGCTGACATAAATAGCCCTTCTCAGGGCTCACAAATTGCATCTGATTTTAAGGGAACCATTTTGGCTTGGTATCCCATTGTGATAAAACTATTATCTACAGAAACTCGATTTTTTGGACCGCCACATTAAAACTTAAAACCTTTACGACCTAATAGTGACCAAACTTTTCATATGTCGCTTAGACGTATTAGTTAAATTGGACAAATTAGGGCATTTATTATGTACACTATGAACTAGAATTATATAGATTTGTTAAGACGTAGGAATATTTTTAGACTTGTTGGATTTGATCTAATTGCACAGGTGGCTTACACATTATTGGAATTCTTTATCGTCCATTAGTAACAACTGGACTCGATTTGAAATAAGTATGGGCTGGCTTTTCTGGAGTACACAACATCCATGGCTGGCTTGCCGAGTTCCTTGTCTCTCCTGCCTCTCTCGGAGATTCGTACATGGACGGAGATGTGGAACAATTTCCACCCGTCCAAAGCTTGGTGTCCTGATGTGACGTCATATTGGTGATCAACCGCTACTGGCGTCACATACTACTTTGGTTCACACCCTTGCTCAATTCTGGCGGACTGAAATTCGTCGTTGAACATGAGTGCGTGTTGAGTTCATTCCCACTCATGAAGGCCCTTCATTTAGGTCGTTAGGGACTTATTAGTCCTACGACCTGATGACCCAATTAAACAGTGTTCTGTGAACACATACATGCCTCGTGGATGAGGCACTAATTCCTTCCCCCAGGATTAATGAAACAGCCAGCCGTGCTGGCATAACTCGTGATACATGCACATTAGTGCAAAAGTCACCTTAATTCAAATAGTCAAGTCAAGTCAGTCTGGCTACTTATCGTTGACTCGTCAACATTCAAGATGAACAGAGTCACAAAACTCTTGGAACGATCCTGCCTCACCTCATACATAGACCCCTGTGTGAGGTCAAGCCAATGGACAGTACACCTTCACAGGCAATAGCAGCACCACCACAACCATGTCAGCTACAGCAACTGCCACAACCACTACCACCAGCACAAAGACCCGTGATCCCCCAGATGGAAAACTGGGAGGAGGAATTGGAAAGACAGCATTGTCCCCCACAATTAAGGAGACCACATCATCCATGAGTGTGGCATAGAAGGGAACAAGTTGTCACTGTCCCTCAAACAGAGGAATGGAATCAAGCCCCGTCTGCGCTCCCAAGAACAACTGTGAATTGGGAAAACGATGTGTTTGTGGTGCCTGGCCTGGGATGTGCCAGCATTAAGCTGGTGCATCTGAAGTTATAAAAAAAACACCCAGCCCTTTTCAGGGCTAAACAAATCTCTATGAAAGAGACTTATGATTCAAGTTGCCAGTTTGTATGAGTATGGAGTAGTTTAACTATAAACACTCACTCCTTTCCTAGTATGTGTATGTGTGTGTGTGTGTGTTTGTATGAGTGAGCTTCAGTTTGTGTGGAAGGTAGATACTGTGTTTGTATGGATTAGCGTATGTTTGTTTGATAGTAGTGTTTTTTTTTTCCTTCCCTTCTGTGGGGATAGTAAAGTGTGTGTTTATATGCGTTCACGTACATTGTGTGGATAGTAAATATAGTGGGTTTTTTTTTTGCTTCTTCCCATGTGTGGATAGTAGATTTTGTTGCTTTTTCTCCTTCCCATGTGTGATAGTAGATTTTGGGGTTTGTGGATAGTATATAATAGTTTTTTCTTCTTCCCGTGTGTGGACAGTAGATTTTGGGGTTTGTGGATAGTATATAATAGTTTTTTCTTCTTCCCGTGTGTGGACAGTAGATTTTGGGATTTGTGGATAGTATATAATAGGTTTTTCTTTTCCCCATGTGTGGATAGTAGATATTGTGGGGTGGGTATTCTTTCCATGTATGGATAATAGATTTTGGGGTTTGTTTTTTCTCCCTCGCATGTATGGATAGTATATAATATGTGAAGTTATTGTAATGAGTGTTTTCCTTCATGTCCGTGCTTGAAGTATATAAATCATGGTGGTCATCAGTCTGGCTATCAATGGCCGTATGCACCAGTGGATACACTGGACAACAAATTTTTACAAAAGTCATGTTACTGAAATAAAATTAGTCAATTCTTATCAATTTTTATGTGCTGAACACGAATATGACAGTCAAATTGCAAAATTGGCTCTAGTTTTTTTGTAATCTGCAAGAAATTAATGTTTACATAACGAAATGCATTCCAATAGTAAAAGGTCAACTGTAATAGCCTACCTATAAAAAATCAAGTCATTGACTACATCTTAGATTTCTTCGCCTGTCTCTTGTACAGCTGTTCGGGAGCATCTCTGAGGAGTGTCCAGCAGTAGTCAGCCAGCATTGTAGTGGACCATTTTCCCTGGTATCTTTGTTCCATTGTTGCGATATCTTGATGAAAACGTTCGCCGTGTTCATCACTAACAATACCACAGTTGCTAGGAAAGAAATCCAAATGGGAATGAAGGAAGTGAATCTTTAGAGACATATTGCAGCCAAGTTTCTTATACTTCATCAACATGTCTTCTACTAGTTCCTTATAGTTTTCTGCCCTAACATTTCCGAGGAAGTTTGTAGAAACTAGGCGAAAAGCATTCCATGCTTGTTTCGCGTCACCTTCCAGCAAGTTGTTGAACCGGTCATCTTTGAAAAGCTCTCGAATCTGAGGACCCACAAAAACTCCCTCTTTAATCTTTGCTTCGCTGAGTCGAGGGAATTTTTCATGCAGGTATCGGAATGCTGGCAAAGTCCGGTCAATGGCTTTCACGAAGTTCTTCATCAAACCTAGTTTGATGTGAAGGGGTGGTAGCAAGATTTTCTGAGCCTCAACCAGAGCTGGGTGTTGGATATTCTTCTCTCCAATGGCTACATTCTGCCTGTGTGTCCATTCCTTCCTCATGTAGTGCATTTCCCTTGCTCGGCTATCCCACTCGCATAAGAAACACATGTATTTTGTATATCCTTGCTGCAGTCCCATTAAAAGGGCAACTACCTTCAAATCACCACATAGGTGCCAGCTGTACTTGTTATACTCAATGGAATTCAGTAGCTGCCTTAAGTTATCGTATGTCTCTTTCATGTGGACAGCATACGCTACTGGAATAGATGGAAGAATGTTTCCATTGTGCAAAAGCACAGCCTTGAGACTCAGTTTCGAAGAGTCCACAAATAGTCTCCATTCTTGTGGGTCATGAGTGATTTTTAAAGCATTCATGAGGCCCTCAATATCGGAACAGAATATCAGATTACTTTCCTTTCTGAAGAAAGGCTCCAATTGCTGGTGGCGCTTTCGATATGCAGTAATTGTGACATCTTCTTCTAGAAGATTCCATTGTTGGAGTCTTGATCCTAGCAATTCTGCCTTGTTCTTTGATAAGTCCAAATCACGAATCAGGTCATTTAGTTCTTCCTGTGTTATTCTGTGTGGGGTTGATGATGCACCACAGTGAAAATCTGGATCACTGCATGCTGATGGACCAGGAGAAGAACAGGTCGACTCACCTTTGTCTTCGTCAGATGAATCAAGAGAATATTCTGCTGGAGGTTCTGGAATAGGAAGTCCCTCACCATGTGGAACTGGTCTCAATGCAGACGGAATGTTTGGGTAGACTATTCTCGACTTCTTTCGCTTCGTTATTCCGCCGGAAAGAGGAGGAACCAAGCAGAAGTAACAGTCATTTAGGTGGTTGCTTGGCTCTCTCCACACCATTGGGACTGCAAACGGCATTGATGACCTTTTGCAATTCAACCACTGTGAAAGCTGTGTTGTACATGTAGCACAGCATATATGCGGAGCCCAAGGCTTGTCTTGGTCACCAACCTTGCATCCGAAGTAAAGATGATATGCCTTCTTCACTTGAGAATTGATACTTTTCTTCTGGTTGGCAAATGTCACTTCCCCACAAATATAGCAAAAATTGTCCGCGGTATTAACACACTTTCGAGGCATTACTGTTCTTTATTGTACGTAAATGGATAAAATAATAAGTTTTATGTAACAGTAGCTTGAACTGTCTCGCACAACGTCTAAAATATTTTAAATGCTGAACCTATCTGATTGGGCTTTATATAGTACACTGCTTACGTCAGCTTCAGCAGCCGCCTGGCATTAGTATAATAGGCCTACACATGTATAGTACACTGCTGACGTCAACTTACTTCAGCAGCCGCATGGCATTAGTATTGCATTGCATCAGAAAATGATGCAATCAACTGTGGATGATGTGAGCATGATGGTATTATGCAATGTTACATCATTATTCCGGATGTTGCTGCAGTCCTACTGGAGAAATTTACACAGTGAAACATAGAAAATGAGGTATATGAATATCTTCAAAACGAGAGCCAATACAAATTTTTCACGGTTATATTCGTGTTCGGCACACCAAAATACTACAGATTAGGGCCTTTTCAAGTCAGTAATGATTTCACTGTTGACCAGTGATATCAACCTCCCTCACTGGTCGAGAAATTAGGACTAGATTAGGGGACCAATATTTGGACAGCCACGTATTAGAAAATGGCACTCCACAAGGCAGTTTCCTAAGCCCTACCCTCTTCAACGTTATGATTAATGATCTGGAGCATGCTGTCGACCTCGATAAAATAAATTTATCCCAATTTTCAGATGACAGCAGTATATGGAGGGCAGGAAACCCTGCCAGCAACAAAATTATTAGCGAAATCCAATCGAGCTTAAAACAGATTGGAAAGTGGGCTGATAAATGGGGTTTCAAAATCTCACAAGAAAAAACAGTAGGAATTCTATTTACACCTAGAACCAAAACCAAAATAGAGTACCCAATCCTATACATTCAAGATACACAAATTAAATTTGAAAAAGTCACCAAATTCCTAGGTATGTACTTTGATGAGCATCTCATCTGGAAATATCATATCCAGGAGCTTATTTGAAGATGTAGCCTGGACTTGAACCTCCTCAAAAACATTAAAGGATTAAACTGGGGAGCGGGCCAGGATACCCTCTTAATCCTATACAGATCATTAATGAGATCTAAGTTGGATTATGGGTGCCAGGTGTATGCCTCGTCGAAGTCGTACCTATTAAAAAAGCTAGACAACATTCAAGCAAAAGCCCTTCGCAGATGTACAGGTGCGCATAAAAATACCACAAGAGAGGAAATACAAATCTTAACAGGAGAACCCACACTTCATTTACGAAGAGAAGAACTATTACTAAGATATGCATCAAGATTATCGATCCATGAAGACTCACACCCAACCAAGATCTGTGTAGCAAAGTGTAAAATCCCCTTCAGACGTAAGTTAGTCCCGGAGCTACCAGGAGTAAAGAAAATTCATGAATTAACCAGATGTCTTGAAATTCCAAACATGCAAGCTGAACAAATCGCATACCCAGATCCCATAACATGGTCATGCAACACAGTGCATATCAATTTAAGCACAACCAGACTTGGACCCAAAAATGACATTCCTCTAGAAATAAGATCTACAATACTCTCTAACATAGAAACCTCATATCAAGATTATATTAAGATTTACACTGATGGATAAAAAACAAACGATCCTATCAAAACAGCAGCCGCTATAGTTGTACCGGAAAAAGACACAGAGCTTAGAGCTAGACTCCCAGATAACTGCTCTATTTACACACTGGAATTCTGGGCCATAATTGAAGCCATTTAATGGGTGAAATCCACAAACATTCGCAAAGTACTAATTATCAGTGATTTGCTAAGTGTCTTAAAATCACTGAAATCAGGCATCTCCACCTGCCATGACAATTTCGTAAAAGAGACCAACCTGTTACTGAGACAAATGGAAAACAATGACAGGACAATCGAATTTAGTGGGTACCATCCCATATCAACATCCCAGGAAACGCAAAAGCTGACCAAGCAGCTAAAAACAAACTTCAAGAAAGCAACCATATCATACTCCAGTACAGCTGCAAAGAATACTATAGCATAATCAGGAATAAAATTCAAGGGAAATGGCAGCAGGAATGGGACAATTGTACAAAAGGTCGCAAACTCTACCTCATACAAAATGAAGTATCCAGGAACCCAAAAGTGCTGACTCTGGTCAATAAACACAGCCATAAAGTTATAAACAGAATCAAAACTGGAAAAAAATTATTGGCCAGCAGTCTCGGAAAACACATTCATATTAATAATGTTAGAGGCGTGAACTGCCCGCATTGTCATACCCCAGAAGATTTACACCATGTATTTAATGAGTGCAACAAATATCATGCACAACGGGAAATCTTTAAGACCAATCAAAAACACATAGGATTCCTAATGACCTACCCAGAATTCATGTCGTCCAGTAACCCTAACATCAATTCGACATATAATAATATCCTACTTTTCCTCAAAGAAATTGGCAAACAAGGAAAAATGTAACCTTTAATGATCATCCTCTCACTCCACTTAGAACCATAAACGATACAAACAAAAACCCTATGAAAATAAAGTAGAACTTAATACCGACTTTAAAAAAAAAACATACAAATTGTTTTTTAAAAAATTAGGCAAAATAAAAGTACATATTATTATTCTTTTCCTTCTTTTCACCATATCCAACAGCACAGATACAATCTTTCAAAATTCAGCAAGATGCTATTTATTCTCAAAACTGGATCTAAATTAACTCTGTGTTACAAACGGCTCACTTCCTATTTATACCCCCATCGTCCTTCCCTCAACCGGACATTCAATCATACTAGGCTAGCAAGTATTCAACCTATTAGCCCGATTAACGTGCCATCATGATACTTGGGTAGCGCTATAAGTAGGGTGTAATCCCCCAACAAGCGAAGCAATTGATACAGACTACTAACGATGAAGATGGGTGCTTCTATTGCCTCTCGTCGTTTGTCCCGTGGGATTATATTATCCTGAAATCGGACACAACTAAGTAGCACACTTTGTGTGCATTAAAGCATTGGGGATAAGGCTCTTTTTCCGTCCCCCTTAAACCATTAATTAGTCCGCTATTGCGGAATTTAAATCATCGTGCTTGCACTATGTGCACAAGCAATGCTAATAAAATCTCATCATCATCAGTCTGTCTACCCAGTGTTGACTAGTCAACACTGGAAGATGAATTTATTTAATGATTTAAAGAACAGTTGGTACTGGATGGTGGATGGAGCCTTTGTAGTGGAAAGGCTTGCCGATGAATGGAAGTATCAAGGTAGCCTAGACTTTGTGACCAGTCTGAAAGTAGCGAGAGATCTGATTAAAGACATGATAGAGGAGGAAGTGGAGAAATTAAGAGGCTTCATTCACCCTAAGTATGTTAGAGTTGGAACATTGAAAGAGGCACTTGATGGTGTGATGAAAGTTAGGTGTTTTTTTAGAACAATCTGACAATTTGACAGAGTGGTCTTATGTGAAATGGGGATTAGACCAAGTAAAGAAAGCTGAAGAAATGATGAGAAAGGTACTGAAAGAGGAAGTGAAGAAGATAAAAGGTAACTGGGCAAAGGAGAGAAAGGACAAAGAAAACAGAAAGAAAAAAGAGGACTTTAAAATACTGAATCAAAACTGGATCAAGGTGCAGGAAAAGTTTAGATTAATGGGCCATCCTGACTGAATGCCAGAGAAGGAAAAGAAGGGAATAATAGAGAACGTGAGGAGATGGTGAAAGAAGTGGAGAAAATAGAAGAACCCAAAGGCCCTTTTCAGGGCCACTCATATGCCTTGAAAAGATTTACTTTCTTGCCTAACAAATTTCTTTTAGTGGGTTGTATAATTGTTTGTGATAGATTTATGTTCATCAATCTATGTATGCTGTATGTGTTATATATGTCTATGTCCCGCCAAGCGTTTTAGTTTTTTTCCTGCTCTTTTGTCCCGATTGAGGTCAGCCCCTTGCTACATTGTTACCAATCTTTAGTACCATGATGTCACCTCACCTGTTCCATTCCTATTGTATCTATACAACAACCCAACTTTCCCTTGTCCGTATACAGGCCCAATATTCCCCATGTTAAATTCTGAATGTCCGTAAACAGCCCCATGACCTTTTTGACTGGAATTTCCATTGTCCATATAAATCTTGTCCGTAAACAGACCCACAACCATTTTGGCTGGATTTCCCATTGTCCGTAAACAGACCCCTATTACTACTTATCAGATATATTTCATCTCGTGGATAAAAAACAAAGAAAAAAAACCTCAAGTATTTTAACTCGTGGCTTCACCACTGGTGAAAATACTTCGTTTTTCACTTACTCGATGAAATATAGCAATTATTCACTCGAATCAAGGATATATCCTCTATATATTTGTACAGTGGTCCCCCTCTTGAACGGCCCCCTTGACCAGCCGCCACCTGCTCCTTACGGCCAGAATCCGTTGGCACCGACAAGTTTGTGTTCAAAAGTACCCCTCGCGAAAGGCCACCTGGCTAACGCGACCAGCATATTAGTGCAATAATATGATATTTACCCCTCACAAGCAGCCACATTTTATTTGAATATGTATCCAGAACCAGTATTTTATTCATAACGTGTGTTAAGTAATCTGATTTCTGTTTCCCAATGTCAGGTTTTTGTTACTGAAAGAAGTGTTGAGTAAAGTACATGTACCACTACGGTTAATATTATATCATTTATTCCTCACAAGAAGCCAAATTTTACCATAAAAACCGAGAAAGACTCAAATTTTAATCCATACAAAAGGGTAAGTACATGTGATCCAATTAGCCTTACTGCTGTGTTATCATAAGATGTCCAGTTTAGTCACTCTGATAATTGTTAAGATTACAATTATTGAACAGTAGTAACAGCTGAGAAGTGGTAGCATCGATGTACAATGCATAGGTCAGCAGGAAAATGGTTTGATAGCCTTTATGGCTTCCCTTAGTAAGATGTTGAGCTTGTTCACTTTGATAATTAGTGGCTATTACTACTGACAATAATTGTCAAAATTACGAATCCTAACAGCCACGAGGTCAAATCTGCGTGATGTTAATGGTACATATCAAAGCTGTTTTGGCTTCTCTCACTTAGTGTAAAGAAATGTATAAAAACAATAGGGTACCAGACTGCGACTAACGAATCACGTGACAAGATGACTGCCTTTAAAAACACACGGCAATTTGTTTAGATGCATACAAAATTGTTTTATCAGTATTGTAGTTGGCAACATGAATAACTTAATGCAAAAAGATCAACATGTCATCGAGGAAAAGAAAAATTCTCAGTTTAGAAGAGAAAGTGAAATTAATTCACCTGACTGAAAGGGTGGTTGGGTCGAGGATCCCTGCAGAAAACTGATGTCGGAAAGACTCAGATGAACAATATCGTGAAAGATAATGAAACAATTCTGCAGAAGTGGGAAGGTGAAATGGACGGAGAAAGGAAGATTGTTTGAGCTAGGAGACGTTTGTATCCTGATTTGAATGACAAGAAAAAGCAACAATTTTTTCAGATGAATTGGGATAGGACGACTTTCAAGTAACGGATGGTTGCACAGATTTCAAGTGCGACACAATATTAAGTGTTCTGTCCTTATTGGAGAATCAGCTGATGTTAATAATGAAGTTGTCGAAGATTGGAACAAAAAGACTAAACGAAATATGCAGGGAATATGACAGCAAGGACATTTTTAATTGTGATGAGACTAGTCTGTGTTTTAGACTGTTACCAACAAAGTGACAGATGATGTGATCTGTAACATAATTATAAAGACAGTTTTAAAACTATATCAATGGTTATTCATAGCATTCTTTTGAAAATGATGACACAGTTTGTTTTACCATTATTTCACAATATGCATGTGATTTTTTAATGAAAATATTAAATGTTTTAGAATTAAATGTATTTGTGACCTTCTTCATATGTATTTACTATTCACACTTGTCATCCCCTTCTAGAAAGGCCACCCTCATTATAAGGCCACTTCCCTGCTGCATTAGGGGTGACCTTATAAGAGGGGGACTACTGTATTCAGCTAACTTTATGGTACAAGATCTTGTAAACTTTATGGGATCGATCTACAATGATTTGCCAAAAACAGAACGAATTTATGGAAAACAAAGTTTTAATCAACACATCGCGACTCAGCATATGAAATATTTCTCTATACATCACCAATAAAATGGCAAATTTTGACATAAATCGGAAATCATTATAATTTAGCAATGATTGAAGAAATGTTTCAAATTACCGAAAATAAAAGTAGTAGTTTTAGACATCCTTCCTGTTGCTGGCTGACAACACCCCAAGAAATTCGTCAAGAATAAAAATTATTTGGACGTTTCATAAAGTTTTAAATGAATGCTGAGCAAGACAATGAACAGTATTTAAGAAATCCTTCCTATGATATAGAAAGTACAGTTACTCATACAAATCTCAATAATTTTTGGGAACAAATGGACAATAAGCAAATAATACAACTGAATTGAAGGAACTGTTAACTGAAGAACCTAACTGCATGCAGAAGCAGAAAAAATATTTCCCTTACAGAAGGGTAGACACAAGTAACGTGGATGATCAACTGCATGTAGACATTGTTGAAATCCTATCAGTTAAAACATTATATATGTTATCATATAAAATCGAATGATCGAACCAACTCTCACCACTCTTGGGCTATGAAAGTTAAAACAAAATTAGAATTGAAATTATATATACAATACCTTTCGAAAACTCTTCAAAAGGTTGAAAGCCCCAAAATATATAGTTTGATGATGGAAAAAGTGTTTTACCACAAGATAAGGATTTCAAAAGCACTTTAAATACTCGTGACACTTATGTTCCCAGACACTTCTCTAAGAGAAGAGGGAAATTTCAAATTCTTCAGGGCTGACTTGGAATAAATTTGCAGTTTACTTAATCAACATTTATTGACAAAGATTACAATCGAATCACCAATTTCTAGCCGGGAATCTGTAGAAAGAACACAACATTACTTATTATCTTGTGTTTATTACCAAGAACAATGCATCAAACTGTTTCAATTATCATTCTTTATGGTAATTTAACTTCCAATATCTTCTTGCATGGCGATACAATGCTTGCGATTTAAGTAAACAATTATATTTCAATGCCATTCATAAATTCATTGAAAAGCCAAAAAGATTTATTAAGTGCGTGTTACCATCAAGCATGCACTTTTTCAAAAGGCCATAAACAGCTGCAAATAAAAATTTCTCTATTTTTCCAGATGATTCGCCATTGTCTCCTCCAAGGCTTGCTCCAGAAAAAAGAACTGTTCACTTTTAATCTTGCTTTATGTCCTTTTCATTTACTGCTTATTTTTGTCACTCCTCCTTCTTTCACACATATTTACTCAACTTTCTACTCCAAGTTTTACAAATTTAATTTAAAATTTCTCAATTTAACTTCTTTCTTCCTTTATCCTCATCTATCGCCTACTCCCTTGTTGTTTATTCTCCTGCTTTATTTAACTTGGCTAAATGCTAATGTTTAGCCAAGAGACTTCATCTTGACTATTCAAGAATATAGTTTTTGTCATTAAAACTTAATATTTGGCCATATAGAAAAACAATATAAGAAACTGACTTTCATTCTAATCCATTGCCTTCCGTATTGTACCTCTTGTAATCTCAATTACAAATGTATTACATAAAATGTTTAAACTAAAACCTCTGAGTGCCAATTCAGACTCTGAAGTTCTATACAATATATGGTACTCATTTATATATAATGAACCATATCTATGAAACAAAGCTTTCTTGCACTAAGTGTTCCATTTCTTTGCTTCTCTTGCTATCATTGATCACAGTTGCAAATTAGTAGGATAAACCACTGATTAATGTTAGATACTTTAATTATATTACCTACATAATAATATTGATAACAGTGTTCAAGAGGTCAGTTGAAATGTGTTGATCTGACGCTATACTGACTGCTAGCTACTATGTGGGCATATCTGCATGCCCTTTAACATTATTTTTTATTATTCCACTCCCATTTGTTTTGATTTGATAAAAAAGATGTAATTAAGGGAATAATGCTAAGTGAGTCTGCTTTTAATTGATTGTAACAATACAACCAACATTACTGTAAATCAGAGATTAAAACATTTACCACTTAATTAGGTTCATAGAAATGCTAGTCAATGTATTTGTGACATTTTTCACATTTCAATACAAGAGGGCATATAATATTTCTGATGAATACACTGAAACTGAATTAAAGGATAAAACTTAAACACTAATTTCACTTCACAAAACTTATTAAAATTGGTATTTATTTCTTAAAGTGCTGCCACCAGTATTATTGCTGACATTTTCAATGATTAAAATTTCTTGTTGTTTACAGTGTACTGAGAATGTTGTTTTAGTATAGAAAACATATCAAAATATACTACTTCTTGTTAAAAGTCATGATGTTGAATTAGATTTCAGGACACTAACTGCCATTTTTGACAACAAAATGGTCCCTAAATCAAAGTATCATTTACTAGTTTTGATCATGAATTTCTTCATGTTCAACAAATTGGGGCCAATTCTTTTAGTATTCTAGAGAAAAAAAATGGGACCCATGCCTGACTCCATGTTATAAACAGGTTAATGAGTTATCCAGGTGCATGTTATTGAGGAAGTGTTGTAGTGCAGCACCATACCATAGTCCTTCATCTCAGTTTAACACTACATTTTACCCTGATATAGTAAAACTATTTAGCAAGATAAGTATTTACTCCAATGAAATTCAAATGTATCACATACAAATCAACGAACATGTTTCATAATGACACTTTAAAATTTGCCAGTGAGGACTCTGTGAAAAGACACAGCTCACAGTATATATATGACATTCTGGCAGAATCAGCTAATATAAGCAAAACAGACAGCAGCATTTGATGGACAAAAATTGTACTATGTACTGTATCTTCTATGGATGAGAGATCTGCCAGATCTGTTCCATAATTAGTTAACATCAATATACAAATTTCATGTTTCTTTCAGCTGCAAAAAAACCACTTTTAGAATGTAAAATACCTTTCTCGAATGACAATGCATTCAAATGAAATGTCATATAATAAAGACATGAAACACTATTTTATTTACAATAACTAATAATAATAATAATAGTAATAATAATAATAATAATAAAGTATTGAACAACTGAATTTGATCTACAACAACTGAACATTCCTATCATAAGAACAATTGAATTTGATCTACAACAATTTAAAAATCCTATAAACAAACCATTACTTGTGCATTAGATCAATGCGAAACTGCATATTTTCTTGAACCGCAACATACAAAAAACTATAATACTCATAACTTTCTGTCCTCAAAATATTCACACCACAAAATTTAAACAAGGCAAAGTAAAACACTTGTTATTACTTCCTAAAATTCTCCATATTTCAACACATGTTGTACACACCTTGTCCATCATTTTGTTTGTAAAAATGTTGTATGTATGTATGTATGTATGTATGTATGTATGTTTTGTGCTTGGATCGAACCTTTTCAAGATCGAATGTTATCTGTCTGATCTGCCATAAAACGTTACTCAATGTTAGTTCAGACTAGGATATCTTACTCAAAATGCAAGTCCAGACTGGGATATCTTACTCAAAATGCAAGTCCAGACTGGGATATCTTACTCAAAATGCAAGTCCAGACTGGGATATCTTACTCAAAATGCAAGTCCAGACTGGGATATCTTACTCTTAATCTACAAATGCAGACTTCTGACTGGTCTGATTATTTCTGAGTAGTTTCTGCAACCAAGTCAAGTTTTGCCACAGAGATGACAAACTTACAGACATGTTTGATTTGGAAATTCAAATACGGTTTCTCATTAAATAGTACATAATACATTTTTGCCTCTTTCTAAAATATTTCTGTGGTATTACTGTCTTTAAACAAAAGTACTGACAGCTTGCTGGATACGTTTGCGACACATTGGACATTTTCGAAAGGCTGGTGCACATAGTTCACAGCAGACTAAATGGCCACATGGAACAAAAATTACTCTAACTGGATTCTCCATGCAGATTTTACATGTTGTCTGCTCCTTCAGCCTTTTGTTTTCCTCTTCCAACTTTCCACAGTCTGGAAAACACAATTTGAAAAGTCTAATAATGTTTTCTCTTTTTCTGATCAAACTCTTCACAGGGTAAATAACTGATATGATGAAAAATGTAGGTTTCATGATAATCATAATATAATGTTTTGTGCAAATTTGTGTTATAGCCAAATGCAAAGGTGTGATGCTGGAACAACCTTCTACAAATTATTTTGTGTTGAGGCCATGCTGGACTACAAATTCAGAGCAAAGCAGTTTCTCTTTCCTTGCTAAACATGGCTAAATAATGGAAAAAGTTATTAGGGCAAAATTTTGATATTGCATAACAAGTTCTTGAACAACTGGTGTTCTACTGACTCTACCAAATAAGAATTATTCAATTAGACAAATACCTATTATTCATTATGAAAATACAAAGTATATTCTACACTGAATCTTGAAAACAGCTGTATAACTATACCACTATAACTAGCACGGAAAAAGTTCTCAACTTAAAAGTAACCGAACTAAATTGTTTTTGGCTAGGATACAATTTTGGAAAAGAGCTAATGGTAGATTTCAGAAATCTTTGCCCAAGGCCCAAGACACAGGAATCATTGTCTGACAGTCTTTGTATCGCTGATATCATTTCTAAAGTGCTCAAATTACCTATCAAGCTAGCCACAGGGTGACCCATTTAAGAATTTTGGGGGTATTTTAAATTTAGATCACTAAGCCCAATTCAGTATTAGATCACAGCATCTGTTTAATTCCTTGATATATATATGGTTCACTCAAGAAATTACTGACCAATGAATCTGACTGAACTGGACTATTAGTAAAAGTTCTATATGTACTTTAATCAAGGTCTAGAATTGAAGTCATTATGCAACAATATTATTTCTTCCTCCAATCACAATGAATTGACTTCTGACACCAAAATTAATTGGCTTCTTTCTTACCCAACATGTAAGTCATCTGCTAACATTGCTGAAGGTTCCAGGTCAAGAGCTGAAATTTTTGTACAGGAACCATTTTTATTCTTTGAATCCCAGAGCCCAAAATTTTGATATATGTCTGTCTAATGTCATTGTGCAGAAATCATATTGGTTCTTTAAGCGAGTGATATTGACCTTTGGCCTTAACTCTCAAATCAATAGGCTTTTTCTTTATCCCAAGTGCAAGCTATTTACAAAAACTGGTCCAGGTCTGTAATGGAAACCATTATTCTTCATCAGTCACTGTGACCATGACCTTTTCAACTCTAACCTCCAAAATGGCTTCTTTCCTACATTAAAAAGAACTTGTAGTGTCTGGTCAAGTAGGTGCTGTTGAAATGAAGTTAACGTGTTTAAAAAGAAAAGCTGATGCACAGAAATAGCATCATAGCATAATACTCTCCACTTGAAGGCATGCATATTAAAAACACTGTCATATCTTGTTGAATGCTGTTTTTTTTTAAAAAACATTTACAGTAATATTGTTTCTGAGAACTTTGGGATCCTCTTCTCATTTTGTTTTCCATGCATATATCTGCACTTTTTTCTAGAGAAAAGATATATATTCCATTAAGCTGTTATGTCCCACTTCCTAAATTAATTATAATGCACTCTCAACTGTACATGACTTGAAAATGTTTCACAAAATCCAAAACTAAAATCTCAGCACTAACAATGCTGATGTTCACACTGCTGTACAAATGATATCTCACATTCCTATATGAGAAAGCAATGTGAGATCAACCCATCCCATAAACATGCACTAAGTGACACTTTGAAGACAGCATTGTACTTGTGACATCTTTAATGTCTGCAATTTCTTTAAGCAATTTTAATATTGAAAAGACAAATTCTGCTGGCTTCTTAAGCAGTTATGATCAGATTTTTTAAACAATAAATTCATTGTGATATTCTGAAATTTTCAAAAACTTTCCAAAGACTGAAATACATTTTCTTTCTGTGGGTACATCCACATCAATGAGCTACAATCATCTTTTTCCAACAGTCATCATGCATTAGAGTGGGTTATGAAAATCCACCCCTTAGTATAAGAATTTGTTGGCAGGAGCTTGGTAAGGCCTTGTTTCAGTCCAAAATATTTTACTTTAGGATGGGATTACCCATTCCACACCAACACATCGGACGGTTTCTATGGACCTTTCTTAATAAGATCCTTATTTATCATTCATGTATTATAAAAATGAGGCAAAGCTGGGCAGTTTGGCAAACAAACCATAAAAGAACAAAAATCATAAATCACTACAACGTAATTTGAATCTGTAAAGGTACTACCACTCATACCAATATGAAAATCACTCAAGGTATCACCACTTACACTAACATCAAAAATCTGACTGTCAAGGTACCACCCCTAATACTAACATCAAATCTGACTGTCTAGCAGACCTGCCAACCCTAACGAGTCCATCTCAGTAAGTCAGTTGATTTTTTTCTGTAAGATTGACCAGTTTTCAGTAAGGTGTAACAAAATATCATTAAATGCTATAGTACACTGGAAAACGTAATTAAAAGTTCAACGCATTGATGGAGAACATTATGTTCAACTGAAAAGTTTGTAAAGTACGCGTAGACTTTATTTACCACTAGTACAGTTGCACAAATTTTAGTTCCAAACCCTATGCAACTCAATGGCTTGCTGATACCTCTCAACTTGACATAATTCTTGGAAATTCTTTTCCATTTCACATGACAATGGCAATCATATCTCCTGCCACAAGACATACTCAAATTGGCACGTGATGTCCAATAAACATAATTGTGTCCTTTCCAGCTTTTATTCACAAGAATCTGAATAGTCCTTTTAATAATTCTATATTGATTATTATCACTTTTCTAAAAGATCATTTTCCCCTTTGTCTTAAACATCCACGCTTTCTGGATGCCATTTTTAAAAATGATATAATCAACAGTTTGATCATGCAGATGCTTCGCATGAACAAATAGGTGCAGTTCAAATCTTCTTGGGTGCTGCTGCAAAGTTAGTCTGGTTCCCTGACTAATTTCACTAATTCTAAGATGAAGCCTGGATCCAAATAAAACACGGATGAACCAATTATCAGGATTTTTCAGCAACGATCATTTTTCCAGTTTTTGCTTGTATGCTATAAGTCTGTATTTTAAGGGTAATTTTCATAAGACTTACGGCAAAATTGTAAGAGTTGGCAGGTCTGGTCAAGGTACCACCCCTCACACTAACATGAAAATCAGACTGTCAAGGACGGTACCACACATAACACTACCATCAAATCTGACTGTCTAGGTACCAACCCTGATGCTGACATGAAAATCAGACTGTCAAGGTACCACCCCTCACACTAACATGATAATCAGTTTGTCGAGGGACCACCCCACACAATAACAAAGAAACATTGACTGCAGACAACACTGAAGTAGCTTACATAAAACTGATTTACATCATATATTCATCTAATTTAAATATTTATTTGTCCTCTTACTCAAATCGTTTATCATATATCTTCTTATCTGAGAATATACTATATGTGTGGTAACTGTTTTTAGACAATGGAATAATGGAATTTTTTTATAAAGTTAGTTCATCTTTAACTTGGTGTTTCTTTACATTTTCTTTAGAGTTTATACAGACAAACATGTGCTAAATATGTTACCACAGGTAAATGTGATATGATGTTGATGATGATGATGTAGTTACTGTTTGGTAACCTGGTATGGTATTGACACCAATGTATTGATACCTAGGTCAATGATCAAACAAATTCATAGATGGTGCTTTGATGTTTGGTGGATATTTGAATTATGAATGATAATGAGAGTATAAACAAATTACAAGTCAGTATTAAAAAACCAGACAAGCTGATCTTGGACTGATTGTTTACTGCTACATGAGAAATACCACAAATAAAGTCTGATGTTGAAATTTTCAAAAGAAATGGCTGCTTCATCAACAAATTTACATTTTATTCCTTGTCTTGGTGACATAAATAAGCAATTCCATGAATGCATTGCTCCTAAAGATTGGATATATTGGATGTTCAAGTCTCATGGATTCTAGAATTTCCATTACAGAACAGAACACAATAAAATCATCCCTGTTTTGCTCCTTAACATGTTCAACGGAAACCATTAATGATGCAATTGTTATCATATGCACATCTCAGCCTTGTTTATGATTTTATGGGGTCATAAAAATACATGTATAAATTCCCTGAAGGTCTATTAATCTCCCTTTCCAGCAGTACAAGGAAAGCAAGCATTATAATGTCAAGATGACCAATTCAATGGAATAAATGAGGTTGGGAGCTAAATCTATAATTCTTCTAAACATTCAGCACTTGCATAAACTGCACATAAACTTTCTAAAACATTATCAAATGAATTACCTTTATTTTCCAGCTCTTCTGACTCTAAGGAGTGAAATTCTTCATCTTCATCAATGGCTGAAGTAATAGCCTGAGCATGTGCCCCTGACCCCTCTGACTGACCACCCTCTGCCCCACTTGATTTCTGCTCTCCTTGCTCAGACCCCGCATGATTTTGAGCTGCATTCTCTTCCCTCACACTGCTATCTGACTTGCCTGGTAGGTAAATGCAAAAAAGATCAAAGGAGTTCTTGATTACAAATTTTTCTTAACACAAATTGGGGTACCTGATGTGAACTTTAATTACCGCATAAATGTCATGCTCTTAACAATCTACCTTTCGAAGCAATTAGGAAGAGACAACCAATCTGCATATTAAATTTGACAAAAACTCAGTTCACATCTAAATCAAAATAGAAAAGCATGTGCTTAGCATTTGTTGTCTCGATATGTAAATGTGATACAGAATGAAAAAAATATTCTCGTGAAAAATAAGCCTTAAAAAAGACAAAAAATTTCCCAGCAATTTCTCATTAAGTTCAAACAATATACTCATTTCTGAGTTGATCACATAACTAATGTAATGAAATAAACAGAATAAAATACTCACATGGTTACATATCGATGAGCAAGTCTGATGCTAACTGAAATATTCCCATCTGTGCCTAATCGTAACAACTGACATACATGTACCATGTCTCCAAATATAGTACCTGTCTAATGGCACAATTATAATCATCACAGACATTCAGTGATTGCTCCATCACTAATATAGAGCTTAAAAATGAAATATAAACAAAATAACATGAATGTCATATTATGCCTGCCCTACGTCCATTATGCAGATAACTGAAGCTTTTGTGCAGAAACCTCTTTTCTTTTACCAGTCACAGTGAGCCTCACCTTTGACCTTTTGGTCCCAAATCAACAGGTGTCTTTCTTACTTCATGTGTAAACCATCCACAAAGTTTGATTCAGGTATGTGATGTAGAACTAATGCTAATGTACTGGTAATAATGTAATGATTGAAACTAGAGATAATGTAGAACTCAAACTATTGTGCAGAAACCATTCTTCCTTTTTCAATCACAGAGACCTTGACTTCCGATTCCAGTTTTTCTTACCACAAATGCAAGTGTAGGTGGTGGAGAACTCAAATAATTATGCAGTTACCATTTTTATTTATTGTCATAGTGACCCTGGCTTCTAATTTAAATTTTAAATGTTTTTCATTATCCCAGTAGAAAGCAATCACAAATCTGATAACTGCAGATATCATGGTGACCTTTATGTTAGATCCCATAACTGACAGGGTTCTTCCTTACCTCAAGTGCAAGCTATCCAGAAAACATGGTAGCTGCAGATGGTAGAGAACCCAATTTATTGTGAGGAAATCATGTCTTCTTTCAGTCATAGTGACTTTAACGTTTTACCCCAAAATGGATAATTCCTTCAAGTGCAAGCCATCCAAAATGTTGGTAACTGTCAATGGTAGACAACTATAGTTATTGTGCAATTAGTTATAGACAGACACACAAATAATTTCATCATATAATTCCCTCCACCTTATGGCAAGTGTATAAAAAATAAATAATAAGAAAACTGCAGTCTTCAACCGCACTAGATGCTGAGACATACAAATGTTATATACTGTGTCGGCAAGATGTAAGATCAGGAAAGAAATTATAGCCAACTCTAATTAATAAATATGTAAATAACAAGAGTACAATAAAAGGCATACTAGGAGTCCTCTGTGTGGGCATTAGAATGGCATGGTTGACTCTGGAGACTATTGACCAATGGGTCTCACTGACCACAGTCATGATCATTGTAATTTAAGGTGCAGAAACCATTATTTCCTTATTGGACTAACCATGACCATGACTTTTCTTTAGACCCAAGAATCTATAGGATTCTTTATTACCATTCATAAAAATTGGTGTAGAGCAAAAGTCATTCTGCAAAATCCGTTTTCTCTTGGTGCCACAATAAGTCACCATGTCTTTCCCCTTTAGTCCCAAAATTAACAGGCCTCCTCCATACATACCTCCTTAACTGCATATTAATTTAAAGGCTGAAGAACTTAATTTGCAGAAAATGTATCCAATAAAAAAACAACATATTCAGCTGCCATGGCAACCAAATCCTGCCTCAAATTTGTAAAACCCATGACAAAGTTCATATTGTTATGCAGCGAGCTTTCTTTTCTCTTGCCAAATCTGTCATGCTTCAATTTTTCCCAATGTATGATTTGAGACAACCTAGGTCTGAGTCATTTGGCTTAGTTTGTCCAAATTCCACTGAATGTAGGCATAACAAGTGTTTTGTTTTTAGTGACAAATCAAGATTCAACACCTTAATTCAGTAAAATTTGATAGATACTTCTTTATGTTCAAATAGTCTTAAACAATTACATGTAGGAAGTATTTGGGTTTAACATTAAATCTGTTGAAATTAATCGCAAATACCTTTTTTTGGTTACAGTAACCCTGAGCTTTGATATTTAGACCTCAAAAACTGTTGGTTTCTTTCTTGCTCTAAGTGCAAGACAGTGACAAAGTTTGGTCAAAGAATTTAGTCTAGAATAAAAGCAAATGTGCATAAAGTCTTTTCATAGTTGCAATGCTCCTGCCCCGCAACCTACTGAACCCCAAATCACTAAGATTCTTCCATACCTTTAATGAAAACCCTCCACAAAGTTCATATAAGGACACCATATTTCTTCTTTCAGTCAAAATGGCTTTAATCTTTGACCTTCTGACCACAAAATCAATAGACTTCTTTTTAAGTCATCAACAAACTTTGGTGAGGGTACATTGTCAAGAATTTAAGCAGAAAACTTTTTCTGCCACAGTAATTTTTACCTCTGGAATCCTAATTCACCAGGCTAAGTTTTTCCTTAATTCTAGTCTGCGAAGCAGAACTATACTTATTGCACTGAAATCATTTACATTCTTTCAGTCTCTGTGACCTTGACTTTTGACCTTTTAACCATGAAGTCAATAATCTTCCTCCTCACCCCAAGTGTAGGCCATCCATAAAAGTCAGTAAAGGTAGATGAGGAGATATGCAATATTTGGTCAGGAGTTTGGACGTTTTAAAAAAATGAAAATATGCATATCATCTCATCACATCAGTCCTTTCAGAGTAATTTGTTGCCAATCATACTGTCGTTATATGTACAACAACCATTTTTAGCATTCTTAGGAGGTCAATGTCTGGCAGTCCTCATCCCTGTTGGTCTTAACACTTAAGAGATGATTTATTCTTACTGGGTCCAGGTTTCCAATGGAATCAATCTGAATTTTCCTCAGGATGAAAAATGTGCTTTCAATGCCTGCATTGGAATGTGGCAATGTTAATAAATTTTTGACTGAGTCAACCATGAAGTTTCATGCTTGTAGGTAGATACAGATTGTTTAAAGTGCCATGCTCACAACCATGTGATCATAGACTTTACCAGAAATATACTACACTGAAAACTAGGTGTAAAAAAAAAGCACTGGAAATTTCTGCTTTGGAATTTTCTTGAGAATTCAATCATGGATGGGAGAAAGAGATGAACTGACAATCAGAACAAGGTGAGGGTAAACAGGTTACTCATTATTAATTACTGTAATGCAAGCCTCAAGAATGTCAGCCATATGTTTTGGACTACTCTAAAGTGAGGATAAAGTGCTCAGTAATTATCTGAAATTCATTCTGTTGGTTTGTTTGTAATCTAGATTTTCCCTGTTTACAAGTAAGAAGGACTCATCTAATTGTGTTTTGTTATCACAGATTTATCTCATATGAGTTACTGAGAAAGCACAGAAAACAAGTGTTATGCATCACCCCCAGTCTGACCTGTAATCATGTAATCATTTATCCCCAACATATCTCACTTGCAAAATCTTTTGAATGTTTGTGTTTTTATTTTTAATGTACCTTTAATAATTTTAGTCTTATTGCTATGATGTCTGCAGTGTAGCCAATTACAGTGATGTACAGCAATGGGGCATCATGCCAGAGATATGTAGCATGATGCCCCACCTAGTCACATTGTCCTGACACCAGTCCTGAAAGTAACTTCTCACAATACTTATGTGGGTGAAACAAAAATAAGTCATCAAAACGTTTTTGAAGGTTTAAACAGTTTTATGGAAAGTCTAACCATCTCTTGGCCTTGATCCACCACTCTTGTTTGCATTTCCTCCAACACTAGTAATATGTCCTTGACCCTCATCTTGCTTCTGCCTTTGACCTGACCCATTCATACTCTGTGTTGATCCTGTGGCAGATGTTGAGGTTGAAACAGATGTTATGAAAGAGGTTCCCTGTGAAGAGGAAGTACAATGCACTTAAATATTTTACCTCCAGGTGGACCCAACAATTTTAGAGTAGAAAATCTCACATATCTGGTAGGCACTATTACATGGTTGCATGTTGTCTGAATACTTTACTATGGTCTTTTACCACTATCCTATATTCTGTGTAGTAACAAAAACTATAGGCAGGAAACAATGGGTTCCACTAAGCACTGTGTTAACAGTTCCTTACTTAACTAAGGGCCTTATCACCATCACTATTATGTGTACAACAAAACTGCAGGCAGGAATTCACAGGTTCTGCTGAACAATCTGCAGAGTCAATCATTCTATCTTGCATTCTTGCTGTATGGAACTATTAGAAGTATTTATATTTTTAAAGAATAAAATTCCCAACCAAAAACCTTAACACTGTCAATGCTGATGCCAATGCCATTAATATTACCTCAGTGAAATTTACATCAAGTCCTCCCTATCTACTAATGTAGGTGAGATAATAAATATAATTCAATAAAAAGATATAACTGCTCTGGACCTCAAAATATCTTGGTCCTAACAATGTGAAATCGGGACATTTTTAGGATATGGCCCTTCCACCTGACACTTTTAAGTTTATTTGATTTACATTAGATACACGTGTGCTTTAAACTGCAGAATCCATACCCATTTTTACATAGCACTGCATGTAATATACTCCAGTGTAAGATGGCATTGTTATGATTCTGTAAATATGTATGGCTATCTTGAACAATATTAGAATGGATAAAAACTGATTTAATACTTTTCATGTCCAAAGAATGACTAGACATTTCTAAGGATAAATTTCCAGGTCATTTCCTGGGGTTTTCCAGGATGAAATTACTTTTTTCAAGGTTCACACATGACCACTACTGAATGGAATTAAAGAACATTTTTGATTATAAAACATGCATTGTCTATATCTAAAGATGTTTCTCTTTCAAGACTCTCCACAAACATTGAAGTCAGAAAAGATGATCATGTATAAAACCACAAAATGTATCACATGAAACAAGTTTGATTATATTCCTATAAATTGGCATGTAAAGTCATTTCAAATTACAGAATAAAAATTCTAACTTTATTTTGCTGCATTATGTTGCTAAGTGTGAACAACATAATAAACATAAATTATAATTTGTTTCCTTTCAAACCTTTAATTCTAAAGAATTCTATAGCAAAATATATATATATATATCTCATAGAAAGTAACATTTCCTATTACAGTATTAAAAAAAAACAATAAATGCAAATAATTAGAATCTTGTCTTGTAACGAAAAGAGTTAACCTAGAATTTATCTGTGCCAATAAAATCCCAAACAAGATTTTTCAAACAACCTAATCTCCTTAAGATGATCTGGTTAAAAATCCATCATTTAAATAACATTTTAAATTTTGACAAAAGACCTTCAAAATTATATACTGTTGTATAAACAAGGACTGAATTTTCTCTAAAATCAACTTGTCTTCTTAAAATTCATTAAACCAGTCCCCAAACCTGTATTGATACAGGGGCTAGTATCATTTTTTAATATATAATACAAGGGATGATAATTTCTCATTTTAGCTCTGAAATTCAACAATTTGGACTGCAAATTTGGCTTCAAACAAAGAGCAGTCCGTTTTCTAATCTGAGTTTCCTCTGAATATTCCCACCCCATATTTCATATTTGGACATTTAGGTTTGGATGTGGGGTCATTGCAACTGCATATCGAAAATTTGGAATTTGCCACCACCATGCGGTAGTGACATATGGTAGTCACTTACCAGTGGGCCTAGAAAATTTAAACTTATGTTATATCGACTCATACCTGAATGAAATCAAGAGGAAAATGATTTATTTTCTCAGAAATGGCAAGTATTATAATCATTATGTTGTTAATCCGCTGACAGAAAGACAAAACTACAGCTTAGATAAAACCTGACCCAGTACTCGCCATTTGCATTACTAGTCACATGACTTCACAAATCTCAAATGATGACATCGGAAGTCCAATAGTCACGTGATATCAACAACAAACTCCTTTATACATGTAATGTTGTTGTACACAAATTCAATTATATTAAATGAAAGTCAGACACATTTTGTAAAAACCAGCAATCTGGCCAGTCAGAATTATCAAAGCAGAGAGCACATGTCAACGTGGTAGTTGCATGACACAACAAAACTCAAGAAGCTGTACTTGGAATATATAAATATGGAGAATTTTGTGTTCTTTCATTCTTGTATTTTTATTACAACCAGTATACGACTTTCATTTAATATTTTTTTTATTTTTTTCTCTAAAACATTTGAAAATGTAGGTTGTTAGATTTGTGTACTCATGCCACTAGCAATGCAAATCGTGAGTACCAGATCACATTTCATCGACGACATAGTTTGATCTTGTCTTTCAGCAGATTAAAGACATAACGATTTCAATACTCACAATTTCTGAGAAAATAATTAATTTTCATATCGATTTCATACATGTATCACTTGATCTAACAACGTTTAAAGTTTGCTAGGCCATCCGGTAAGTGGCTACGCTTTGCCACCACCATGTTGGCCTCTTGTGATGCTAGATTGGTTTTAATCTAGACGAATCTAATCCACTGGTCATTTGTATTGACTCAGCATATATGTTTATTGCAAGCAACCAAATGATCCATAGTGCACCCTCCGAACATTCTGATTAGAACTCGATAAATTTAACTCGAGTTTAGTTACAACTCAATTACGTAATTGTTTTGGGCATCAAGTGGTGGCAGAAAACTCCAGGGTTTTTCCAGTCTTTCACCAATATTTGTGAAATTCAAGGACTTTTCATGGTCGGGGAAAAAAATGATCATTTCTCCCAACTTTTTACTGACTTCCTGGTAGCGTGGGAGCCTTGCATTCAAATGTGAAATCCTAATTTTGCAAGCACACTATAGTATTTGCCATTGTTTCAAATAAAGAATGACTTTGTTTGAAGCACCTTTGGTAATCATGTTTATCACACACAATGAGTAAAACCTGTCCTGAGCTGCCTCTGCTGTGAGCAACCACCTGTCATTTATCGATTGATTTTATTGTCTAAATAGTGTTGCAAGTGACCACCTTAAGAAGGCAATAAGTGACAACAATTTTTATGCAAAATAAGTGTTTTGAAGCTGCTATGAATGAATGCATCACAAAAACAGATCTAAACACCAAATGGCATTGATTTAAATCCTTTGCCGAGATGACTGCTTTGGAAGCTCCATAGACAAAGTGCAGAAAGTTCTAAACAACACTGCTATAAATGACCATATTGCAGAAACAAAGACGAATAAGGAGGCTGATTACTAGTTTCCTGTGTTTTACAGGTTATGCAGGTAGTGTCATTTGTTACTGACTGTAAACCAGTATAAAGTACACATCACTAACAGCCATTGTAGTGATTGTAAGTCATGTGAATACCCATTGAGATTAACCATTATTTCTTCAAAGGGAATAGTCATGGATGTATATAGTTCAAAGGTTTGTTTATTTTCTTTCTCTTTTGTGAAAACTTGCACATCACAGATAATGTTACAAAGAAAAATAATTTTAAATGTTTGTAATGTATGCACATGATTTGTCTTTGTCTTGCAAATAACCCTAAAAAGATATGCAAAAAACTATATATGAGTTTTTATGGCATATTTTTTTTAAGATTATCTACAAGAATACAAATCCGACAGCATGTAAAATTTCTGACTATAATTATAAAAGGCAAACTCAAACTGCCATATCATTATGGTAACATTACAATTACTTCCCCTGACAGTAAGCAAATCACATTTCTCTGTGACAGTGTTAGAAAGGATGCATTTAATTTGAATGTCAATTTATGAAAAATATCCAAGAAAAAAAAAATGATTCAGAAATCAGTGCAAAATCTTTGAATATCTCTATAAGCACTATGAAGTCAAGGATATTCTGACTGGAAAGGAAATGGAACAAAAAGGATCAGGGAGGCCAAGGAAATTCTCCTCCACAGCTTACAGGCAATAGTCAAACTGTTAAGTCATGCAGTTTCTAATAAGATAGTGAGAAATGAGCTGCCATGATTACTTTAGGAGAAAAGGATGGAATTTTTATCATCTTTGTTGACAGAAACACACAAAGTGAATTTGAATTGGTCACTTTCAGAGCACTAACATGACAAGTGGGCAGGCATGGGGTCGATTACAGTTGCTCAATTACAATTATAATTACAGGTTGTATGGCACTGTTGATTACAATTACACTTTATTTGGAAGCCATGATTATGATTACGATTACAGGGGCATGATTATGATTATAATTGCTTTGTATTTGCTGCAGCCAAGTAAAGTACATTTATTTGAAGTATACTTCACCACAAACTTATATCTGATGAAACAGTTGCTAACTCAACATGAATTTTGGAATTAACAAATCATCATCTTAAATTATAGGACATAATATATTTTTAGAACAATTACCTTGTATATTGCCCACCTAAAACTACCCATCCCTTATTGTAATAGTCAACAGGATGTGGGAGGTTGCAAGTTTGAACCCCCTCCCCTCAAGTCATAAGAAAGACTTATAAAAATGGTACTAACAGCTGCCTCACTAGGTGCTCAGCATTAAGAGGTTAGTGTTGGGACTGGTCAGCCTGGTGTCAGGATAATGTGGCTTGGTGGGACATCATGCTATATGTCTGTGGCATGATGCCCCAGTGCTAGACATTGCTATAAACTGCCATGTTGCAGACATCATAGAAAAATGACTAAATTGTTCAAGCTATATTAAAAATAACAAAATACACAATAGTCAACATTCATGGTCTTTTGTTAAGGAATCATTTATTATTCTTGCAATTATTAAGTACAGAATTAGTGATTTTTTTTCATATTAAGCACATGGCTAACTACACAGTGAAGATAAGCTTGCCACCTTAGTGAAGAATCTGGATGAAAAATCTTCCGGATTTGACATGGAGATAAGCGCTGAGAAGACAAAGCTGATGACAAATAGTGGCAAACAAATCTCAGCCAAGATTAAAGTCAGAGGACATGAACTGGAAACAGTGAGCCAGTTCAAATATCTTGGTTCCATAATCACTGAAGGGGGATCAAGAGCAGAAATTTTGTCAAGAGCAGCACAAACAATGGCTGCTATGTCAAAGCTAAGACCCATCTGGAGAGACAAAATATCTGTCTGAAAACTAAAATCAGACTAATGCGAGCTCTAGTCATCTCAATCTTTTTGTACTCATGTGAGGCATGGACCATGACAGCAGAATTACAACGAAGAATCCAGTCACTATAAATGAGATGCTACAGAAACATCCTTGGCATCTCTTCCATGGACCACATCACAAATGAAGAAGAGCGTAACACCATCAGGGGCGAAGTAGGCCAATATGAGGACCTCCTCACCACCGTCAAAAAGAGAAAGCTGAAATGGTATGGCCATGTCACTAGAGCCAACAGTCTATCCACAACAGTCCTGCAGGGCAGCATCCAGGGTGGCAGAAGGAGAGGTAGACAGAAAAACGTGGACTGACAACATCACAGAATGGACCAGGAAAAGTTTTGCGGAGACACAGGCATTGGCACATGATTGAGACAAGTGGAGGGAACTGGTCAGATGTTCAGCAGCACAGTGCCTCGATGACCACACTACGTCATGAGACTGATGATGATGATGATGAACTACACAAAAACTTGGTAGGCTAATCAACACATCCAAAACTGTTCTAGACTGGTCAACCTACAGCCCTTACCTCAACCCAACAGACAATATTTGAGCTATTAAACATCAACAAGAAAAGTATAATAGATACCGAAGAAATGAAGAAGGCAGTGGTGCAATATTGGGATAGCATAGTCTATTATAGAAATGAGACTTATGTGGAGAAATTTCCCATTTCATTGGAAAAAGGGATTTAATGATGAAATTATGATAAAATGCAGGATTTTCATGCATTCAATTCAGTATAATCTTTTGTACAAATTATCTTGAATCATGTGATTGCTCATCCCAGACCTGCCAACCCTGACGAGTCCGTCTCAGTAAGGGAGTTTATTTTTTTCTGTAAGATTGACCAGTTTTTAGTAAGGTGTAAGAAAATATCAATAACTGCTATTGTAAAGATGGAAACGTAATTAAAGGTTTGACACCTTGATGAAAAACTTTATGTTCAACTCAAAAGTTTGTAAAGTATGCGTAGACTTTATTTACCACTAGTACAGTTGTACAAACTCTAGTTCCAAACCCTACGCAGCTCAATGGCTTGTTGCTATCTCTCAACTTGACATAGTTCCTGGAAATTCTTTTCCATTTCACATTATGACAGCAATCATATCTCCTGCCACGAGACATACTCAAATTGACACGTGATGTCCAATAAATGAAATTGTGTCCTTTCCAGCTTTTATTCACAAGAATCTGAATACTCCTTTTTATTCTTCTGTGTTAATTATTAACACATTTCTAGAAGCTTATTTTCCCTTTCATCCTAAACATGCATCGCTTTCTGGACGCCATTTTAAAAAATTCTTTAATCAACAGTTTGATCATGCAGGCACTTTGCATGAACAAATAGGTGCAGTTTAAAGCATCTGGGGTACTGCTGTAAAGTTAGTCTAGTTCCCTGACTAATATCACTAATTCTAAGATGAAACTCGGATCCAAATAAAACACGGATGAACCAATTATCTGGATTTTTTGGCAACGATCATTTTCCATAGTTTTTGCTAGCATGCCGTAAGTCCGTATTTTAAGGGTAATTTTCATAAGACTTATGGCAAAATCATAAAAGTTGGCAGGTCTGTCATCCTAGAACTGACAGTGGACAAACTGTATCTGATCCATAATTTCAGTGTACCTTTGTGCATCAAGTCCTTTATTGAGCTACTGTACATGGAGAACTAATTAAATATTGACTTGCTATTCCACTGTAACACAATGTGCTTTACTTTCCATTTAATATTACATTATCTTAAGAGATATCTTTCTTATTTTCTAAAGTAACAATATCCTTCTCATGACTCCAGCCATGCTACTGAGTTGCAGTGGAGAGGGTATGGCCAAGAGTTGCAAATCAGTATGAATGCTGTGAAAAGGACAAATTTTGCAAAATAAATACAAAGTGTAACCAAAATGATTTACCCGTATCATAATAAAAAAAATATTGTTAAAATTTTCACATATAAATGCTGACAAAACTCATGCATACTTGTCATGGGAAATGGGAGATGTCTGCTAAAAGTATAGCTAAGTGTATAATTATTAGCAATGGTAATCAAACTGAATGTATTAATTTTGGATGAGAGAAAGAAAGAGAGGGAGGGAGAGTTTGACTGGTTGCAGTAACTGTTGCTGAAACTCCTGCAGAACACAGAGATGCAGCTAAAAGTGAATGTTCTTGACATTAAATTAACCACAATTTTACAAAACATAAAATTAAACCACAATAATACAGAGAAGGACAATAGTGAAAAGTAAGGATTAAAGATAGTCCCAACATCACAAAACGTCACTACAAAGAATCAGGAATTTAATCATCAGCTATTTATTAAATGAAAATAATCTATTAAATTCTCCACCTTCAAATGAATTAACTCCTCAGGTTTGCAAGGTACTAATGTGGAGGTGCTTTTCTTAGTCCTCCTCACCTTGCCTGTGAAGTGTGGAGCAATGACAAATGACATGAGCTCCACTGTATCTCTAATTATAATGTGTGGAATTAACAGCAACCAGGCAGGAATTTGTTATCTTATCTTTTAGACTTCAGTAAGTAGCTCATGTACAAACTGTTAAGCGCAAAGGAAATGTGTCGTACAGGATACAAATTTCAAGATGGTGATGTTGGATTTTGAATGTTAAGTAATACTGCTTGAATATTAAGATCATGGACAAATGGATGGATGTGAACAAATCGATAGTGTATCAGAGTCCATTATAAGGAAGTAATCCTAACTGACTAAAGCAAAATTAAAATCCTAACTGTGTCTCTCCTAGTTTCAATCTGAATTCATAACTTGAGCAACAAACTAAATGGCAGTGCGTATAAATAGCACTGTCATAAATATCACTAGTTAAGATAAAGAGGCAGCATAAATACTAACTGTTGTGGAGCTGGTTGCCATAGTAACTGAGGTCATCATCGTGGCAGCTGATGAAACAGAGGATGTCGAAGTGGTAACTGATGATGACTGCTGCTCAGTAGCCTGGGTAACTGCGGGTAAGCCACCTAAGTTAAGACGCTCCATTAAAGTAGGTAGCGCTGGTGGTTGCACATCACCAGAGCGTCGGCTGGCTTCCTCTTCTTGTCGCTGCCTCTCAATGTCTTCCTCTTTCCAGATGAATTCAAGGACTTCCAGTGCAGTAATAACAACACCAGGTTCTGCAAGAGAAAGTATTATATTACCAAATAATTTTGTGATTGGTCTCCATACATTCTGAATACTGTTTATTTCATACAGTACTGTGTATTTCATGTCTAATGACAAGTTTGTGGATCTATTAATACAGTACAGTACTGTGCATTTCATGTCCAGCTAGATGTCTGAGGATCTAATGAAGACAATACTCAGTACAATTCATAGTCCACACTACTGAGTGTTGCATCACAGTCAGAATTCTAATTTTGTATCAAATGATATGAAGCTGATCCATAAAAACTGTAGAGATATAATGTTATCTTATTCACTATTGTGCATAATGTATATCCAACTGTAACTATTGCAGATCCTACCATTCCGGTGGCCTAGTGGTTAGAGCACCTGTTTTGGATACAGGAGGTCATGGGTTTGATCCCCAGCTGCGTTATACCAAAGACTTTAAAAATGGTATTAACAGCTGCCTCACTAGGTGCTCAGCATTAAGAGGTTAATGTTAGGACTGGTCAGCTGGTAGTCAGGATAATGTGACTGGGTGGGACATCATCCTAACGACTGGTTACCCGGACACCCAATCAAAAGGAAATTGTATTAAATGTGAACCTGAACTGCTTTGTTTTAAGTTCACACATGCTGGCCCCCAAGAGAGGCATAAGCATAATTATTACTAATATAAGTGGCAAAAAAGTATAATCTGAGCAATCTATATATTACATGCCATAATTACACAAAGCTGTGTGGAAAACATACATTTATTTTTACTACTTACCTGGATCTGCAGTTAAAATTATTTTCCACCAATTGGCTAAATCCATGTGGATTAGTAGTTAGTACAAAAGTATAGACAAAAAAGAGATTGATAAATTATTTATACATAACACTCACTTTAACTAGCCTATATGTCTATAGTAACTTTTGCGAATAGTCATAATTTCTACAAATGATGACTGTTGTATTACATCACTGTCAAATTCTTATTTCAAGATTTTTAAAGTGCTATTGATTTGTACTTTTCTGGATGCAAAATGTTTTTAAGTTTAACAAATTCCCTCTCCTCTAACATATTTCAGTCATATAACATCCATCAGTCATATAAAAAAATACCATTTATTAAAATATCTGGCACCATTTATTTTCAATTTAGACTGGTCTGAACTGTTTCATGTGGATACCGTAAAAAGAAAATAAAGGGAAGTAGACGGAGGTCAAACAATGAACACAGTAGCTCGTATCATTGTTTATAATTTAACGGTTAGTCATATATGTACTATACAATAATACAAAATAAGTTGTAAACAGGTTTAGTACATTATTTTCCTTTGGCCAATGAGAGGGTAGTGTTCCATTTAAGGCTGTTCCAGTAAAACATATACCCCCCCCCCCCAGGGGGAAGGCACTTTCAAATTCAACCAACCCACAACAGAAGCAATTTTAAAAAGTTATGATCCACCGTCAGACATGTTTTAATCGAAAAACACTGCCCCCTACAGAAGCATATAGAAGCACACTGCCCCCCTACAGAAGGGGCTTCCATGGCCGAGTGGTACAAGATGCTTGTCATGTGATTACTTGCCTCCAATGTGTAAATGAGAATGTTGCCAGTTACTTATGGAAGGTCAGTGGTTCTACATAAGTTGTGTTTGGTTCTCAAAAGTACTTGGATTTTCTTCAGCAGTAAAACTGGCTGCCATATATAGTCTTCATCTGAAAATGGTGTAAAGACCATAATGATCTACCGAAACCCGAGATCTCATGTCTAAATGACTTCGGCTGTTGGAGATAAACATCAAATCAACAGAGGCTCCATGTGCCCAAGTGTACTAAGGTGCTTGCTTTTACATCACTTGCACATCTCAGAGTTTTTGTCACAAATCAACCAATTTGGGTTGGTGGTCTTTCAGGGTTCTTCCTCCACCTAATATATTGTTACCCCCCAAAAAAAACCCAGACCAAACTAAATCAACCAACTAATACAATGTGGCAACAGCAGCAAAGGTACTAGTCCATCATTTTTGCCACAGCTGTATGAGTTTATAAATTTTGACTCTAGTCATTTTTGTAGACCTTTGAATATCATCTATTATGCCTTTCTGACAGTTACCAAACAGTCATCATCAGTTGGTGCAAATGGATTTATCATGGTGAGGATTTGAGATGGAGAAGTCTTAAGCAATCCTGCATCACACACTGCTGAAAAGTTTACATTTTAGCTCACTTAAAGTTTCTCTAATAATGTCCATTGTTCCAACTAGAACTGTTATAACTTGTTCAAGGTATATTCACTGATATCTGGAGATATGCATCTGTAATAAATATTTGTAACAAAGTATGAGAATGCATCAATGTTTTTCAATGATACATTTGAATTGAGCAACAACCAGAATCAACAAACCAAGAAATAAAATTATTTACATCTCTCAGGCAGAAGTACAGTGTATACTGGTAATAATAATTTGCCAAACTTTTTCCAATCATTGGACATAATCACCAGAATGGACAGAAACAGACCAGAACAGATATAACCAGAAGGTTAAAATCGATTTGATACATCTTTTAAGTAGCTAAATTCACATTGGTTTAGTTAACTGTACACCCTTTATTGTTTTTATTATACTTCTCCATTCCAGCCTGTTCTTATGATCTTGTCCACCCACATACTGTTTGTCTTTTTTATGATATGTATCTAATTTTTGTCACTTGCTTTTCCTACTACTATACTAATTGTCTGTGAATATGCATATCAATGTGAAATGCAATGGGGAGACTAAATCCAAGATTGAAAACCTCTACATTTCTGGATGTATTCTGCTTGGATTCCATGTTTCTGCACAAAACTCAAGAATTCAGGACTCACTGTACTAATTCAGTTCCCACTGTAAACCTGTGCAAACACCGTGATATTAAAATTCAATAACTTAAAATTTTGAGTGTTCATGATCAAATTTGTATCAGTAGAGACAAATCTATGACAGCTTTTGTGAAAAGAAAACCATAACAGCTGCACCATTTTCTGGACCTGCACAAATTTGAAATGTGTGATTTCAATACAGCACCAAAGAGTCAGCTGCTGATTTCAGTAATGAGTCTTCCAAACTTGGGTCTGTAAAGGGATGGAAATTATGTTAATAAAACAATGTCCCTCACTTTTTTCAGTTACAAGTAGGACAAACTCTCCAAAGATTATTTTTACTAAAATCTTACTTTCAATATCAACCAATCAGGGATAGTCAGACCCATAATACTCTATTTTATCTTCACTGATTTATAGTACGGTTCTCGTTCTTTCATATCTGTAGTGAGTCCTTCAACAACTCTCAATGGCCGTAAGCCTTTTTTGACCATGCTGACTGGACACACAGTAAGATAATGTTCACATAACAGAAATACCATAGGATAACCAGAGACCAATAAAATCAAATAAAATAGTCAAGTTATTTCCCCTGCAGGGATGCTGCCAGGATTTCAGGATTTACTCTAAGTTTTGTGTGTGTGTGTGATCTCCAGTGAGGGAGTGGTGGCAGGAGGAATAGCCATTGTTAAATATCTCTCTAACATTTAAATATCTGTCACTCTTTCTTACTGTTCCACTCTGTTAAGGCTCTAATGAAATCAAAATACTCAAAGAGACTGTCATCTCTAGTTGTATAGCGATTATTACTGTGATGTCATTGGACATGGTCACGTGGTTGTGGTGGGGTCTTGGTTGGGATGGCAGAAAGACCATAGGCTTACTCCATATTTAACAGCTAAGTACGATGTAAATTTTCTAACAATTCAGTTGGACTCAGATTACATACTTGATTCATAGTCAATGAACAGGTTCTAAAATTGAAGTGTTTATTTTGGAGCCAATATGTAATACAAATACCAAATGATGACTCGGAACTAAGTGCCAAAAGGTCTGCAGAAAATATCACCATGATTAAAATATAAATAGAAAGAACCGAACACAAACAGGACAAATTTTATCCATCTTGCTTTGAGTTTACACAGATCAGTCAGTCTCTTATGTTTAATGTCATTTAATTTTTGCACATAGAGAGCATGTACTTCATTTGGTAATACGTCTGCATGATATGAAAGTTTGTCTCATTATTCTTTTGTTGCCATGGTGGTTCTGCCAGCTAGAGATCTACACACACGTAATTATGTTGTATGGGGATTCTCTGATGTTCCCTATGAGCTAGGGCACATCACACACTTTCTTACACTTGACTACTGTCCCATCCAAACTAGCAGTTCTAGCAACTTTAGCACTCTCCTGAATCTCGTTACAATCTTCGTCAGTTTGCCGTTGAACACCAAAATACTCATTCAAGTCAAAGTCTCAACATGTCATGATTCCGAGGTCACGTGCACTGCTTATTCCGCTAAACTCGGAAATGAACACAATAATTTAAGCTAAAGTTGTTTATTTGATGTACTGTTATAAATGACCACATGTACATTTCTGGGTCTTTCTGCCTCTGAATTCAAGCACTGTAAATATCAGTAGATTTTCCCACCCAGCTGCCAGTCAAAGCCTTTGATCTTGCCGCCCAGCTATTGCAGCATGTTCTTTTGATGTACTCTTATAATGGTGACATGTACGGGGGTGGGGGGGGTGGGGGGGTGCGGCTTTCAGCCACTAAATTCTGTCATTGTAAATGTCAGCACAGCTAACTGATCAACACATTTTCCCATTAAGCAGGTGGCTGAAGCAGGACTGGCAAGTCTTTGAATTTTGCTGCCCACCTATTACATGCATATGGAGGACTCTCGCCAAAGTGATTTTCTGCATCCCCAATAAAAAAATTGACATCCAAATACGCGTGATTAAGCATTTCCGAGACCTCTGAGTTTTCACTAACATGAATTCTGCCAAAGATTCACTTCCTTGAATCAGTGCTATGCCAGATTGTTTCTCTTCCATAATGCTGTATTAGGGTTTTAAGTCCAACATTCCCATAGTCTGCTTGTTCAGACATGGGTATCTTGAATAAATATAACCGGCATAATGTTCATCCAACACGTACATCGGACATGCACTCAACATCCATTTTGGGCTCAAAATCACACACTGGTATTTCCAGTGACATTTTCTCAATGTCCAACAGACCGATAGACATGAAATTCATTGTCATCATAGCTATCACCAGCCAGTATTGGCTGACCGAAAATGTTGTCTGAAGACAAACCCTGTTGTGATTCATCCATTTTGGTTTGCTGTGTGGCCCTTAATTGAAACACATATTTGTAAAACTTCCATGATGAAAATAAGTTTAAAACTACCAAAAATGCTTGTTCCAGGGCCAATGAACCAATCAAATTAGTTTAACAGCCATTCCTGTCAAACCAAAGTATCCAGCTATCTGGATGTCGCATCAAGCGCTGCAAGACCACTACTGGCAGCACGAACTACGTTGTGAAATGCACTTTTAAAGTTAAAAGTTTAATAAAAATTACATACTGCGCAAATCACGTTTTATATCCGCAACGTTGACGTAATTTGTGGAAAGTGTATCAATGCTTTAAAAGTATGTGAGTTCGTACAAATTACGTGCACTCACGTGTACTGGCATCATTTTCTGACCCAATGTGTTATTCACGTTAGACCACTAGGAGGGGGTTAGATGTGATTTTAAATATATATATTTGTGTTTTTTCTTCTTCTGACAACCCCACCAGCGATTTCTCATTTTGTTAACACAACCCACAACAGATGTGATTTTCCTAACCAACCTTACACCTTACACAGTCAGAATCAAAATAGTTTGAAACACAACCGCCTATAGAAGTTTTTTTGAAATGCCATCCCAGCGGGGGATATATGTTTTACTGGAACAGCCCTTAGCGAGTAGCACTTGCATATTAAGGGGATGCAATCATGGCAATATTGAGCAGTAGCATGGGAAAATTGTCTGGCATTCATCTAAAGTAATAGAGCAAGCCAAAGTTTGGACAAGCATACAAAGTCAAATGCCTGAGCTAAGCAACAGTACCAAATTTATTACACTGCATGAAATCTAGCTTGAAATATCAGTGTTGATTCTTAAATAGGTCATACGAGAAAGGAAAGAAGTTTCCTCCCTTGAATTATTATAAAGTACATGTATGACAAGTAAATTATAACCAATGATATGAGCCCTTGTGATGAATAAATGCGCACAAAACACAAGCCCTGAACTATTCTGTGTCTCAATCTGAACTTGGAAACTTTTTATAATGGGTACCCAGTTGTTCATTTTATTACCCGGGTTATTGTCAGTGGGCAGGTACCTGAGTACCCATTGGCATCTTTATTTAGAAATGAGAAAGTCTGATTTAACCTCGACTTTGAAAGAAATTTTCAAAAAGATAAAACTGAGTTGAGCACATATCAAGTTTAGAAGTTTTAAGAAGGCATGGCATGGAGAAAACAAACAAAACAAGTTTCACCCCGATTATATTCTAACCTCTCTGTCTACGGAGGATGAGAATGGAATTGCGGACTGTGTCTCTCGGATATCCCATCTCCAGGAGAGAGATAGCTGTAAGTGTTTCCAAAGGGTCAGTGCTGGCAATCCCTACAACAGAAGCCAAAGGTGTTATGAAACAGCATGGTATGCAAAGTTTATGAAAAGTCATTTTCACACTGCTAAATATCAATGAGGCATAAATAAGACCTTTATAACAGACTAAGGCATTTCTTTAGCCAAGTTTGTTTTCAGCTATAAAGTTTCAAACCAGTCAAATATAAGCATGTGAAGCTGCAGTGGCATGCTGTATTTTTACAAATTTCATGAATGACAAAAAAAAAAGTGCGAAATTCATTTATTTTATTGAATATGCAAAGTTCCCACACTTAAGAAATGTCATTAAATCATGTAAACTGAGTCTTATGTCTCAGTCTGGCATACAACATTTGTAACAGGATATAAAAACAGTAAAAGACCTAAGTGTACTTAGTATAACTCACCTGATTCACATCTCAGTGCATAACAGTTCAATACAAGAGCAGGTGGCCAAGAAATCTGGGTTAGTAGAGTGTGGTCTGCCAAATTTCTCCAATGCTTCTGACTGCATGTTTTGTTATCAATTACTTCAAGGTTTCTCAAGTTCTTGCATTTGTATCCACAGCTGAGCACACATTAGTATCATTTGTCCAATACTGAAATGTCTTGTGTCCCAGGATGCTTTGTCAAATTAGTCAAATTCTGCTGGGTGTTTCTAAAGTTTTTATACTTTTCGTAATGGCAGTCATATCTGATGATGGAATGTTAGCATTTGTATAAATCTGAAAAGCATCCAAACAAGGACATCTTCTATCAAATTTGGTTCAAAGCCAACATTTCTTACTATTTTAGTAACAGCACCCATATTTGACAGTAGATAGACATATTTGTGTAATTTCAGAAGTCCTACCTATCAAAATACTTTCTTTGAAATTTCATTAAATTCTGTTAAGTGGTTTCACTGAAAAAATCATTTCTATTGTGTTTCTATTGTTCTATTTTTGATAACAGTTGCCATATATCTGATGGCAGATTTGTATAATTTAGACCTGCCACCTTGAGCAGGGGTCATGCTACCAGGCGAAGTGGGCGACTAAGTCGCCTAAAAGATGTAAACTGTGCCTTCTTCTGTTAGGAAAGTGAAAAAAACTTCACCCTGTGATTTTTTGAGGCACAATGAATGAACATCCTTTTTAAGATGCTCCCTTGCTTTAGCTAGGTTAGTTCCAGTGTAATGTTACAGCTCAAGGTGAAATGTAGGCTTCCAGACATCAAATAGTTGGTGTAGATATCAATTGCACTGACAAACTCTTGCACATTCACAGGCATGTGTTTTCATAACTTAGTGACCATTAACCCTTTCTAGAGTAAATTAGCAACTAGCACTGCCCAATTTCCACAAGTCAGCCTTTGATGAAAAAAACATACAAACTTGAGTTTCGAAACATAAACTTATGTAAATAGCAATTTGTTTTCAGAATAAAATCAATAACATGAATATTTTATCTGCTGCGTGCACATTTTTTCTTCATAAAAATCAGTTTGGAACCGTAAGTGAAAATGTCATGGGGAAACAATAACAGACATCGCTATGTCTGAGAAGTACCACTTTATTAGACTGTCTCTTTTTGTAAACCGTTGGGCAATTATATTAAGGAAAATATGCAATTAAAAAATAGCAGAGTCTAAATATTATATTACTGAAGATTTAGCTTTAAAATGTAATTATGTATTTCAGAAACAAAACAGACAATGCTATGTTGTGGAATTTCAGCGATGCTGTATGGTCAAGGTTGTATTCTGGGTTCACTCATTTGTCAGAAAATATATGAAGAAAAAAACAGTGAAGCAAATACTATTTAACCAGTGCCTAACATTACATCAAGTACATAGACAAATAAAAAAACCTTATATTTGCAATCCTATCAATGGACTGTTGTAACAAAGCTGTAAATTGAGTGGTTACATTAAAATCCTTCTTTCTAAAAATGGATGCACTTGCACGTTGGCTGTGTCGATTTGGTTGAAAAATGGGTTTAGTTCATTCATATACTAATTTTAATTCTTCAATGTTTTGGCTATGAACAGTTACAGTAAAGTTTTATTGGCAACAAAGAAATTAGGACAAACAGTATGATCTGAAAGACTTGTGCATCTGCTCTCATGTACATGGTACAGGGGTTGTTTCAAACAAGTTTAGAAATCTTTTCAATGCCATTTTTAGTGAATTTTCAGAAAGTAAAAAGAAAAATTCTTGATAAAAAGTAGTTGATTAAGCGCTTGTACTAACTTGCAATTAAAATACATCTATTCTAGTTACTCACTTAAAATTCATTACAGCGTATAGCTTCTGTTCTTCTCTTTTGAAGCCATATTGCCAAAATACACTGCATATGAATATGATAGTTTTTAAACATGCACCAAATGTGTTTATAATATAAACAGAACAGAAAATATTCTACTTGAAAATTAAGTATTGCTTAAAACCATTGTTAAATGCAAATATTCATACAGGGAAATATAGAGCATAATTCAAATAAGAGAATGAAAATTTGAAAAGAACACACACACACATACACACATAAATATACACCACTCCCTCGATAACTCGCGCCCGGATAACTCGCGATCCCGCTTATAACGCGGTGTCCGTCTTGGCTCCTGATTTTTTCTAGAGAAAATGTATTTAAAATATCTTTAAAATATGCTGAACATGAAAAAATTACGATAAGAATTGATAAATTAAACCTTGATACATTAATGGTTTTATCATCGAAAATGGTGATTAATGCCCGTAAAAATATAATCCATATTTTGAAATTTGCAAGTTCTAAAGAAGAATTAATTTCAGAGATCTTGAAAACGCTTAATTACGCGTATTTGGACGCCAATTTTTGATCTGGGATGCAGAAAATCACTGAGGCGGGAGTCCTCCGTACGCATGTAATAGGTGCGCGGGAAAATTCAAGGATTTGCCAGTCCTGTTTCAGCCACCTGCTTTGTGGGAAAATGTGTTGATCAGTTAACTGTGCTGATATTTACAATGATAGAATTCAGTGACTGAAAGACTCTTTGATGTACTGTTGCCATTTTATAAGAGTACATTAAAAAAATAAAAAAAGAACATGATGCAACAGCTAGGCGGCTAGTTCAAAGGATTTGACTAGCGGCCGAGTGAGAAAATGTACTGATAATTAGTGATTGACTTCAGAGGCAGTAAGACCCAGTTTTAAAATCCTAGCGAGACCTCTGTTTAAAGATATCATATATTATGTACGTTTTTATGATAAATAGTTGTCAGTATACTGTAAATAAACAGTCTGGTGAAATAGCGATCAATGAAAACTTCTGGTAAATGCTAACAGGTGGCAACTGAGAATGAAATAAACACCAATTAAACGTCTTCCTGTGTGAAAGTCACGTTCTAATCCTTTAATTCCGTTTCAGTGTAAACATTATAATCACAACATATTCTGTTCATTGAAAACATGAAAAGAGTCAATCGACCGTCACATCGAAACCCGTGAGTACTTCTGTGAGAACCTAATTACATGTACATGCCAGCTTTGTTTTGATCAACAACTTGGGGAAGTGTTTGTTGCATTAAAAAAAAAATCGATTTCAAGAGACCTCGGGTGCTGGATTAAGGGTCTTGGAGCTGCCTTTGACGTAAAGCAAAACATTAACAGAGACAACGACGATGATAGTGACTTCGAATGTTTCAGTGAAACTGATGTCATTAATGCCGAGGCTGTTGGGGAGAAATTCATACAGACTCATGGTCCTGAGATGGGCATTTCTCTTGATGATATGGAGGAGTGGATTTGTGCTGACAATGATTGCCCCACAGCCGAATACATGTCAGATGAAACTATAATTATTTCTATAGCAAACAAATTTGCAGCAGAAGACGATTCTAACTGGAGTAACACAAGTGTTGAAAGTGATGCAGACGCAGATGTTGCACCCCCCCACCCCTCTGCACAGGAAGCAATCCAATATTTTGATATTGCCATAAGGTGGCTGGAGACCCAAAATGTTGACTACGTAAAGCTCATGCAGTTGAGAAATCTGAGGGATTTTGCTCGGCGGCAGAGAAACCAAGGAGTATCACATGCACAAAAAAATAACTGATTTTTTCAAAAAGTGAATTGATATTTGTCAAGCGTGGCACAAACGGCAAGTATTAACTTGTTCTAATTTATGTTGTTTTAAATTTGTAGACCAATTAAATACATCTGTACTGATTAACCCTTGTTTTTTTTTGTTTTCCATTTTACTTCTATCACATTCAAAAATACTTATCTATCTATCATTCGATCGACACTGTTTCTCGAAAAGAGTCGATCTTTTGTATATAAAAAAACATCTAATTTGGATCAAACAATAAAACTAGAATGTATCCAATTCAACATAAAAATTAGTGACGTAGTACACAATGTGTGAAGTGGTACACATGTTAAGCGAATGGAAACCACGTGGAATAATGTTTTCGATGATTGCCTCAATATACTGTAATTTATCCTGAAATTAATGTTGTCCTATGAGGAAATAATAAAGTACACCCTTATGAAGAGATATTTATTAACATTTAATCTCAGAACGATTATAAAGTGAGTATTCAACAGTATAATCTGCCTACCCCCCCCTTATTTCTCCGTTATGTCGTCAATCACTTTATTGGTTTTGGGCTTATTTTATAGGTCCCTCAATAACTCACGCCTCACTTATAGTGCGGTCGATGTTTCTGGACCCCGATGTGCACGAGTTATCGAGGGAGTGGTGTATATATATTGCATGCCTTGCTTGGCATAGAGCATAATTCGAATAAGAGAATGAAAACTTGAAAACAACGCATGCACGCACGCACGCACACACACACACACACACACACACATATATATTGCATGTCTTGCTTTGCTCACACTTCTCCTTGTCCAAAAGAAGTCACTTCTCCCTAAAATTCAAGTCTAGCTTAACCCCTGTTTGAGTAGAAAATTGGGATACCAAAGGAAAAACATCAGAATTTGGAGGAAAAAAACAGGATCAGTGTTTGCATCCATGCATTTTTAAAATCTATACAAAGAAATTGAAATCTTTACTGTCTTATGCTATTTACTTAACATGAAAAACATATGCTACAGTCAAAATTGATCTTTTTTCCATTTTCATCTTTTATGCTGATATTTAATGTCAATTCAATTAACACATTAAATATCAGTATATATGATGAAAATGGAAAAGTGTTAGAGTGTCACGGGATGACTGTATTGTGTTCCTTGTGGAACTTCTGCATCACTTTTGTTCTCTTTGAAGGAGGCACAGCAACTGTGAATCAAGATTGGGAGGGGGGATTTTTCAAAAATCCTAAAATCCGAACTTTTGGAACTTTATAAAAAATGTGGGATCATCCCAAGTAAATTGAGATAAGTGACAGGTTTGCATAATTTGTACAAAAGTTTTATGCCAGGAGTTTAACAGTTAAATTTTCTTTAAGAAGTAGTAGTTTGAGGGGTTTAATATTTTTAATAATGGTGGATTGGCATCGTTGTATAAATTTGAAAATCTTTATGCAAGGATGCTTTCCCTAAAATTTGATTTGTTAGCAGTTGTCGAGAAGTTATATAATGGATTTTATTTTTAATGTGACCATATTTGCTGGCAGATAAGCATTATTTTTAAAAATGTGAAAGGTATTCATGTTTGGGAGGTCCTGTGCAAAGTTTGATTAAACTAAATCTAGCAGTGTTTGAGAATATACTGAAAATTATACTGAGCAATTGTGGACAGATACTGCATGCCACACACAAGAGGACTGGCCATAGCGTAGGCTCACTATGGCTAATGGTCAGATGAGGTAAAAATTCATGTCAATGATATCATTCAAAACAAACATTCATAAGACTTAAGTCAGAGCTAGTTTTAAAAAAAAACATAGGAGTATTTTTATGTTCAGCACTTCAATACTTCAAGTATCAGATATAACAATAATAAAATGTCTAATACATTTCACTTTTTTTTATAAATACTGATTGAGGTAGCTACAGAATCTTGTGCTATAAATTTCTTTGATCATCACCAACTTTTCAATGAGACCACCTGGTTTCCATTCAATATTATGTAATGAAATACTTTTTCTGGTGTTAATTTCAGTTCCCATCTAAAAAAATGTCTATAATAACACAGACACCAGTATGTCAATATGACAAAGATACCAAAGTGTCAATATGACAGAGATACCAAAGTGTCATTATGACAGATAACAAAGTGTCAATATGACAGAGATACCAAAGTGTCACTGTGACAGATAACAAAGTGTCAATATGACAGATACCAAAGCATCAATATGACAGAGATACCAAAGTGTCAATATGACTGAGATACCAAAGCATCAATATGACTGAGATACCAAAGCATCAATATGACTGAGATACCAAAGTGTCAATATGACAGAGATACCAATTTATGTCAGTATGAAAAAGATACCAATGTGTCCATATCCCACAGATACCAATATAATTTCAATTGCCACTGATACAAATATTTCATATGATAAATATACCAATGACACAGATACCAAAGTGTTCATTTGCTATAGATACCAATGTATTCATAAGACTGATATCAAATTTGGGAAACTGAAGAAACCTTTTATCAAGTTCAAAGTCAATCAGGGTTCCTAACTGAATTCAAATTTCAAGGGACAAAGAAATTTTACTTGTACTTGGCCTTTACAATAATAAGTGTTGTACCAAAGTTTGTTTCATTCCATAATATTTCTTAAGAATTATTAATCAGAAACAAGATTCATGATGCAAGAAAATTTCCAAGTCAAAAAGATAACTCAACTTTTAATAGAAAAGGTGAAAATCAACTTCATGTACATTTGTACAATATTAAACCTTACCAAATTTTGTTTGGATAAACTGATGATGTCCTTCAAGTCACTGGTTGGAAACAAAATTCTGACATAGCCTGTGTGGAATACAAGCATATACATGAGAGACATGGTTGGCACTAGACAAAATCGCCGTGCGGAATACAAGCATATACATGAGAGACATGGATAGCACTATACAATGTGATGTGTGGAATACAAGCATGTACATGAGAGACATAGGCTGTGTGGAATACAAGCATATCCATGAGAGACTTAGGCTGTGGAATACAAGCATATCCATGAGAAACATGGGCTGTATACATGAGAGACATGGTTTGCACTATACAATAGGATGAGTGGAATACAAACATACATGAGAGACATAGGGTGTGTGGAATACAAGCATATCCATGAAAGCATAGGCTGTGAATACAAGCATATACATGAGACATAGACTGTGTGGAATACAAGCATATCCATGAGAGACATAGGCTGTGTGGAATACAAGCATATCCATGAAAGCATAGGCTGTGAATACAAGCATATACATGAGACATAGACTGTGTGGAATACAAGCATATCCATGAGAGACATAGGCTGTGTGGAATACAAGCATATACATGAGAGACATGGTTAGCACTACAATATGCTGTAAGGAATACAAGCATATATACCAGAGACATGGTTAGCACTATACAATAGGCTGTGTGGAATACAAGCATATACATGAGAGACATAGGCTGTGTGGAATACAAACACACATGAGAGACATAGGCTGTGTGGAATACAAGCATATCCATGAGATATAGGCTGTGTGGAATACAAGCATATCCATGAGAGACATAGGCTGTGTGGATTACAAGCATATCCATGAGAGACAAAGACTGTGTGGAATACAAGCATATACATGAGAGACATAGGCTGTGTGGAATACAAGCATATACACTGAGACATGGTTAGCAGTATACAACATTCCATATAATATGGCAAGGACACAAAAACAAGAGGAAACACTTTTAAACTGAGATCTTTGCAATGACTAATTTTGTCATACTGCAAAGAAGATATTTTACCTGTGCTTTCTGACTCAATAATCTCTAGGAATTTGCCATGACTCCTTGTGTTTAAAGTCGGATTCAAACCAAAGATAAACCTTTTCGTATAAATAGAAACAGTTCCATACGACCCATATGCCCAACAAATATGATACATTCAAAAAAAGATGTAAGTTACACAGGAGCCAAAATTCCATTCAATATCTGTTGAAAAAAGGTGCTCTTTAAGCTTAGCCTCATATTAACAATTTCGCTTTTAGTATACTGAGTCCTTTGAAAGATGCTGAATATAAATGAAACAAGCAATGGCTGGGATGGGAAGAGAGGGTTGAGTCTTGTTTCTTTTAAATTTTATATAGCAAATTAAAATATCTATGCAAGTAGCATCAAGTGCCTTGTTCAGGGGCACTGAAGCTGACTGAGGCTTATCTAATGGCAGAATCTTAAGTTGCACCATTATGCTTGTGGTTCTAAGATTATATAACCATTAATCAATCAGTAAGGCTGAATGATAATAAATGTTTTCAGATCACTTTGTGTTGAATAGTTTTAAACCTTTTGTACCCTACTGCAAATACATATATCCATCCTGAACAGAATTATATGCCCTTTCCACTTATCTGGTAGGGGTATGGAAAAACAAGATATCCAAGTGGGCCTGATATTGTTCGCAAGACATGCTAGGATATGAATGCAAATTTATATATGCACTGAAGCTGTGAAGTGGAATGCAAAGGTTGGCTGCTTAGCTACTTCATTGGTTTTGCTAATCATCTTTTTAGACCATACAGTTATCATACCTCACCTGAAGAATTTGGTTGTAACAAAAGGTTAAAATTATATTCCAAACAAAGTAATCTAAAACCATTATTGTCATATTGTTGGTTGGGTGGTCTGAATTCAGAACTTTGTTTTTTTATTATCATCTCTTGGAAATAGGAACTAAGTGCATTTGCAAAGAAGACGATGAAGGAGCCATTACCAAAGCTGACATTAGATGGTATTATATCAGCAACCCATGGATTACAAGAGCAAATGGCTCACTGTTGTTATATTGCAATCCAAAGTAAGTGTACAAGAATGAAATTGACATCTGATCCATAATGCATTTCACATGTACAGTATCATAGATAGGGGAAAAATGCACTAATGATGCTGTACAGAATGAATAATTCTGATTGAAATAATATTTTATAAGTTACAGTGTATATAGAAGTTTTAAAACATGGGGAAACATCTTGGGAGCAGTGAATTTGTTTTCTTGATAAGTTCCAATGACCATGACAGGCTTATTACTTCGAATAGCTCAAAATATAAACATTCTGAAGACAAGTGAGAAATTGTTGTGCAGAGAGAAGCATTCTCACTAGAGAACTTGCAGAAAGGAAACTTTGCTTGTTTTCACATTAAACAAGAGTCCACTGAAGGGAGTGACTCTTTATAGGTTGAAAAAAATTTCAATGAATTCAAGATAAGAACTTTTAACTGCTGAGTGCTGAAAATATTCTTTATATTCTACAGCAATAACAAAATTGTTAAATTATGTGCTGTGGATGTCAAACTGGCACCATTCTGAGTTAGGATCAACAAGACATCATAACGTCTTCTGGTCAGCACCCCCATGCTGATATGACTTACTGTTCTGGAGAAGTCACAAAAATAAGATTCTTAAAATGGTAGCCTTGGTGGCTATATTGGATATCAGATTGGCACCATTTCCATTTAGGACCAACTAGACATGATCAAAATACATCCTATTATAATACCTCACCCCTTGGCCCCACAAGTGGTAGGTGTAGTACTAGCAAAAGGGGAGTAAGTGAGGATATTATATATTATAATCAAATATAAAGTAAATCAGGCATTTTGTTGCAGAAAATTAGTGATAAAAACAATTTTAACCAAAACCTCAGATTTTTCAACTCATGGCCAAAACTAGGGTTAGGAGCAGTACTGAGAGAAAGGGAGTATGTGATGTTACTATATTCCAAATATGAAGTGAATTTGGTAAGGACATGCCGAGACAGAAATACAGTGTGACCCCACTATAGCATGCTCCATTATAACATGAATTCAGATATAACACATTCATGGTGTGGGTCCTGAAATTTCATATACATGTATTTTTCTCGTACACACACAAAAAAAATTCTTTCTTAAAAGTACAAAAAAAACCAAAAACCAAAAAAAGATTATTATCATTTTGGGGATGAGATCACATATGAATAAAATAAGATGATCATGGCATGGCTCCTGAAATTTTTCATGTATTTTTCTCGTACACAAAAAAGTAGTTTTTTCTTCTTAAAAGTACAAAAAAATATTGTGTAAAATGTTTATTCTGGGATCGTGTAGGGCTACACCAATGTCACAAACTTGGATTTTTATTTACTTATTGCGGAAAAATATACCATCTGGTGATTTTTTTATTGGCGTTATTGTTGGCTGTTTAAACTTGTAGATACAACCATTGGTTTGGGGTGGAGAAATTCAGAGGACCCATGAGAGGAAGCCACAAACTCGATATAAAATGCACTGAAATTGATCTATTGTTACATACACAAATTCTCTGTCCATATTGACAAACCATCTAAACAGTGCATTGTTATATCATAATCCACTTATCCTGACATCTAGCATGAGTAATGGATGTGGTGAGATATCCACTTTTTTGTTGTTGATGTTTCTGGTAACGGAGATCAACTGGACGAGGCATTATCTCATAATCTATCTTTCATCGGATTTTTGGCTGCTTGCTAGTAATTAATATATTTACATAGACTGACATCTGTATGTGGATGGTAAGTAAAATTCCTCTTCTTTTCACTCAGAATTATATCCTTCAGAACACTCACATTTTCTGTAATAATCCCTGTGATCAGATAAGAACACCTGCATCTCTACTGTCCATAGACCCTTCGTTCAATTTATGATGCATGCATGGAAGGCAGCATCACGTTGCTACCACAAATTTAAAAAAAAAAAGAAAAGAAAAGAAAAAACACACATCTTACTGATTGGCTTATTCAATAGGCAGGGAGGAACAGTAACTAGAATAGACCAAATGACGGCCAATTCCCTTATAAAAATGTACCCAGATAAAATAGTTTGCTGAAATTTCAAAGGAAACAGGTTACCTTTGAAGCACCGATTGTTATGAAAACGTACTCAGCAAATGGAAAAAAAAATCTGTCTCAATCATGCAAGATAATTATTTGATGTTGCTGCCACAAAAATAATTTTTCAAATTTGTTTGGTTCTCCAAAGCTGTCCTTTAGTGGCGACTTCAATAACGCATGCACCCTTTATCAAAGAAAGCCGACTACAATCTTCAATAAAAACAAAAAACTTTTCTTCAAAAGGAAGTCAGTACCAAACTTAAAATAAAAGTAATGGAATCTGATGGATTTTTGCATTTTCCAATGTGACTGGAACAAGTTAGCTGTGCTGTGAAAGTTTCCTTTTTGCAGGGAAAAAGTTTATGCTTACAAATGCTACCGATGGCAGCTTAAAATGCAAATGAACTTTTACCAGCTTGGGACATACTGAAAAGTAAATGTGCTTCGTCATTCATATCGTGATTGTGTTATGTTTTCCCACTGAATTCAGACCAATATGCCTGTGACAAAATTATTGAATATTTTAAATCTGTGTGTGTGCATATTTTCAATGGAATCACTTGTATTGTGGATTCAATGTATATGGCGAGATTCACAGGTGAGTACACAGTGTTGATACTCTATTCATGCTATACATTAGACATGTATATATAAACAGTATTCATGTATATGTACCAACTTGTGGTTCTCTAAATAAAGTAAACTATTATATATGCCTTCTCTGTTTTCACTACAGGTATATTTCTCATTTAATATGCATCGATTTAAGGTGGTAACTGTGCCAATGAAGCATGTATTTTACTGCTCGCATTTACTACCTACCCCCCCTCCCAGCAAATTGTCTGGGGGACATGCATTATTTTCTTCAGCTAACTGACCTGGTTGCTTATAACACGGTTCGGTCTATAACATGGTCGGGTTTTATAGCTCCCAACCACTGTGTTATAGCGGGGTCACACTGTACTGGAAAAACTTTATGCACACACACACACATAAACAACTGGACAAACCAAATGCTAGATGTTTTCATTACTGGGGTATAAAATTCTGATGCATACCATATTGTGCTTTCCTTCTGCTCTCTGCACGCTGGGTTGATAGCTGGAACAAAAGAATGAAAACAAGGCTAAATAAAAGGTCAACCCTGTTTCACACAGTTTATCCCTAAGTTTACCAGAAGCAAAATACAGAAATGCCAACTCTTACCTAATTGATACAGAAATGTCAATATAGACCATTATAAGTCACATGATCAACATTAGTCACTGATCAAGGCTGTGTGATATTGCTGAAAGTTTCAGATCTTAAGATATTTATGCTCTGAGTATGGGCAATTACTAATAATTATGAATTATCTAGAGCAAGGAAGCAATCTTTTAAGTTGTAAGTTATCGGCTGTGTTTATTTTATACAATGTACCTCTGAAGTTCAGGAAGTGAAAATAGCCATGCTGAGCTAGCAATCTTATATGATATGCACATCAGAACTAAGGTCCATTTATCAACTCTCAACTCAAATTAAATTGACTAATCAGATATAAAAACTTGCAGGTTCTTTCAACCTCCTTTAGGGTATAGAATCATTTCTTCTCGTTTAATAACAAGGATTACCAGTGGGAAAAATCAGGGAAATACCTTTACAGAAATGCAAAACTCCAGAGTGGTACCCTCATTAAATAATAACAAATCATCAATGAATATGAGTATTAATATATTGTAGGAATTTAAAGGACCTTTATGTAAATGTTCAAGATTGCAGTGATGTAATAAGCAAGTAAAAAGTATTAAAATAAAAGAAGGACCACCTGAAAATGCAAAGTGCTCCTTAAACTTGGCCTAAGGGTCCCTTTTCTTGGTAAGCTGTTGAACACTGGACAGGGGTTGAGTAATTAACAGAACATAGTCTAATTTTTTATTTTACTTGCATGTCATTCATATAGCAACATGACAGACTTTTGAGCTAACTTACAGTAACTCTCGATCTTCAACCTTTAAAATGTTTATTTAAGCCCATTGTTTGATCCAGTGAATCCAAGAAACAGTCTGATGCAAGTCAACCCATGCAACAATCTGATGTCAGTCAACCCGTAAAATATAATCTGATGCCAGTTAAACCATTAAAACAATCTGATGCCAGTCAACCCATGAAACACAATCTGAAGCCAGTCAACCCACTGAAATACAATCTGATGCCAGTCAACCCATTGAAATACAATCTGATGCTAGTCAACCCATTGAAATACAGTCTGATGCTAGTCAACCCATTGAAATACAATCTGATGCTAGTCTACCAGTGCAGTACAATCTAATGCTAGTCATTAAAACTGAAGCATAATCGATGCCAGTCAATCAATGAAGTTCAAGAGTAACCATCTCCCCCAAAAATCCTTTTCCAAATGTTGATTGCCATGTTTTGCTGATGTAAACTTTACTGCGGACAATGCATTAATTTCTTAATATCTTCAAAAAAGTGTCTTTCTTTGTACCACATTTAAAATACAAAAGGCTATTCCAGACTTAAAGGTTGGGGGAACAGTGATGAAAAGCACTCACTTTAATAAAAGGTGGTTGGATGGGATAATTCAGAGTGCTGTAAATGATTTATGTTGACCAGTGCAATTAAATGTGATACATAGTTGAATTACACCTCTGTTATACATTTCATTCTGCAACAGCTTAATATTAATATTGTTATTGGTTAATCTAATATATATGAACACATGCCTTCTAATATATATGAACACATGCTTTCTAATATATATGAACACATGCTGTCTAATATATATGAACACATGCTGTCTAATATATATGAACACATGCCTTCTAATATATATGAACACATGCCTTCTAATATATATGAACACATGCTTTCTAATATATATGAACACATGCCTTCTAATATATATGAACACATGCTTTCTAATATATATATGAACACATGCTTTCTAATATATATGAGCACATGCTGTCTAATATATATGAACACATGCTGTCTAATATATATGAACACATACCTTCTAATATATATGAACACATGCCTTTTAATATATATGAACACATGCTTTCTAATATATGAACAGATGCTTTCTAATATATATGAACACATGCTGTCTAATATATATGAACACATGCCTTTTAATATATATGAACACATGCTTTCTAATATATATGAACACATGCTGTCTAATATATATGAACACATACCTTCTAATATATATGAACACTTGCCTTCTAATATGTATGAACACATGCTTTCTAATATATGAACACATGCCTTCTAACATATATGAACACATGCCTTCTAATATATATGAACACATGCCTTCTAATATATATGAACACATGCTTTCTAATATATGAACACATGCCTTCTAACATATATGAACACATGCCTTCTAATATATATATGAACACATGCCTTCAAACATATATGAACACATGCCTTCTAACATATATGAACACATGCTTTCTAATATATATGAACATATGCTTTCTAATATATATATGAACACATGCTTTCATACCAGTTCAGACTGTTTCTTTAATACCGCATTGACAAATCTCTGGCCTTTGCCTTTTTGAACATGTGAACATGTTGGATACCATCTGCAGTGTTCGATCCAGGGATTATCACCAGGTTCCCAGTTTCTAAGTCCACCACCACACTGGTAGCATCTAGTATAGTCCTGATTACCTGTATAATAAAATGTCATCATGCAAAACTAATTCTGCTGGATGTCGATGCATATACTATCACAAAATACTGGCTAACACAGAATTTAAGCAAATCTAGCAAGTGAATTGATTTTTGCTACAATTTTATTCACAATAATGATTTTGATGAAGAAAAAAAAGATTATGATACCTATGATATAAATGATGACAACTAGACAGACAGACAGATGGAGGGTTCTTAACCCATGGCCTTGCAACCCAAAACTGGGTCACCCTGCTGTTTTGAGTGGGTTGCTGAGATCAACCCTTATAATTTGAAATTTCTTACCCATGTGTGTTTTTAGTATTTGATAGGTGGAAGGTGATGGGTTGCAAGGCTAACACCACAAACCTAATCTGGGTCTCCACCCAGAAAGGTTAAGAACCACTGATCTAGACAGACTGTTTAGGAATGAAGGTTAGGTACTAGTATCCATCATGTCATTTTGAAGCAACACTGAGATATTATCTTTTGTCTATTCTTGTTATGTGACCCTCCCTTACTGTCAGCAGTGATTCATTTTTTTTTTAAGCTTGATAATTTCCTTGAGTTGCAGAGGTAGACAAAATCTGTTGCACAATAGCCTGGAATAACTAAAAGCTGTGCAACCAAATGGCTCAATGCCCAGAAGGACATCTTTTTTATATTAAAATACTAGTGAGTAGACTTGCCATGAAAAGGCTTTCTTATATTTAGTATCAATAGTGGCCATATTTGGCAATAGCACAACATTATTTTCACAAACCTGAAAAGACCAAAATTCCAGGATGTAATGTAGACGGGGTGGGGGTGGGGTTTGAGCCCATTTTAAGTGTAAGGTTCTCAAAGTAAGCTTCACCCAATGGTTCATAAGGGAGTATTAACAAATTCTGCAAAATGTAGATTCCATCTCAGCATCAGTGAGAGAGATATCTTTCTCTGTCTGTTAAAAATAGTAGACAAGATAAAAAAGATGAAGGTCTGACCCAATGTACGGAACTGAAGAGAACTTGAGAACATTGGACAGGCTAGCCATGAACCCTTAATGGTGGAGACCAAATATTCTCTCTTCTTGAAAAGGAAATGAAGATTGACCACTACTGCGCTCAAAGGAGGAAAGCATATATTTTACCCAGGGAAGACATTTTTAAAAAAATATATAGGCTAGGGTACACTGATTTCTCTAAGAGTTCATTTGAAAACAAGTGGGTCTGATATTACTCAGCTGAACAGCTGTCACATATCAGATTGCAAATGCAAATTCACACAGGTATTTGAAGAGAGGAAAGAAAAAGCTTGGAGCACATTCTATCTCTCTCTCTCTCTCTGTGTAAAAATAACTTTCTCCATATAAGAAAAGACAAGGCATTTATACAAACACCATTATCCCCTGGATCTGTTCCTGATCATGAGGACTAGGCCCATATTCATAACTCAGAAACTGTTAATACAACTGCCCTTAAAGTACACACACTCAATTGACCTTACAAGGGGAATTAATATGTGCAATCATCATGCATTCTGTTTAATCCACTCACCCACCCACAGGGTTCCATCCCTGGAGTAATAACTTGCAAACTATTGAGATTTCCACCAAAAGGAACGAGGAGACTCAGAGGTTAAAGTGTTGGATTCATGACCAGAAGGTTGTGGGTTCAAGTCCCACAATCAAATCAGCCTGGATTGACTAGTGAATTTCTTAAGAATTTTGTTTTAGCATCATCATCTTGCCTTGATTACTCTGAGTAATTTTATTTTGTAGTGTTTCAGGAGGAAAACAAAGCATATTGAGTTATTTAATACTTTGTAAAAGATAGAAATGCAAAATAATAATGGAATTTTTGACAATGCCATTGAATATATGAAATGCCTTAAAATAATATGCAATACATGAGATAATATAGACACCAAAATGTTACAGGCACTTTAATAAGTCAATAGTATCACATTTTGAACTCAAGTATTTCAAGCATGATCAAGATTTTATCTAGAAATTCTCTTCAAATAAATTTATAAATGTGGATGCATGTTTTTTCTTCTTTTTCTCACAAGAATTCTTTTTATAAAAAGCAAAATATTTTTCTTGCACATAAATATGTACAGAAATTCTGATTCTTTCATAAATGTATTGGTCTGCACCAGAAGCACAGAATATCACTTTGTTTGGCTAGACCTAGTTTTTGATATTTTGTCCAGAGGTTTTTAAATTCCCATGCAGTTGACTTCTTTGGCAAAATGTATCAGTGTGCATCCAAGATAAACATACCATAACATTTCTGGCTTGGCTGAACAAAGTGCACTTTTAAGTTGTTTGCTTAGTGACTTTATTTAAGTATGGGCAATTAAAACAAAATGTCTTGTCCAAGGATATAACATGACTGAAACCTCTTTATCCATAAGATTGTAACACTTTATTGGTAGTTTTCAAATTAGTCTAATAATTCAAATTATCAACTTGGAATGCTATTTGCTATATGGATATTTTATGTATTTTTTCAGTTTAAATTACAAATCATTTACTATAACCCCTATTGTGTATTATTTTATTTTTTATGACTTGCTCTATTGAAATGGATGCACCTTGTACACTTACTATTTTAAAATTTTCAATTTATTTACTGCAAGAGAAAGAACTATGCATAATCCCAAACCATTGATTCGAAATAGTCCTTATCATAGGTTATTTCACTTGTATTCCTTAAACAACAGGATGAATCAGCTACTGGGACATACATATATATTCCAGGTTTCATCAAAAACAGATCAGAAAAATGGCCTCCAGAGAGGCTGCAAGATCATCTCATTATAGTCCATGGGCTAGGTAAGCTTACCCCAGGACTATATCTCTTTGGAATGTTTTATGCTTGAGGGTATGCCAAACAAGAAAAAGATGTTAACATTGCAAATTTTAGGACGCACTTGTTCTGCTGGCTAAATATTCAAGGGAACTCCAAGTGTCTTATTTCGGGAACACAATGAGACAGTTGTTGGATGTTGCAACACCGAATCCTTTCTTGTTGGAACCAGTGGAGCAGCAGAGAGAGTGAACCGAACTTTTGATGAAACGTCATTTTTGAAAAATAAAGATTCCTAAGAAAATTAAAAAAATAAGGTCACTAATGCTAAACCAATGCCTCTAACTTTGCCAAGAGTTTCTCTAATTGGGTTAGTTTATTTTGTTACTTTATTTTTGTTGTTTTTTTTTTAAAAAAATTTGTACGCGCGTTTTCATTTACCCACCTGACATCTCAATGAGGTCGCACCCTCTCTACTGCTGTAATTAGATCATTATTATATCAATAATACCAGGTTCAGAATCTTACAGATTAGCTAGAGAAAGATTAGAAGCAATCAAAAAGTTTTTGCCTGTTCGTGATTCTCTTAGACAAAACTTCAAGAACGTCAGGAAGCGCAAGTTCAATTTGCAGAAGATACAGAGAAGTTATTTAAACCTATTACAAAGGTTTCTGAAAAAACTGCAGCAGCTACTGAAAAGATAGCAAGAAGAACTAGACAAACAAGAGATATTTTGAAAGATCTTCCAACTGAAATAGTTGCTGCTCAGCCTCCTCCTGTAGGTGAAGAAATACTTGATGAATTGGCTCATATAAAAGAATCTACAGAAAAAACAAAAGAGGAAAAACCAAAGGGAAGAAAAGGTGTTAAATTTATAGCAAAATTTACTGATAAAGGTGTTGAGGAAATAAAAAGTCATAAAAATGAAGTCAACTTATCTGTGTTTGCAGTGTTAAGTTATGCTCGAAGAAGAAATTTTTTAAATCTAAACATGTTAAAGGTGTTAATCGTAATACATAGTATAATTGGGTGTATTGTGTACATCAAGAACTTGATCAGATAAATAGTAATAATATAAACAACATTAATTATGCTAGGGGAATAAATAATTTTTCACAGCAGTTAGAGGATGAAAAACAAAAACTACCAAGGCTACTGAGGCAATCAGAACCAGAACCTCCTGAGCAAGAACCTTCCTATCAGCTTCCTCCACCACAGCAACAAATAAAACGAGAACAAAAAGAGCCACAATCTCCCGGGTCACAAATTACTTGGTCACAACGAAAAACACAACCTCCTCAGCAAGAACCTAGTGCTTATAGAAATATATTTGTTGAAGGAAGTCATATATTACTTAAAAATCGAGCATCATCAGCAATGGTTGCTGCTTTTTTGGAAATAGAAAAAAAATATTTGAATAAAGATTTTGTTGAACATATAGAACCTGAAAAATGGATTGCTTTGGTATATGCCACCCATAAAAATTTAGATTCTTTAGATACTACTAGTCAAGATTTTATTGACTTTAAACAAGAAGTAATGAGATGTAGAAAGGGAAGATATAAAAGATTAGTTGAAGAAACAAATAAGACTTTTGAAGAAGTTAAACAGCAATATAATGACCCTGATGAAATTTACAAACCTAAGTCTGGCGCTACTGGAAGTGGTTTTTACTCAACTACACCAGGAGGAAGTGGTATTATTGCTTGTCCTAACTACATCATTTCCGATGCTGATCGACTAGAAGTTCTAACTGGAGGAAAATGCACAGGAAATAATTCTCCACAAATTATCAACAAAATATCTGATATTTGTCAAAGATTTTTTACAGGCAGTGTTATGGATCACAACAGTTATCATTCTCTCATTAATGAAATTGTCGATGATTATTACAGCGACAAAAAAACAACTAATTAATCAGCATGTAATTTAAAAATGATTATACACAATGCACAACATGGACCTATAATGGTCAGGGTAGTAAATTCGTGATTACCAACTTACAAAGCGATTTACGGAGATGGACTCGGTGATGTTGTTCAAGGTTTATTTAAGAGAATAGCTCCAAAAGCAATACCAGTTGCAAAACAATTAGGGATGAAGGCTATTGAGGCTGTTCATGATAAAGGTATAAGTGCTATTGGAAATGTTACTGGTTGTTGTTGTTGTTGTTGTAGGATTTAACGCCATTTTCCAGCACACGATAGGCTATACATGGCGGTCAGTATTAATGGTGGAGGAAGAACCCGGGAAATCCCCGGAAAGAACCACCGACCCTCGAGAAGCTACTGGCAAGCTTTCTCACATATCCACATTGGCTGAATCTGAGACTCAAACCTATGCAGACAGAGGTGAGATGGCAGTGATCCGTAACGGAGAGCGCTTTAGACCACTCGGCCACTCGGGGCCCCGAAATGTTACTGGTAAAGCATTTTCATTGATCAAAGAAAGATTAGCTCAATTAGTATGAAGAAAACCACAACCATCGGTGGAACTGGCCAGCACTGAAGTTATGCCTGCAAAAATTAATAAAATAATAAATCAAGCTGCAAATGAGAAACTAGCAGAATTGGCTGTTAAAGAAGTTGTTCCTACAAAGTTAATGGAATTACACTGATAATACAAGTTTTATTTCAGGAAGTGGTCTTCGTGTTAGACAAAGATAGTTATAATAAGATGTTTAAGCGTATATCCGATCCAGCATTTGATATAGATGCACCAATTCTTAAAGATGAATCCATACGCGATTATCAGTATTATTCTTATGACACATGAGTACCAAATCAGCGTGATCGAGTCGAATTACAAGTTCAAGATACAAGCAGGTATTTCTTATCTGCCGAAGTATTTATCGAAGTAGAAGGAGAGCTTGCAACAGATGTTCCTCTTAATACAGCATACGGAGATAATGTTATAGTTGGTTTTGTTAACAATGGTATTATGGCATTGTTTGATAGCACTACGTACATGATTGATGGAAGAAATATTCAAACAATTCAAAAAGACGTTGATGTTGCCACAACAATAATAGGTCTAACAAGATATTCTGATGATTTTACTAAATCAGCTGGACTGTCAATGATGTTCGCCAAAGATAAGGCTGATCATCCTGATCCCAAACAATATCTAAAAGTACAACTATCACAAAATACTGTGACTAATTCACAACCAGCTGGAGCAATAGACAGACCTGGCGCTGATTTCTGATATTACAGAATATCAACGACTATACAACTTAGGATTTGCTGCATGCAAATTAATGTTGAAAAATGGTCGTAGAAGATTTTCATGTGCAATTCCACTCACACATCTTTGGATTCTTAGAAATGTCAGAAAAGTTATCTTTGGTTGTTGTTGTTGTTGTTGTTGTAGGATTTAACACCATTTTTCAGCACAAGATAGGCTATACATGGCGGCCAGTATTAATGGTGGAGGAAGAACCCAGGAAATCCCTGGAAAGAACCACCGACCCTTGAGAAGCTACTGGCAAGCTTTCTCACATACCCATATTGGCCGAATCCGAGACTTGAACCTATGCAGACAGAGGTGAGATGGCAGTGATCCGTAACAGAGAGCACTTTAGACCACTTGGCCACTCGGGGCCCCTAGTTATCTTTGGAGTGAAACATACAGTTGTACTTGTAAGAAAGGGTAACGATAATGATGCTATTTGGCGACCAGCCGCTGTTGCTGCTGGTAAAGTATTACTAACAAAACTTTCGTTGTGGATGCTGGTAATGACTCCAACGATTGCCAAAGAACAAAAATTGCTCTCTTTTATGGATCAGGGTGGTAAATCATTGTTGTCATGGTTAACAATGACCACAGATAGCATTCAGAGTAATATTGCTGGGTTATTTACATGGCATATTGCATCACAATAAGGAGTTTCTGCACCAAGGTATATATTTATCACTTTACAAAATGCTGAACAATTAAATACATAGTCATATGATATTTGACAATTTTAATGTTAGTGAAATTTCTTTATGGATAAATGGACATCAAGAACCATCTGAAGATATAACTTTAATTCTGAAAATAACTACATAGCACGTACATATCATCATTTGATGACATTTATGGGGCATGATCAAAATATAGATACCGGTTTACAAATATCACAGTTAGATTTTAGAAATCTGTATCTGAGCTATTACTTCTCTTTGGAACATCTTGATTTATGTAGACAATCTGTTGTTGATATTCACTTTCGAGCTCGTGTAAACCCAGCTGGTGGTGTTAACTACAGAGCAGTTGCAGTTATTCTTTCAGATAAAGCAATGTTACTCGAAGGTGTTAGTGGAAGAATGAGAGTTATTGACGCTCCAGTGGAAAATATGTAGTTGTAATTAAATCACTCATCATATTATAAAAATGTTGAATAGTCACGTTAATGTCACTCTGACTTCCGGTCAGGTGAATAAATTACAATCAAAACTTGCAAGTAAATGCGGAACAAAAAGAACACTAAAAAATGATCAAATTTCTAGGGGCGGTCCAAACAAATTATCATTAACCAAGACTCAGCTCAAACATTTTAACAAGGCTTTAGAATCAAAAACTGGAGTTCAACTTCATCCTTCTCTGAGTTCCATTAAAGACTCAATTAAAACAGGCGGTATATTTCCACTTCTTGTGGCTATACCAGTGTTAATAGCTGCTGCAACTCCAGCTGTAGCAAAAGCCGCTGCGTTGGGTGCAGTTAGACTGCATGGCATTAAAGAAAGCAACAGGAAAAGAATATAAAAAAAAGGGAAGGGGTCTAAGATTACCAGGAACCCCTTATCGGTAAGGAAAAGGTCTGAGACTTCCAGTAACACTTCGTTAATCCATCCAATGTAAAATTTTGATTTACTTGATGCTGCTAAAAAATTGAATATAAACAATTTTAGAGGAGTTTTTATGTGTGATCAATTACCGAAACAGCTGCACAATATTGAGACAGGAATTATAAATACTGATAATAATTCAGGTCCTGGTACTCACTGGGTTGCATACGCATTTGGTCCACGCGGTTCTATTTATTTTGATTGATACAGGCTGCCTCTGCCAGTAGAATTTTTAAAATACACCAGGAATATTCCATTTTGGTATTCATCATTACCAACACAAACACTAACTGATCCACCAATATGTGGTCGTGAAGTAATTAATGTATTAAATGCTATATCTTTATCAATATTACTGCCTCATAAAGTAGTGCACAAGTAGCCATTAATCATTTTAAACAGATCTTAAAGTATAATGGTTGATATTTATGGATAATCTTCTTCTATCAAAGACAAGAAAAGAAAAAGATAATACTGATTTGTAAAATTATGTGACTAAAGATGAACTTGCCGATATTATGAACCTCTCTGGAGTTGACCGAGATGAAGTTATTTTTCAGGATAAATACGGTGTTTCAAAGATGAGTAATATCAAATGGAATGACAGTTCGTAGAGTTCTCAGTTCTACCATGGATAATATTCCAGTATTTACTGACAGCAGTAGAATCAGAGATTCAAATATATCAACTGCAACTATTAGAAATGAAATTGCAAAAAGTGTTGCTAATCGTTTGTGAAACACTGGTGATACAATGACAAGTGAACTCAGCATGAACGGAAATAAAATAGTTGCTTTAAGAGATCCAACATCTGATGAAGATGCTGCAAAAAAAATATATGTAGACAATAACTATAATACTGCAGATACTAAATTATCCATGCTGCGAAATGCGTATGATGCTCACGTATGTTTTTAAATCTTTGTAGAAACTTTGAAAAACTCAATAAAATCACAGATGATTTCTTTGGCACCCTGTTGACTGCTGACGTAAAACTATCTGATATTAACACAAAACTCGATGGCATTATGACAGCATTGTCAGATATTGAAATAATTAGAAAAAAACGAGAAAATGTTATAAGTGAAATTCCTAATATCGTTAAAAAATTTAACTTGATTAAAATTCCCCACAAGCAGATTACCAACATAGTATACACAGTGTCATCAGGATTCTCAACATGGTCATGGCAAAATAACACTATCAAACATACTGCAGAAGTGTGTACAGGTTGTCTGTGTTCAGCGCTGCAAAATTTAGTATATACACTACGTATCCCTGGTGTCATTCAACTGATAAGTTTTCTGGAACCATGTCTATGGTGTTAAACAGCGGAAATGAAGAAACATTTATACTAGAATCAGCTGATAAGAAATTAACCACATCTTACTGTTGGTGTCTGGACTTTGTTGCTGAAACACCTCAATTGATTACTAAATAAAATATAATGAGCACTTCAATTGATGTTCACCATGATGTTGCAGCGCAACATTATAGATACAGTCAAGCATGTGAATGACAAACAAAATTTAAAAATATCACTGACGAGTATATAGTAAAAGTAAAGAAATATCGCAGACGTGTAGTTATTGTTGACATAATTGTTTATTCAGCGTCTGCTGTTATTGCTGGAACTGGCATATTATTATCAACAATAACACCATCACTAGTGATGGCACCAGTAGTTGTAACAATTTGTGTTTCAGCTGCAACAATGATTGCCGGTATTCTTAATATCATTGCAAAGAAAATATGTATGTGCACAAATGCAAAATTGCATGATTATATAATAAAATTACACACAGCGATATTAGCATACTCCAAATTATCCTCGTTATTATCAACAAGCCTTAGTGATTGAAAAATATCAGATTTTGAGTTCACGGATATGATTAAAATCTACAATGAAGCAATGACTGTGATTGATTTAGAAAATCAGGATTTAAATAATAATATCAACTCCACTGACGTCATCAGGCGAGCTACTTCAACAAATTGTAACGAAAACAGCTCCAACAAATACAACAATGATATCAGTAAGCTCAACTAATCCAGAATTTAGCGTTAGCTTTCCAACTGCAATTTCAGTGAAAGAAATCACTTTAGCACAATTACGAGCATATTACAGTTGGCCAAATATCAGATCAAAATCGTCTGGTGGATTGCAGGCGAATAATTCACTTATATTTGCAAATAAAATAAAGATGATGGAACACCTGATTGGCAGGTTGTCAGCGTAACTACAGGCAAAAATAGCTATAACAGTTCATGAACCAACATTATCAGCTGCGATAGAGATAAATTCGACAGATTATGTTGTAGATATTTATCAATCGTCAATCAGATACGTTGTAGGATGGCCTGAAATCCCGCCAGAATATCAAGGGCCACCAGAACCAAAGTTAAATGATTTTAATACAGTTAGAAAAATATTTATAAAACTGCCAGAATATCAAAAAAGAAGACCATGGGCATATGTAGATGCCATTGTAAATAATAAAAAATATCTGATGATACAACACTTCCTAGAATGGAAAGAACTATATATGAACTTAATATATCTACTAGAAATCCAAATATCGACGAAGATCTTATTAACGCTTTTCCTAATCAAATTAAGTCCAAAACACTCTAAATCACTTATAGATTGACAAAATTTATTTTCTGGCATCATACAATATTACAACACTGATACGTTTCAAAAGATCATTGAAACGATAGAACATTTAAACCAGGTTACATCAGATCTCGAGTTTGTGAATAAAATTATTGTTGAAAAAGAGATTGTTGAAGGTAATGAAGTAGTTAGAGATGGCTTTGCTGACTTTAGAGGACGTGTTATATATGAAAAGATATTAAGAAATTATTTCTTGATCATTATAAAATAACCAAAAAACAGTTACCAACATTTATAATACCAAAATTTAAAACCGATGAACTAAAAAAATCACTCAACGATCTCATCAAAGAAAACTTTATAAAAATCGTTGAATCATGGAGAAAAATAGCCCCACCTCCAACTATTCTCAAACATAACAATAATCCGTAAGGTGAAGGTCATCATATTTCACCAGGAATCGTTAATATAACTTCAGCTATCGCAGTCAATCTTGTATTTGATGCAATTGAAGGCAGCTATCAAACAGATCTTGAAAAATCAAATCAAACTCAACAAGGATATATTTTATATACATTTACACTGCAAGTACCTCGTGGATATTAAATCGTACAAGAACCTATTAAGCCTGTTTATCTACGATGTCATAATAATTTATTATCAAGAATACATTTCAAACTTACTGACCAATCCAGACACATAATTGACCTGCATGGAGAATTTTTCAATATACATTAAGACGTAAGATCTTAATGATTTTTGCAGAGTGTTTTACAATTATTTAATCAAGAGGTATATTATATAATATAAAAGCATGTGAGAGTTTTCATACACGAAAAAGGAGGAGGTACTTGAAAACGCCATCAGAACAATGACACAGTCTCCAGTCAATACTGAACAATTTAGTGTTAATATAGTTATTGATGAAAATGGCAACAAAGACTTTAGATGAACTGCGGTGAGAACATTATTATGATCAAACGTGATAGAGATCAGATTCTGAATTATGCACATTCCTGCATTAAATCTGATCCGCTTAAAAATACATTGTCTAATTCTGAATAAAAAATCTGATTTCATTAAATTGATGGGTATATTATTATCTAAAAAATAAAAAATATATTATAACAGAATATTTTTTAATGATTATCGCTAATCACTAGTCACCTCACTAGTCATAACTTTCATTTTCATCACTATTTTCACTTTTACTCTCATAACTGCGTTTTCGTTTTCACGATCTGATGTAATCTTTTTCAGTTGTCTTATGCATGTATTGACAACCTTTTTTGTTTAGTATTCGTCTGATAATTTTGATCTAATTTGTTTCAATCGCAGGACGAATTTCTCCACTTCTGTATCTTTCACTGTTGATAAAGATTGTAATATAATTTGCTGAATGGTTTTAATTAATTTGTATTCCGCCGATAGTGTATATCCACCTTCAAATTTACGATTTTGTAATGATTCAAAATCATAAATAATTTTTTCAGTATCAACTCGAATTTTTATACCGTCATGTTTTAATTTCTTAATTGCAGAAATAGTAGCATTAATACATTAATATTTTTGTAGTTCTTTTTATTGTATATATATTAGAAAATATATATTTAAATTGTATTTTAAGAAAAAATAAACAGTAGCATGGTTGGCGGTGAGGGGTCCCTTCTTTGGCCTTTGCGCCTTTGATAGGGCCCTTTTCTGATCTTCTCGGCACCCCACGAGGCTTTTCTTTAGGCCGATATTCTTTCTGAGATTTAGAGCTCACATCACGCTACTGTTTATTTTCGGAGGCGACACAAATTCTTTCATAAACATTCCTTCAGCGAATTTTCTGAACGAAACGAAATTTTAGAATATTCACAAGGTTGTCTATGCCTTTCAATTTCATGTACACCTCCCCCAATACCAAACCCAGGGGAGAGTGCAAAACGGAACTCACCACATTGTTCAACATGGTGAGAAGGTGCACATGAAATCTCATCGGGCTGGCGCCCCCATCTTTCAAAACAAAAACCTCAATTATCGCTACCGTCGACAGTATGCCGGTCACGAGATTCGAACCCTGATCCCCAGTGATAAGAATCAGCCGCATTAGCATAATATAATAAATACATATTTCAGAAATTATTATAAAGTTACCTATGCTTGATTGCTACAGATTATTATACTGAATAAAATTTCAGCGTGATTTTCTATTTTTCAGAATTGTGTAAAATAAATGTATATATATATATATTTCTGCCTTGACAAAGTTAGGTTTGAAAAATATATATTTCTGTGTAACAGATCTAAAAATAGCTTTATTGTATTGTACATGTAACCACGTGCTTTTCTGTCTTGATTCTGTTTGTAAGTTAGAAACCATAAATTATCCTTCCACTAATTTGAACTATTATACAATTATGTTACTTCACTGATATTAATTATGACATAGATGGTTAATTAATTAATTATGATGACAAAAATTAATTACGATTTACGGAGAAAGATATACTCCAGCGTTATTTTTATTCTTTCAGGTCAATGGCATCAAAAGGGAGGCAACTACTAAATTAATCTGTCAAGGAGACAGAGTTATCTCTCTTTAATATTACTGAAATTTGATTGAGGTATCAGAAAATAAATAATTATTCTATCTCGATATTCTTGTGACTGGGGAAAGTATGCCAAATATATATTATTATTATAGTAATTGGTGACCTTTAACCATTGACAACAGAAGTCTCATAATGACAAAAAAAGTTAAATAAATAGCTAGTAATATATTATGTAATAACAAGCGGGATAAATACTTAATTACTCTACCGGAGAGAGACAGCTATCTCTCTCAACAATAATGGAAAGTTATTTTTTGCTTATATTATTTGAAAACGCCAATTTGGTTATATATTTCACAATAAACTACACTGAATTTGAGTGAATATTAACAAATTTACCAGCTGCATATATCGATGGAAATATTATTTCTTCGCCAGTCTCTACATTTGTAGATACACTTGATCTTGCAAGTTTTGAATGTTTGCCAGTATTTCCAAATCTGCTGTTCTGGCTTTGTGTGATAGCTCTCAGATTAGATAAATTATTATCGATTTTTATGCCGTTGATATGATCGATCACAAGACCGTCTTCGACTATTCCGTAATAACATTCGAATATAAATCAGTGACAGTAATAATGTTTATCCCCATTAATATTAATTTGGAGATAACCAGTATTAGTGACAGTACTGACTAAAGTTCTTTTTAGTCGACAGTTTTTGATTACACCATCACTATTTGCTTCATAATTTTTGATGATAGGCTGTTTGACAAACTCAGTTTGCTCCATTTATATACAATATTATTTGTTTAATTATTTGTCTAAATCATTCCTTAAAAAATCTTGCCAAATAATCTTCTTTTCTTATGACCTTATCACTGTCATTTTTTTTATCATAATATCTTTTCAGTTCTCTGTATTTTGTACCACCACATTGCACACACAGCTGCATTTCTTCTCTAACTCCAACACCGTATTTCAAACACGGTTTTGGTCCTAGACTTCCATTATGAATGCTTTGTAAATTAAGTCCGCAGAATTCGTTTACGTAAGCTTTGGTACAAGGAATCATAGAACCTATCATTAGCCACTTGATTTTGTTCTTTGTGTGAATAATTATATATATATATATATATATATATATATATATATATATATATATATATATATATATATATATATATAATATTTCAATTTAAATAATTGTCTTAATTTTAATATGGATGAATTTGAGAGATTATCTAAGATTAAGTCTTCTAAAGATAAATTTAATCTTGTCAGAATATCCCTTGACATACCGATACGAGCTCTGGTTGATCCGACAAGTAAAACTTTGGTTAATTAAATTCATGACACCAAGAAAGAATTTAGCAAAGATGGCGCATCTCATATGTGGTCAAGTCAACGTTTAAAATCATATGCAACACCGATGGTGTTGATGCTACGATGAATGACCAACGAGCGGCAATGATTATTAATTATCTCGACGATCGAAAATATCTTTTTAAAGTAAAATTTGTTGTATTAGCAGAAACAGACAACAATACATGGATTATCCATGACAAACATGACCCTGTCCGTCATAATGAAAAACTTGCCATATTGAGTAAAAATTCCAAAACAGGAATGTTGACTGGTATTGACAAACCGTACTATGAACAAGCATATCCTGTAACCGCTGTTTTCTACGCGTTATATCCGACAAATGATAAACCCAGCGTCAATAATCTAAAGCCAATGAAATTTTCACAAATAAATTGTGTAGCCAAACGAGTAACGGAACATTTTACCGTTTCGACTCGTGGAAATGGTCTAACGGATAAAAGATGTAAAATAATAAACAAGTGGGGAGAAATAGTTAAAGATACCGGAGCATCTGTCAAAGACGTTGCTGAACAAGAAAAAAAAATTAAAATTTCCAATAATACTAAAAACAATAACAGGAGAGATTTTACATGATTCTAAATATTATATAAATGAAAGGGAACTCCAATAAATATTATTGATCAAAATGCACATGTGTGGACTAATGCAGTAACAATATTTCCCTGAAACAGAACTGTTAAATTTTATAACGATGATATATTTGATTTTATTAACAAAATAAGTAAGAGTGATTCAGCATCAGTATGGTTATCTCAAAGTTTTGATGATGGAAATTATGATCAGTTTGTAGGAACTAACGACGTTATTTTTTGCACAGAATCTCTCCATGAAAAAATGAAAAATCTTGCGTTAAGATATACTGATGATGCTGAACAATTAATCAGTAATTGTTTTACGATTCCGTCAGTCACAGTTCATTTTGCTGGTGAAAAAACTCGTGGAAACCAACACGATTGGATTTTCTTGAAGAAATACAATGCAGTTGTGTCAAACATGGACACCGTGGATTATGGAATCCTAAATACGATTATAGGGATGTTATTTTGGTTGAAAGTTTTCTTGGTATGGGAGAGTGTTCTAAGTATTTTTAGCGATTTGGTCATCCCACACACGAGATGACCAGAGTATCGATAAATGGACCATTGCCAGATTTTGATTTGACTGGATTCGCTTGTATCGAGTTATTTAAGTTTGCCAAAAATCTTCATCCGATTTGTTATGTCTGGTTTAGCAAACATTTTTCAGAAAAAATGTGGGTTCCAACAGTATTATTATGGCATACGCTCGATGTAAACATACTGATATTTCTGACAATAAGTGAAGCAATTATATCATATTGTCCACAGAAAGAAGTTTGGTTACCACAACAAAAGAAATATTCTGATGATGAAAATCCTGATATAACTGATTTTGAGAATAAAATCGCAAAAGATCTTGGCAGAAAAATAATCGGTAAATTCACCTGAGGATCATATGATCATAAATGACATTGTACAAGACTGATTACAGATGATGCTGAACTAGATTTTATAATTGCTAACACAACGAACAGAAATACGTTTATTTGTCGAAGCAATGTTAACTTATCGGACGGAACTAAATTAGGTACAATTGTGGGTTATATTGATGGTGAGTCACCACAATTTACTCATTTCAGATCAATTCTCACATACGTTTCGATAAATCTATTATCGATGATAAACAGAGTTTCTAAGTTTGCTGTCAGAGTCGCTGTGGATTCGTTTTATATCAGCAAGAATTCAGGATTGCTAGAACAACTACATATCGGCACTTATGCATCATGGGGTGAATGGAGAATAAAACAGGAAAATATACTTGATTATTCTGAATCAACCAACATTGAAATTAAAGATATTTATTAAAAAAATAATCAAATATCAAAATTGTCATCAGCACTGTCAGTGTATGCTCCCGTAGCTAGACATAAAACAGTTTATCTCAATGGGCCTGGTGGTTCTGGTAAAACAACTTGTGCGACTGAACTATTTTGTAAATTTGATATGGTCATTTTAACCCCTACACACAGACTCGCAAGAGAAATGAGAGAAAGAAATATTAAATCATGTACTTATCATAAATTCTTTTGCTGGAAGGGAGATAAATGGACTCCTGAATGAATGGGAGAGAAATATATTCCAAGGATTATTGTTAGGGATGATATATGTACAGTGTCGTTAGAAATATTAAAAACACTTCTTGATTGGTTGACAAAAAATACTGCTGTACTGCGATCATGGTCAACCGTCACCTTTTGTTGGACTGTCTCCACATGAATGGCTAAAAAAGTTTGTAGATTATTATGAAGAAATAAGTGATGATCATAGAGCACTTGATCCAGAATTAAGAGAGCTTAAGAAATTAATCAGACTACAACCGAATAAAGTTCAGTGTGAAATAATGCATGAAATAATTACAGACACTCCTATTAACGATTTTTGGAATTTATGGAGACCAAATGATTTGATATATAGTGGCAAGTAGAAAGATGGTTCATGATACACTTCAACAATAATTATTTATGTTACATAAAGAAAAATGTTCAAATCTACCCATACCATTCTGTTATCAACTGGTTGATACGCGATGGCAGAATATCAACGTTGATATATCAGGATTGTCAGAAAAATAAAATTTTGTATTAAATGATATTGTCTTAGTTCATGTCAATGTTGTTCAGAGCACATTAATCATGGACAAAACTCCATGGACACTAGGATACGCAATGGCAATTCATTCATCACAATGATTAACCATCTCTGATACAAATGTTTGGATCGTCAATAATCATATTGAATTGTCAAATTTAGTTTATCTCGCAGTATCTCGAGTCAGAAGAATATCGCAGCAAAGGAGAATTGTCATAGACTTCACAGAATCCACTGGCAATAGCGATGTTATTGACAATGATATAGTAAGAAAAAAGTTAGCTATAAACAGTGTGACAAAAAAACATAAGCGCGCCTTTGATCTTGATGCTGAATTTATCATGACACTGAAACAACAGCAAAATAATCATTGTGTGAGATGTAATACAGTAATGTTGTGGAGCAATATTCTTAATAATCCAAGACAATTTACTGTAGACAGAATTAATAGTAGTTTTGGTCATACACGCGAAAATGTGATGCTGACCTGTCTTGAATGTAACTGAAGTCGAGGTGATAGTTTACAAAAGTGAATGCAGTGGTAATTGTGTGTCTTCAAGAATTACTTGTAATTGTTCACGTACAAATTCACGCTGAGGAGCAGCTGAATCTAGTCTGTAGATTGCAGGTCTACCCATGGATCTTACCATGCTAGATATTTTATGTGTCATAATACTCCAAACAGGATCAGTCGCTCTTTTTTTACCACCTTCAAGTTCACCAGGTTCACATAAATACCTGACAGTAACATCACCTAATACTGGTTGTTTTGAAAATTCATGTTGCTGTATTGGTATATGTTTTTTTGTAATCGTATTAACGAGTTTCATAGAAGTTGTTCAAGTAATTTCATTATTTAATGCATTTATCACACTTGGTAATCTTGCAACCCATTTGCAAGATCTCATATCATTCTGAATTATTTCCTTTGCATATTGGAATCCAAATAACCGCTCAGCAAGTGTTCAATTAAATTGTTCAACAATTGTCTGATTACGATGAATTGCAGTATATCGTCTGATTTTGACGTGTTTTTTCATCAGAGATGATACTGCACCAAGAAATTCTTTGTCAGGATGAACCTGTAATAGTTGTGGCCATCATAAGGGTCCTCGTTGATAAATTCATTCAAAGCAGAAGAAACTTCAGTTGCTGTTTTAGTTGATAATGGTTCAGCTTCCTTATATCTACTCGCAACGTCAACGACAGTTAATGCATATTTGTATGTTAATTGACGTCTTCCAATTTAATAGCATCATGTGGTAAAAATAAAATGTCTGCTTGATGAACTTCATTAGGAATACTGACATCGAAAGGTGCATGATGAATTCTTTTAGGTGGTGGTAGATAAATTTGCCATAATACCTGTCGTGCTAATCATTTTTCAGCAGCAGAGCATGTAACATTTGCTGCATCAGCAAGTTTACTAATCGCTGCTCTACCCCTCCAATATTCTTTTGGGCTATAATAAATCAATTCCATTATATCAATAATTGGTTGATTAATTACCAGCTCTGAATAATATTACACCTTTCATCGCAGATCTTACCAGCCAATTAGCTAATGATTCTCTGAAAGATTTATTTCTTAAAGAATTTAATACATGAATTAATTTCACATCTGCAATATGTCATTGTTGCAGATCTTTACTTTTATGAGCTACATCATGAGCATGACATGCTTGTTCAATATCATTTATAGGATACTCTCCAGGTCTTGGTTGATCTGGCTCATCAAGTCGGATATCAAGTCGGGTTCCAGAAGCACAATAATTATATCCAGGAAGATGATTTTCTCCAGGGTATTAAGCCCATGGAGTTCCTGGTAATTTTCCTAATGAAGTAGCGATATCACTGCTGATTTTATTATTAGAAATAACTTTATATTTATTTGTACCACCTTTTAAACATTTACCTGTAAGTGCACGCTTTTTATTTTTTGTTATTACTGTTGTTAATCCATTTGTGGAGGCTCTACATTGAACACAGTATAGATCCATATTATTTATTATATTTCTACAACACGGATGTCACTGATTTCTCGGCGACACAAAAACAAGAGCCAGTAAAACATATTTCAGCATTACTGAATATTATCAGAATGATAATAATAGGGCCATCTGGGTCTGGTAAAATGCAATTATTACTTAAGTTGATAATGAGATGGCTCAAGTGGGACAAGTTATATTTAGTTGCACCATCAGTTGATGATCAGAGATGCTATGATGTACTTAAAGATTTTAATGAAAATGCAAAATTGTTAAATGAAGATGGTGATGATACTATTTATTTTATATCCAATATTGATGAAGCACCATCTGTAGATGAATCAGATGGATTTATTAATAATCTTGTGGTATACGATGACGTAGTCTGGACAAACAAACAAATCCAGCTCGGATATTTTCTAGAGGTAGGCATAAAAATACTGATGTGATTTATGTTACTCAGAGATATACACAAATACCTAAAGTGATCAAAGATAACTGTAATATTTTAGTTGTGTTTAATGGAGTTGATACACATACTCTGCGAAATATTCATCAGACTTGGTGTAGTGGGGATATGGACATGATTAAGTTCAAAAACTTCTTTTCAAAAGCACAATCTGCTCCACACGGATTTATAGCAAGAAATTTACACGATCCCAGAACAAGATATCATGTGGGTCTTGATAAAATCTTTGGCTGATACAGAGAGGGTGCGACCTCAATGAAACATCCCATGGGTAAACGACAACACACATACAAATTTAGAAAAACACTAACGACAAGAGATGAAGTAACCAAAAAAAACTAACCCAATTAGAGAAACTCTTGGTAAAGTTAGAGGCTTTGGTTTAGCATCAGTGACCTTATTTTTTAAATTTTCATAGAAAGCTTTATTTTTCAAAAATGACGTTTCAGCAAAAAGGTCAGTTCACCCTCTCTGCTCCTAGTGATTTTGTACACATGGGCAATATATTTGGGCATTTTCTTTGTCCATAACAACAGAAAACATCCAAATATCTCAACCCATTTGGCCACTAGAATTAAGGTTTTAAATATGTGGATATCAATGCGAGTTGGTGTTTTTATGCAAAATCATTTTTTCCCCCCAAATCACAACCTTTATGCACTTTGTTTGCAATATTTTGCATCAGACTATGGGAGAGAAGACTCTTGGAATTAATTTTAGCCATTTTATAAGCCACTGTGGGTTGTTCTTAATGTTATTCAACTGATCCTCCTGGCTCCTAACTCTTTAAAAGTTTATTCTTTCATGAAAAGAGAGAAAAACTGCAAAAAATTTTGAGCAATAAAACGATATTATCATATTTTATACAAATCACTGACTGGGTATGGCATGTCTACATCATCAGCTGTGAACATACTTGCATATTTTAGATGCATTAGATTTATTATTAGCAGTAATGTTCAGTTTTTGAAAGCATTTTGCTTTACAGCTTGTGGACATCATTTACCAACAGAACATGTAATAACCATTATTATTATCATCTGATCTTTTAGTGAACTGGAGTAAATGAAGAAATAAAGGAAGTAAATGGATTCACAAAAGATAGAAAGTGCAGACAGTGAAGGTTCAACTTCAGAGAAAGGAAGAGACAGATATGTGTTATTCACTTTGCAGGATCAAACTGTGAATCATACACATTTTTATCCCAAACTAAAGATCCAGAGAACAGAATGAGGAAGTTCAAAGAGATATGTACACAAAGGCTGACTCGACCTATAGAATCAGGACAAAGGATGGAGGATACTTGTGAAAATGTACCTGATGAATACACTGAACACAATGTGACTGTTATTCGAGGTTTACAATGAACTTGTTCTGATTGCAATCATCACCTGTCTTGTCATTTGAACCTCAAACTTCATGCCGATCTTTTGATGAATCTGATAGGGTTCTTTTCAAGCCTGACTGCATTTTTGACAAGAAAGAAGGATGAAGGAAAATAAAACTGACAAGAGTATGGACAATCGATGTTGATCTTGTAAATTTGGTGTTTTATGGCACATCAACACAACGCTATTTAGTGCCAATGCAACAGAAGTAAAGTACCTTGCCCAAGGACACACAATGGTAACTGACCCAGTTTGATCTGACAATAGGATTTGAGTCCAGCATGCTAATCACTGAGCCACCACACCTCCTATATGGACAACAGAAGAACTAGGATATGATGGATGAAAAGTAGTCCTTGAAACACCTGAAAGAAGAGATGAGAAACTTTTCACCAGAATAGGAGGTTATGCTTTGTTTGCTTAATAAAAGGCACAGATCCATAGTCATGTCATAAGAAATACATTCAAGATCCAGTCTACCAGAGCAATGAAGATGAGAAAGAAAAGTTAAAGCAGAAAGTGACTGATATGATATCATACATGCCAACCCCTGGCGAGGAAAAAGTGTAATCCAAGTGGACAAAAAGAGTAATCTGAGCAGAAAAAGAGTAATCCACACATAACATGATAAAAATTCAATGAGCATATGTACAAAATGATTTATTTATCCCTCTGGACTTTTAACATCAATTACTGCTTCAGGTTTTCATATATAACACTTTGAGCTTTAAAAAGCAACAGACTCTCATATTGCATCTCAAAACATTTTGTACCAGCTGAGACTAACAATATCAGACGATTTTGTTCTTGCACATGCATATTTTCTACAATTTTGGAATCAAGAAACATCCGTCTGAACAAAGGACCAATGTAGTCTTCTGCTAGGGGTAGTCCGTGTTCTATTAAGAACTCGGTACATAACGCCTCTGCATTTTTAAAATTCATGTCCACAATTTAGTTCTGCTGTAAAAAAGAAGTTACCTTAGTATTGGAGTTAGTAAAACGAGCTAATTAAAGGTTTCTTTGTTTTACCATGATGACCAATATTAAAATCCTTTCCACACAGCCTGCAAGGGGCGTGAAGCTGCCCTAGAATGGAATGCTGTTTTGTATAATTCATGTATTCATCTCTGAATTGATTTTTCATCTTTTCCTAATCCATCTGTGAAATTATCTGAAAAACATTTTGCTCTAATACACGCACTGACTAGAATAAATCTGACTTGACTTTTAGTGCCAAATACCTACAGACTGGTTCTGCACCAGATATGAATTAGAACAAAGAATCTGCGAGCAAAGATTAAACATTAGAAAACCAGTCTATTCTCTCCTAACTAAGCCTTACAGCTGCTATAAATAGAAACCGAGGTCAAAAGTTTGAAAGTATAACCCAGCATGTTTCTTGGAAATAGGGCAGCTGCTATAAATAGAACATAATACTGTTAGGAAAGTGCATGCAAGTCTACGGACAAGCGTACACTTATGTCGTAGTTACATAGAAGCCTTCTTTTCTAGAACATGGTCTGTGAGATTAATGGGATGTTAATGAAAATGAGAAAACAAATTATTAATTTTTTTTGGAGGGGGATATACCGAAAATGCATAATCCGTATACATTTATGCATAAGGCATAATTTAGTGAAAAAAAGAGTAATGATTATGCCAAAAGTGTAATGGTTGCATGTATGTGACACCCATGTTTATCAAGTGATCAATATTAATATTCATAGATCTTGCTCATGTTTGAACTTGTCAATGATATCGATGATACAAACCTGTATTCCATGTTTGATCAAAACTGGATGAAAAATATGGCCTCCAGAGTGGTAACAATTAAATGCTGATGGATGCACTATGGACACATGGCCATACCATAAGCTCACCTGCCCAGATGAGCTAAAGATTCAAAGTTCTAAACTTCATTTAGGGATGACTATTCCACCTTCCCTGGGTCCCAAGTATGTTTAACTGGAACAGCTCTTACTGGCAGGTGGCATTATTAGAACCAGTCTGAAAGGCTTTGATGTCAGGATGCTCATTATCAATCTGAAAAACATTCACTTTCTTGAAACATTCAATACATTTTTTAATAGATCAGTATCATTTGTACAGACTTGTAAGGATTAGTGCAAGAGTGCTTTTCACAACTCTGGACTACAATGGTTGTATATTTTTTGTAGAGTAAGTTGAAAATAACACATGCTGATGGACCATATATGATTGATGCTGGAATATATGACAAACTCATTTGGTTTGAGGACCAGGTGAACTAAAACTGTAACACAGTCATAATTGCAAGAAGCAATAGTGCATATGTGACCTATTTTTGAAAGAATGAATTTCTTAAGATATTAGCCTCATCAGGCTTTATACTCATAAAAGCAACAGTGTCAGACAAATACAGCTGAATACAATGTGGTCCTTTTAGTGTAATAAGTGTGTCACAGAGACCTACATGTACTTTTCTTAGCAATGACTATAGAATGGCACCAGAAAACTGATACCAGAGACCTATATGTACTTTTGTTAGCAATGGCCACAGAATGGCATCAGGAAACTGATACCTAGGTCTCGTCTAAACTCTGCAGACAGAATCTTTGACAGAAAGACAAATTTAAATCACCTGTGAAAAAGAATCCTGCTTCTGCCATTTGCTGTGGTGTCTGATCCAGATATGGAGGCCAACCATGTCTAAAGGTTGCAATACGACTGGGAAGTGAGACATGTTTTGGAAACTTGGGCCTGTTATCTACTTCAGATTGCATTGATTCTTCCACTGGATGGGACTGCACTCTTGGAGTTGTCTCCCCTGAACCCAACTTCTGTTGTTGCTGCAATATCAACAATAATTCTGTAAAGGGGGCGCTCTACAGATGTTATGAATTGGTGCAGTTGTCTGCATTTGCAACATGAACAATGGAGAGACTGTTGGCATACTTCTATGTTACTTTCATGTACTGTGACTGAAATTTCATTGGCTCTTCTACTTATGGAAATTGTACATGATCTAAGCACCCAGCTAAACAAAATGACTGCTCTGATGTGCTCAAAAACTCAGCATGAATTATCTTCAGTAGTTATTAAAATAGGGAAAATTAATTTTTCCAGATTAGACAGTTTCTGGAGTTTCTGAAAGTGCAATGAATGAATTACCAAATATATAAAAATCTTAAAAAGTTATCAGCTCTTTTTTTGCAATTTACCTCTAAGCCCAGGAAGTGAAAATGACCAAGCAGAATTAGCAGTTTCTTTGCAAGGTACACATCTGAAGCAAAGCCAAGCTGTATACTCTATAACCCAATATACACCCATCAATCAAACACCAAAACAAACAGAATTAAAAGTTCATTTAACAATAGATAAGATTTACAAAATCATTCTTAAATAGCCAGTACAACCAGTGAGGAAAACTTGGGAAATTATTTTTCTAAAAAAATTTCTTCTTTCAATTAGAATGATCTTGCCCTTAGACCATTTAAGCCTGATTCACTGGTAGATGGTGAATAACTTGAGTTGTGCAGAAACTAAATGGACAACAGACTGATGGAAGAATGGACAACGTCATCACATAAGACACTCTGTCTTATGGTAGGCGCACAAAAAGTAAAAAACATTAAAGCCCTTTAGGCTGAATACTTTCTATCAACTTTGGTCATATTCTTTCAAGTGGTTCTTTAAACAAATTTGTTCAAAAAAGTTCTATTATTGGCAACAGCATCCATACACATATTTGCTGGTGGATCAGCATCACCTTTCAAATCGAAAAGCCATTAATGCCAGAATGTTTTTATCAAATTTGTTCAAATGCTGCATAGTGGTTTTTGAAACATAATTTTATGTAGCCATACTTGATGGTGAATCAGCATCATTTTTTCTCAGACTTAAAAATTCATGCCAGGATGCGCAAACATGACCATATGTGTTGGAAATACAGTCCAGTGGACTTTTTTTTTTATTAGAATTTAAACATAGCAAATGTTGATGGACAAATTGTGTGACACACAACCTATGATGGACACATAACCATACCATAAAATCACTTGGCTTTACTGCAAAGAGAGTTAAAATAAAAAATACCATTTTATTTGCATTTGGAGAATTTTGTTCACACTACTAAACCTAATCATGTCTAAGTTACATGTATGTTGCTTAAATCATGCAGCTGATGTGAGGAAATTTCAATGTCATCTTATTTTCGTGACTACTGCAGTGATGTAAAAAATCTAACCTTCAGAAATTTAGGGAGAAAGAATATTTAATCAAATATAAATATATAGGAATTTCAAACATTGTAAGTTTGCAAACCCTTAAAAATATAGAAATTTCTTCTTATACTATGATTTTTTAATGACAGCCTTAGCCCCTGAGCTTACCCCAACACTGTCATCCTCAACTATGTTTGAAGCTCTTAACACTTCACTATATTCAGATCTGCTTCCTACAGCCTGACTCTGACCGGCATATGACCCAAATGGATGAGATAGGGGCAGAATTAAGTTGCAATCTGCTCTGTTGATATCTACACTTCCATCAGGATTTATGGGGATGTTTCTGTGCCCTTCTTGTCTCCCATTTAAAAAGGGGCAATTGGGAGACAATCTTCGATGGACTTCATGGGGGTTGTCCAAAAACTTCCATTCTCCATGTGACACCCCACAGGAAAAGCATCTGGTCTGTGTTCCCTGTCCTGTATAAAAGAATCCTTCTCTGGCAAGACGGCTAGGACTGCCCTGGGCTGAAGAAGGATAGTTCTGGTATGTCTGCAATCGCATCCATTCCACAGACATGCATTCCTCAGCACTAGGAGAAGAGCTTCTGCTTTCACAGTTGAAAAACTCATTCAGATTGGAAAATGGATAGTTCAGTATGGACTGTAATCTCTGCAGAGCTTGCATTGTTACAGGTCGTAATTGAAACAACCATTTTAATGACCCACCAAATGGTCCTATTAAGTACTGTTTTTCATGGACCCTAAGTTCACTGGTGGCCATATTAAATCTGCCAATCTCATGACCGATTTCTAATGCACTCTCATCAAAAGTCACTTTAGACTTAAACAATGTATCTGCATTAGTGGTTTTAACGAGTGCAAAGTCATGTGATTTATTAGACATCTCATTTGAAATCGCTGTTTGGATCTCTGGTTGCCTTGATCCATAAGGTGATAAACAATGGCTGAAAGAGATGGACTCTATTTCTTTGTCAGACTGGACCAACAGTTTTGGCATGAAACATGCAGTCTCATCTGATCTTTCATGCAAGGAGGTCTCAGGCTGGGTTGAATGATTGAATTCTTCTGGACCATAACATCCAAACTGCTCAGAATCTGGTGAAGAATGACACTTTCTGTGGCTGTCAGACTGGCATGATTCCAAGAGTGCTGAAAAACATAATTTTCTTTGGCCTTAAGAGAGAGCTAAGAAAAAGAATAATACAATAAATTGTTATGTTTGCAGAAAAGATTCATTTCAAAACAGAATTTGGACAATTAAAGCATCAATTATTCAAGGTTGATGAAGATACAAAGCCTTTTTAGGATCATGCTATCAGATATTGTGACAAAATTAAATATAATTCAGTGAATGATACTGAGATTACATAGCTGTATTATAAAAAAAAGAAGCAAAACATAGCATCTTTATTAGAGACAGAAATAAAATTCAACATAACATTACTATTATTGGCATCTATAACGTGCTTGCTATCTAATCTATGATGTTAGCTGAGGTACACTATAGTACAATAAAGATCCATTATTCCTTCTTTCAAATTTTATCTAGCTTCCTTCTCATACTTTTCTCTAACGGATTCTTTTACACACAAAAGGATGGTCAATGGAAGGAACAAAATGATTTTTTGTTCTACTGTTCTGTTACTATGACTGTTTAGAGAAAGTAGTAGAAAAGTACTGACATGATACTTACGCTCTGTTTTGTGAAGAATATGATGAAAGGACAAAATACAAAAATGTCAATAATATGATACTATTGATTATTATCAGTATATATAGGAACGTGATGAGATAATGTGTTGTACTGGAGAACTTGCATCTAATTTCATACGAATATCTCCTATATTAATATAAATGAACTGCTTCATAAAAATGAACAAGCTTTGTATGGCTATATTTCTTTCAATATATTTGTTTCCCTGTCTTATAACAAACTTGCCCTCATAGACAAGGATATGCTGATATTTCTATGCATCTATAAATGAATGTATCAATGTTTATGCATCTCCATCCATCCATCTATCCATGAGGAAATTTAGTATGAAATTCCGGTTATTACTAATTGCCAACTAATTTATGATGAAAATGCATGCTATGTTCCACACTAGAATCAGCATATCTTCCACAAGGTCTTTATGTACTGATGCATAGCACTCAATTTTTGGAAATTACGACAAATAAAATTAGATAACTAAGATAAGAAAATGTGTGTGTAATTTGGATTTTTAACATAGCTTTAAGAATATTTCAGTCATATTGCTACAATGCCTGTAGTGAGACAGTTTATAGTGATGTCTAGCACTGGGGCATCATGCCACAGACATGTAGCATGATGTCCCACCCAGTCACATTATCCTGACACCAGGCAGACCAGTCCTAACACTCAACTCTTAATGCTGAGTGCCAAGCGAGGCAGCTGTTAGTACCATTTTTATAAGTCTTTGGTATGACTCGGCTGGGGTTCAAACCCACGACCTCCTGCATCCGAGGCAGATGCTCTAAACGCTAGGCCACTGGAGCGGTGAGGAAAATAAATTATACAATAAATTATTATGAGTACACAAAGGCTTCATTTTCAAACAGAATTAGAACAATTAAAAAAAAATTATTCAATGTTGATGAAAATCCAATGCATTATTAGGATCATGTTTGACTGGACATTATGACACAATGTCATCAAAATTCAATGAATGATACCAAGATTGCACCGCTGAATGATTACAAAAAATAAGCAAAGCATAGTAATAATGTTAGAGACAGAACAATATTTGACAATATTAAAATCATTGGCATCCATAATTTCTTTGTCATCCAACCCTGTGATTTTAGCTTAAGTTCTCTAAAGCAGAATAAGGTCTATTCTTCCTCCTTGAAAGTTTTGTCCAGTTTGGTTCTTCAATTTTTTCTCTGAGATTATTTCACCTCTAAAAGGATGGTTAATGAAAGAGAAAAAAAATGACTTTCTACTCCTTTGGTCTGTTGCCATTAATAATAATAATGATAATAATAATAATAATAATAATGCTTTATTTATAGAGGGTGACTCATTAGTCAAGGACTATTCTCCCTTGAGGCCCTCTTAAGGAGAGTATAACAATGCACATTATATGAAGATAGCAATAATTAATGTTTATTTTAACATGTTTAGTATTAAAATACTAAATTCCATTATCTATTAGAAACACATACATGCTCATGATATCTCTTCTTAAATACTGTAACATTTTCAGCTGATTTTACATGTAGTGGAAGCTTGTTCCATAGAACTGTACCAGAGTGTTGGAAGCTCTTTTTAAATTGCTCTGTTCTTGGTTTTGGTGCTAGGTTTCCATGTGATATTGATCTCAACTGGTATAGTGCTGAAAAAGGCCTGAATAAGTCCTGAAGATACTCTGGTGCAGTTCCATGTAGACATTTATATAAAAGAACTGCCTTGTGAAAATCTATCCTGTCATATACTGTAAACTTCTGTAAACAATGCTTTTGAGGGATGATCAATAGATGCATCTAAAATTATGTGTGCTGCTCGTTTCTGAAGTTTATAAACCCTGTCAAGCTCTTTTTTAGCACAGTTTCCCCACACATTTGAACAATAATCCATTGTTGGAAGAATATATGACTTGTAGTATAGATTGCGAGTTTGGACTGATAGTCTGTTTGGAGAAAGTAGTGAAAATGTATTAAAATAATACTTACCCTCTGTTTTATGAAGGGTATTATGAAAAAGACGAAATACATAAATTCAACAATATGGTATTACTGATTAATATCAGTGCAGACAGGAACATGATGATATAATGTGTTGTAATGGTGAACTTGCATCAAGTTTTTTTGTACACATATCCTCTATAATAACATAACTGAATTCCTTCATAACAACAAACTAGCTATGCAAGGCTGTATTTCTTTCACTCTTAGTTTGCATGCATGTATGAATGAATATATTCATACTTATGTGTTTTTGTCCATGCATATCCTTGAAGATTTGTACTTTGGTATGAATTCCTGGCTAATACTCATTCTCAGCTAATGTATCATGAAAATCCATGTTATGTTCACGAATGAATGAATCTAGTTCCACAAAGTCTTCATACAGTCATGCAGGGCACTCAGTGTTTGGAAATTATAAAATTAGGCAAATAAAATAAGAAAATGACTTATATAATAGATCATTATGTGTACATAAAGGCTTCATAGTAAAATTGAATATGTAGAATTATAAATCAATTATTCAGTATTGATGAAAATCCAAAGCTTTATCAGGATCATGTTTACTGGACATCATCACAAACTGATATCAAATTAAATGAAAGTTAGAGATTGCACTGCTGTATTATAACAAAAAATAAAACAATAGTAAAATATTGTTACAGAAAGAAAAATTATCAATATTACTCTCCAACACAACAATATTACTCTCCAACACAACAATATTAGTCTCCAACACAACAATATTACTCTCCAACATAACAATATTACTCTCCAACATAACACTATTACTCTCCGAGACATCTGTATTTTCTTTATCACCTGACTCCAATCTCTGACTCTAGCATATGTTCTCTACCAGATAATAAAGATCCATTCTTACTTCTTTAAAAAATTTTGTTTAGTTTCCTTCTTACACTTTCTTCCAAGGATTCAATTACACACACAAACATGGTCAATGAAAGAAAAAATGATTTTCTACTCCTTTTGTCTGTTGCTATGATGACTGTTTGGAGTAAATAAAAGACAATGTATTGATGTAACACTTACTAGCCATTTTATGAAGGATATGGTTAAAAAAGAAGAAATACAACACAATCAATATGATACAACTGATTAACATCAGTACAGATAGGAACATAATGAGATAATGTCTTGCAATGGAAAAGTGCATGAGCTTTACATCATAGGTATATCCACTTAAAAAATATAACATACTTCCTTCCTAACAATGAACAAGCTATTTATGGCTATACTTCTTTCACTATATTTATTTGTATGTATTATAACAAACTCACCACAATAGACCAGCTGAAATTTGTATGAATGTATGTATCGATGTTTATGTGTCTCTTTCGAATTATCAATCTATGAAGATATGAATTTTGGAATGAATTCCTTATTACTCATTCTCAACTAAGGATGAAAATGCATGTCATGTTGTAAAAACTGAATTAAGATATTTCCACAAGGTCTTCACATACTGCTGCATAGCACTCAATTTATGGAAATTATGACAAATAAAATAAGAAAATGAATTATACAATAAATAATTTTACAAGACTTCATACCAAAACAGAATCTCAACAATAAAAAAGTCAACATTACTATCAAAGGCACCTATATATTCTCTACAAAAAAATAAGATCCATACTTCCCTCAACATTCTTTGCCATTTCCTTCTTCTTTTTTCTCTCAGAAATTGTTTTACACAACAAAGCATGGTCAAGGGAGCAAAAAAATGATTTTCTACACTTTTGTTCTCTTGCTATGATGATTGTTTGGAGAAAGTTGTAGAAAAGTAATGAAAAAATACTTACCAACTGTTTTGTGAAGAATATGATGAAAAGACAAAATACAAACAAAAAAATCAATAATATGATACAATTGATGAACATCAGTACAGACTGGAACATGATGATATAATGTGTTGTAATGGAGAACTTGCATCAAGTGTATTTTGTAGGTATATTTTCTATAATAATATATTTGTTTGCAAGAATTTTAAGAAACCTGTTCCCATAAACTATGATATGCTGATAGTTGTATGCATGTATGAAATTTATGTACATTGTAATAATGTTTATGTGTCTCCATCCCTAAAGATGTGTATTTTGTTATGAATGTCTGGTTATTGCTCTTTTTAACTAATTTACGAAAATAGCATTATATTCTCCTGGACTTTACGTTACTTTGGAAATATATTCAAACAGGATCTGAACAATGAAAACATCAAGTATCAATGCTGATGAAATTCCAATGGCTAATTAGGATTATGTTTACTGGACAACATCACAAAATGCTATAAAAATCAATGAAAGATACTGAGATTATATTCCTTTATTATAATTAAATATATGCAAAACATATTAATATTGTTACAGAAAACAAAATAAATTAAAAACTATTAAAATTTCTATGTTCCCATTGGTTAGGATGTTCTGATACTTGCATATTTGTATGCATATATAGATGTTGGCATCTTTATGTGTATGCAAGCATGCACATATCCATGAAGATATATAATGTGGTATGTTTCCATAGTTACAGTTCATTTGCAATTAGGTCATGATGAAAATGCACATTACACTACACATTAAGGAATTTGTATTTTTCCACAAAATCTTCAAATACTGCTGGATAGCACTAAATTTTGGAATAGTACAAAAAAGAAAGTGAATTAGACAATGAGGGTGTGCAAATTATATTGGATAGATCTTAAAGTTTTTGAAAAAATTTAAACAAATCTGAGCAATATAAAAATATTAAAATGATCTGATGCTATGGGATTCCTGCCTGATTCAGATCAGATATAATCGCAAAATGACATAAAATTCAATCAAAGCTAAAGAGTATTTTGTGGCATCATACCTAAAGATAAACTAAACAAATCAATATTGCTAGCAAAGAAGAAAAAGAAGTAAAGTATTTATATTAATACTGTTATCAATGCTACCCAAAACAAGCTTTTTACCTCACTTACATCTATGACTGTAGCTTGTCTTGTCCAAAAAATAGATCCCCATTGTTTTTTTTTTGCATTTTCTACAGGGTGTCTTTTTGCTTTTTCTCGGAGTTTTAATCACAGTACATGACACTTTTTAAGACAAATTAACATTATTTGAATTATTATGCTTTGTCTGTTTCAGAAAGGTTTTTAGGATTTCAAAAATATTAGAAAATGTTGAGACAGGCACATTTACTGACTATTTACATTCAGGACCAAGAAACAGAGAAACTGTAGGTAGTGATGGCCATCCATCACGGTGAGGTAGCAATAACAAATGTTTCAAGATGGTCACAACAGCAACTACACTGGAGGTCTGAGTGGAACCCCCGACCCACGAGAAGCTACCAGCTAGCTTTCTCACATATCCACATTGGCCAAGCCCGAGACTGAGACACGCAGACAGAGATGAAACAGCAGTGATCTGTAATGGTGAACACTTTAGACCACTTGGCAACTCAGGGCTCCAACAAGAGAGATATGAAAACCCATTTCTTGGCAACTATTGACCTGGATCTTTGACCTAAAATTTCACCTTGAAATAAATAGGACTCTTCCAAGCCTTATGTACAAGCCGTGCACAACCCTAGGTCTAGAAGTAAAGTTATCAAGTAAAATCCTATTTTCTTCTTTTAGCCACTGTCAGTCAACTTCTGGCCTTCTGACCCTAAAATCAATATTTATTTTCTTACACAACCTGCAAGTTATCCACAAAGTTTGGTGAAGGTATATGGTTAACAAATAAAATGTCTGTTCAGACCCTTATTTCTTCCAGTCAGTAACCTTTACCTTCACATTTTGACCCCAAAATCAAAATAATTCTTATGTTCTCCAAATGCAAGGAGTTCAAAAGTTTGTTACAGGTCTATCTGGCTGAAGAAATGATATTGTGCCAGAAATGGATGGATGGACTTTATGCCCAGAATGTCTTCTATTAATGTTTGCTAAAATATTTGGGCTTTAGAAGTTTTTAGAAGAAGGCATTATAAGGCTTTTCATTACAAGCAATGGCAGCCATACTGGAGGTAGAGGGGACTGATACAAGTATGCTTCAACTAAAATAAGATTAAAATTAGTCCAGTGTTTGTTAAAAATCAAAAATATCAAATGTTAAGAGATGACGGGTAATTAAAATCCATGATATATGCCAGGCAATACTATTAGCTCACTGCCTTTATAGTCATGTGAGCTGGACAGGACTGAAAGAAATAACAATATAATCTAATGAAGTTTACACTTGTATAGAGAAGAGGACGATTCTGAAAGTTAGTCTAGCAAACCATTGCTTTGCTAAGGCATGCAAATTCATATACTTACATGCATCCTCTGAATGATGTTCCTAAAAGGATTTTTAAAAAATAATTTCAAATTCATCATTCATTCTTCTTATTATTCTTTGAATTATTTATTTCAAACAACCTAAATCTATTTAAATATCAATAAACCTCGAATAATTCTAAGCTTGTAATTATGGTGTAAACAATTGGCAATATTTTTAACTTGCAAAGGGTACTAGTGATATTTGTCTGTTCTGTGAGGGAGGAAAAAAGGCAGGTATTGGTCTATTAAAACAAAACATATTTCACTACAAGTAGAATCCCTAATTACACTGCTGATCAGCAGTTATGAAGACCAAGATAAATTCAATCTATATCTGCTGGAGATAACCCACTGGTAAACTCGAATTCATGAATTTAAAAAACGTTTCCAATACTCTGGAACTCTGCTCTGGAATAGTATTCCATTTGAGATTAGAAATGCCCACTCTATTTCCTTCTTCCAAACCCAATATATCCAGTGGCTTCAGAGATGCAGCTTAAATAAATGAATTCCTTTGTATGAAGGCCTCAAGGTAGATTAGTTTTTAGTTAATTGTGTTACCCTCTTTAAATAAGGTCATTATTATTATTATTATTATGACAAGCATACCATGATTTTTTGCAAGCTTAAGACAGTAAGTACTATAATTCAATGTCAGAATAACATGATCTACCTGGTATCGTTGTTCATATGTCAGCTTTATTAGTAATTAACAACATACCCAATAATTACATTATACACCTGATTTGCAACATTGATAGAAACAACCAAATTGCTCCACATATATCTTTTAAAGACACTATTCACATGAAGATGTACCCTGTTCTGAAAAAAAGTACCAATTTAAATAGGTTGCTTTATAAATAGCATAACATTATCATTGAATTTACAATTAAACATGGACATTTACTGGAAATGATTCAATCTAAAAGTCTGTGGATAAAACCAAATGTTCCATATCACAGGTTTCAGAGCAGAACCAGTTTTATTACTGTTATGTCCATTTCATTTGAGCTGTAATTTTTTTCAAACTATTTATTCACTGAAAATAAAAGTGCTCATTGTCTAATATTATAGTCTTGGAAAGAGACAATAACTGGGAATTATAGTAAAATTCAGATAAGGATATATTCTTGGATTGTATTATTGTGATTCAACAAAAGACTGTTGGCACATCACCATGACACAGGCCACCATAGGCACATAAACACTTTCTGCATTGGATTTAATTTGGAATATCACTAAAGTTTGTTCAGAACAGTAATCATTAGGACTTTTGTTCAAAATTCTAGCTTTATTTGGGATTTATTTCGCAAAACTAAGTTCTTTTACATTTTTCAGTTTGTATTCTAGGGAAATACATTATTTGTTGATTTTACAAAACTTGTTGGTTCACACTATTTTTATTACTTATTTTAAGACCATAGAGTCATAATAATATAACCATCAATCCTAGACAAAAAGTCACAAGAAGATTTTCAAATTGACTTCTGATAAAGAATCAGATCTGACCTCCAAGTTATGGATTAATCCCAGTAAAGTATTTTGAATGAAGTGGCAGGTTTCTTAGTATGATGTTTCTGAGAATCCTGTATATCAACTAGTTGTTGAAATACTATATGATGGGCAGGAACAACAATTTTAATCATCAGATATTACTACTATCATCCTGGTAAAGGCTCTGGGTGAAGAAGCTAGACAGAAGGGAGGAGCCTTAAATTGAAAACTTCCTTGCTTGGACAGAAGCACTGTGGGACTGGAAGATGAGGATGTGTAGGTAAGCATCTTGATAGTCCATAGAGCCCAGCTATTCACCTTCATGACCTTCCTGTCTGAGGCTGATGCTTCCGTCTTGAAGCAGTCTTCCATATTAATGTGTATAATGGAGAAAGATAGATAGCAAGACAAAATTTTCCTACTTTCTTTGTAACCAGTAAGATAGATCTGGGAATAGAATCATGGGATTAGTGCTATGTTTGTAAAAGTTTTGTATTTTTGATGCTGATACAGGTCAAATCCTTCTATCCCCCATAACTCTGTCATCACATTACACAAGCATACATGTGAGTCTGCATAAAACCACATATAAAAGGTTATCATGAGGTGACTATGCCAGATGATAGTCACGTGAGGTAGAAGGCTTCAACCTAGATCTGTAACTAAAAAAAAACAATTACCACTTTACTACTACTGTCAATCACGCGATCACAAAATTATAAGAGTGATAATCAAGGTTTCTAATTCAGAAACTATAATACAAGTGAAGTTCTCAGTTCACTGGCAAACAGTTACGTGATTTTCACTGCCTGTAAAACAATCACATGTTATGGGTCACTAATGCCTCGGTTCTGTATCTGTGCATGAAGTCATCAATGATTATCCATCTCCACCAACAGTCTCCAACTCTGTCATGCTAATTATGCAATGCTATCAAGAAGAGTTAACTAAGTGTATTGCAAGTGCTTTGTGACAATGCTAGAAATTCACACATATTCATAAATGCACTCGTAGTGAGATTTTAACAGTGCCAACAGTCACACTGGTTAATACTGATATGGCTCCATAAAAGTTGCTGTTGCTGCAACTCCTGCTACAGTCAGACCAATAGTAGTTGCCATGGCGATTCTGCAAACAGCATCTACAACCACACCAATCCATTTGGATTTCATGAGTCTCTTGGGTGATTTTATCACAGCTTTGTTTGGCTTCAAATGTTTTATGTTTGTACCTCTGAGGATCTACTCACTCATTCACTCAATCATTCATAACAAACATGCACCTGGGTCACAATGCTATTAACACCAAGCTGGTTTCAAGTTGGTATTAGGACATCAAGGTGGTCCCAACTGTTGATTTCCATTTAAGCCAGTAAAAGATTATATTGCAGTGTGTACAAGGGTTTGGTAATACAATTCTGATGCAGATATTCATTGACAAGTGGAGGAAAATCACCACTGATATTTGCATCACCAGTCAACCTATCCAATTGGGCAACCTCATCAACACGTTTAGAATCCATCATGTATATGTAAGGATAAATCGAATCTTAAGAACAAATGCCAGTGATGGTTAAGTATACATCCAGATAAATCCACTGAACTGAATTTCATCTCCGATTACTTATGGCAATGATTTTGCCCACGTGAAAATTATTGTAACAGCATCACATTATGTAATGGGCTCAAATGGCAGCCTGAGTTACATCTTCATATTCCATCAACATTTATTTTGAGGCTATGTTTCATAGTTACTTGCCATGCAAAATCAACCTGAACAATGATTCGCAACAAGTATTTGGTATGAGTGAGTAATGACAGACTGGTGTGAGCCAAAACTAAAAAATGACAAGTAAATGCTATGATCAGTGAAGGCTAAGCATAGTAATCAATAATGTATATGGTAATAAGTCAACTTTACCAGCAGTGGCCATTCCATAATGCCATATGGCATTGTTGGTAGTCCCTTACAGGTTAACATAACCATGTATTTGGCTCCGAAAAAACCGTGTGAACATCTCACCAAAACTAAATATGTGGCTGAGAGGAATCACACCAGAAAACATTAATGAACAAAAATGAAGCAGTTGTTGACGCTGAAAAAGTTCAAGTTTTAAACTGTTGCTGGCACCAAGAACTACAGCTTGTATGTCTGCATTAGTGTTGCTGGAATGATTTTGAGGTCATGCAGTAGTATACGATTTATGATCTGCATGTTCGAATGAATCCTTATAAAACAACATACATGGGCTAGTAGACTCTGCATAATTTTCACTGTATCTGGTGAGTCCTGGCATGGCAATGTTTTAAAGAATTGCTTCAATTTCCTTTAAGTTGATGGAATAACGTGTGCTGTCAAACAACACCATAATACCATTATTAACAGCTCCAAACTTAGTATCATTGTCCTGTACCAGTTTACCTTCAATTTACTTTAAGTTTATGGAATAACGTGTGCTGTCAAACAACACCATAATACCATTGTTAACAGCTCCAAACTTAGTATCATTGTCCTGTACCAGTTTACCTTCAATTTTCAAGAAGACTTCACATGGAAAAATATACCAAGATGTGTCCTGCACTTGTAGTTCCACTCTTAATGGCCTGATCTCCCTAACTGGATACAAATAATACTGGAATCTGTGGCACTGTGATCAACCCTCACTGGTGCTATCCTTGTCCCACGTGGAATCAGGTGTATACTGGACTTTCACTATTATTTTTACTTTTATATTACTGGTTTCATCTAATAACTTTTGCAAGACAATCCACTTTCCATCACTTGATTTGCAATCACTGAATCGCTATACACCAATGAGTGGCTTCATTAATGATTTTTCTGCCTTTGGTTGTGCTAAAAAAATCAAAAAAAATAATGAACTGCTTGGAATCCTGGATTCTTCAACTCTTTTATTGCCATCAATGACTCATCGTTACTAGTTTAGCATTCAGTGGAGCAAACAAGTTCAGGATTGTGAGCAACTTTGATGCTTCTGTGAACAATTCCTCGAAAACAATTCACATAGAGCCATTTTCGTAATGTTATGAAATGTTTTCCCCAGTTGACAACACACACTAATATCACATGTCCATGTACAACTGTCACTGTATAAAAATATCAGGTCCATATCTAATTTACAATTTTCAAGGTTTCCCCATGTAGGTCAAACTTGTGCCAGTCCTGTTTCACAAAGGTAAAACAAATATATCCCAACTGACCATTATGACATAGAAGATACACGGGCACTGCATAAGTAATTGATATCAATCACCAGTGGCCCCAGTCAGGCAAACCTAAATAACATATAACCTTGTTACACTTGCGTTGCTGAGGCTGTGGCTTCAGAACTACTACTTGTTTGATCACAAGTCAAATTCACCTGAATCTTTGTGGTAATCTTGAAAATTTTTGGCATGATACTGTATCCCATGTGTATGATTTATTGATCCATGGAAATCTCATTAATCAGCTGAGAACTGATTTCAATAATGATTGGTTAATAACACCTGCGTATGTTGGAGATTTTATCGGCATGCCAGAACAGAGTGCGGGTTGGTGTATGCATACAAGTATGTCAGCCTTTACCAGTCAACAACGTGATACTCAGCTGGAGCTCATTATATATTGATTCAACCTCATATATGACCATTGGAAGCCCAACAACACTCCAGTTTGCACCACCATCTGCCAAAAGAACAAGTGAGTTTTTCAAGTTAAAACAGCTAAATGGCTATGACTGAATATTCGGACATCTGCGCAGATTGCTCCGTGGTGATTAGTGTAGAAAAAATTCACCATCAAATTCTGGTTTTGTTGATGAGATAGAAATTCATTATTGGTGTCATCAATATGTTCATGCATTAATACATGAAACATTTCAGGGTATGTGAAGTCATTCTTGGGCAACCCACCATCACCATGGTGGTTTATATAACATTGTTTACCTCTTCTTTGGTTTCACATGTGGGCTTGAGCAGTGGTGCAAATGTTTATTTGAAGCCCTTTCTGAGATCTTCTACATTTGCCTCGACTGTAACACATCTGACACACTTATGCTTAGCTATAACATTATGAATCTTTGTGAGCAGCTTTGTGGCCTCACTCCTCATAAAATGCTATTAGGTATTACTGACAGACTTTGACCTGTTTCTCAAAATCATTTAAATTGTCATGTCCTAACTGGCAGAGCTTTGGCTCAATATTCTGGTCAAATCAATTGTGCAGAAACTATATGGGTCCAATGTAACCAATGCAAACATTCCAAAACTCATCCCATCAGTTGTCATTTGGCAAACAAAGTCCAATGAATGTTTGCAAGATCATGCATGTTAGTGCAACAAAATATCAGCATTTTAACAGTTGTTTTGGATTACTTTAGGCATGTGTGCATATCACTGAATCACATAGATAACATCTGTGTTCTTGTGTCTACCTCGGGAAAATATCCTTGCGGGGTTGTCTTGGTGTTCAAGCATCAAATCATGAGATACACAATGATTATTCTAGCTTGAATCAAGGTCATCAAAGTTAGGGGCTTCACTGATTGTGGAAAATAAATTAAATGTTGATGACTACAGTGTCTCTGATGACTGAAGCACCTCTGCGAAATCCTTGAGTAGACCATAACATGGGCATTTTCTGATGGTCCAATCACGTACAAGTGATTCCATGTTAACCATCAAATAATTAGACTCAACAAAAGTTGGGTTTTCCCGGATCAGGCTGGGCCAATGTTGAATGTGTCAAATGAGTTTGGAAGCATGTCACCATGCTTGGGTAGTCTAGGCTTTTGCTTGAACAGAAAATTCAAAATAGTTAATTTCCTTTTTCATCATATTGCATTAATTATAAATTGCTGTATAATGCAGTCATGCCTTCATTTTGTGCATGACGATGCATGAAAACTCATATCGCACAACATGGGTTCAAACAAATAGTCAAGCTGAAATCACTGGAACTTGTGTTAGATGTGGAGCAAAGAAGTTTACATTAATTATGTAGGACCTTCCAGATCCACCAGTGGACTCAAATGTGGGTATAAAAAGTCACCAATAGTAATTTTGTTAAAAAGTCACCAATAGTAATATTGTTAAAAAGTCACCAATAGTAATGTTGTTAAAAAGTCACCAATAGTAATGTTACTAAAAAGTCACCAATAGTAATGTTGCTGCATTAATGAAGCTACCCAGGACACCATGGAGCAAATATCCTGGTGGAAAACATCTATGTCTCCCTCTAGGACCTAGGTACAAATGCTGTGGGTTCTGGAACATGATTGGATATGACATAATTTTAACAACCAACCAAAGTTTGGGGAAGCTCCAATAAATCATTTTCATGCTGCATATTATTGACATGATGTTGCCTATAAGACTTCAAACAATATCTCTGTGTCAATGGGCCAATATAAATTTCTTCCACGACTTGAAGGTTATTAACCCTATACTTAGAGAAAAAACTAGCCCTATGTACTACAGTTGGAGCAATTATTGGAAAGTCGAAACTGCCATTGGAAGTTAGCAAACACCACAAAAATCACTAATGGGGTTACTTTGGCCAAACTATCATTGTGGTGGATTTACCAACTCACACCAAGAAAGATTTCCTGTGGATGGTTTGATGCAAGAACACCAAATGAAGTTCATCAGGATGATCTATTGTTTCTTCAATATGGCTGGGTACAAGGACACACATACAAGTATTTGTTAACTATTTTAGATGCTGACAGCATATGCACTTAAGTAGAACCATTGATGTCTAAAACTCTGCAAATATTGCATATGCATTTAAATGTATTTATACACATTGACTGCAAAGAATTTCTTGGAGCTGTTGCTGTGTTTTTAACAAAATATAAGGTGCAGGTTCATGTTGGACATTTTACCATACATTATGACTTGACTATTGTGGAATGATTTAACTGTACACTTGCACAATGTTTATTCTGACACCAGTATGAGCAGGTCACAGATCCAGATCACAGTGGTCTCAAAAGTGGGTAACATGACTTCCATAGTCACTGAAGCTTTAAATAATGAAAACACTTGCATGATTGGATGAAAACCTGCTGAGGCAATTTGGAAGAAGTCTGTCACTGTTACATACATATTGATTTCACAACCACCAACATTAGACAAACTTGTAAAAAATTTAATTTTTTAAATGTAGGCAACGGGGGTGTTAAAAGGTGGACAATGTCATTCTACTGACCCTGTATGGTTCATTGATGTATTTACAATCTCCGACAAGACTTGTACTCCAAAGCGGCAAACACATCACCATTTGGTGGGACAAAGTCCACCAAGCATAGCATTCATCTGAGATGGGCTACAAATTGTTCTCGTGGATGTAGATCTACTGCCAGGATTCATTTTTTTAGATCTGTGCATGCTTGTATGCATAAGTAGTGTTTCCATTAGAGTTAATCCACTGTTTGTTATCAAGCAGGGATAAACTTACCTTGATGCAAAGATACACAGCCATATGATGTTTCTTTGACCAGACAATATTTGTTGTGTGTGCTATTTCACATCATTTGTGAAGACATTTCACATACATCTCGTGCCGTAGATCCTTTTGTACAATCACACATTGAATTCCTTTTGCCTTCTGGATGCTTTTGGAGCCACCAACCATAACTGAACACATTTTGGGTTACAGTCCCACCTATTCCTCAACAGGCTTGCCTGAACACGTATCTATGAACATACTGCTGAAAACTAGGTGGTCTTGCTGATACTCATTGGTATCAAATTTATTTTTCAGATTGGGTAAGCCATATCTGTGTACACATCATTGATTTTGATGTGCACCAGTGAGTCTATGCCCATGTACAACATCTTCATGCCATTACTAGATTGCAGTTTGATCTCATCATAATAAAAGTCGTACATTAGTAGTATGGATACATTCAGCACAGACATGCCAACATTGACTGGCTTTGTCAGCTTTAATTTAGATTATTTTACTGTGTACAGCAATGAGTCAAAGCTCTTCTGGGACTCAAACACTGGATCCACATTGAGCCTTGTTGGATTGGTTTGTCCACTATCACATACAAGGTCAGCTATGATTTGTTCTTGTACATTTTCTATAATTTTGCCAAATAATGCATTGTTCATTAGTTTCAGAAAGTCATTTCAAAGTCATTTAACATGACTGTTATCAGATTCATTTTCATCTGAATGTAAGAGGTCATCCACACACGGTGAAATCGCAGTGCCTCGGGTAAACTTTACAAACACACACACACCCCCTGCCATAAATATAACTAGGTTTCATAGATAGACTATATAATTAACTTTCTTGTGCAGGTTCATACTAGCTTCATACACTCTGTGAAACTGCTGCCATTGTCACTTATAATCCAACTGATACAGGGATAACCAAACCTGTGGCACCAACAACACTTCAGGGACCAAAGGATAATTATTGTGGCTGCTATAAAGATTGTCTGGGTACTCCAGGTCAACTGAAAATAAGTATCCAATATGGCTGTTTTTGTCATATTTTTCCATGTCTATGTGAACAGGATTAATCAATTCAAATCCACCAACAGGCAAGCACTGCATCAGTGACAATTTATACAAGTCGTTAAAATCTAAATATATGATGCAATAAAATAGATTAAAAAAATGCTAAATTGACAATAAAAAGAAAGTAACTAACCTTGTGTTGTTATCATTTAATCCTTTTTTCAACATGAGCATTAAAGAATAAAATATATCCACGAAATCCATGTAAGTAGCGTAGGCTTCCATACTGTAGCATGTATCAATTATATCTGATACTACACACCACGCTGTTCACTGACATGAACATTGAGAAACAATTGTGTGTGGTTGTGCTCAAAGGTTTGAACATGTTATCCGACAAAATCACAAACAAGAGGGAAATAGTCAACAGATATCTAGAAGACGCCATTCACGCATGACATGGTGTTGGGTGCAAAATAATCAAGATTGAATTATATCCAGGTCTACTGTATGACAGTATGTCACAAATAAAAATTATCATTTGAAAACACATTCACTTAAGTGCAAGTGACAATCTTTTCACCAGCTTGGGTTACAAAATTATCCTTACTATTTACCTCCAGACATCAGTGCTCCTTTGTATTAATTGTAACCAGATGAAGCTTAAATAAATAAATTCCTTTGTATGAGGGCTCAGGTAGATTAGTTTTTAGCTAATTGTGTTACCCTCTTTAAATAAGGTCATTATTATTATTATTATTATTATTATTATTATACCACAGATGCCAAGCACAAAGAAACCCTAGTGGTGAATAAACACAACTGGCAGCGAACAGTTAACTCCTTCTTTGAACCTACCAACAGGACATCAAAGACAAAAGGTTATTTTTATTACAAAGCAAGCTGATCTCAGAAGTCAACTTTGGTTACTTTTTTTTGTAAAGGATATCAATACAAAATTTAAGGTTATTTTATTGCAAAGCAAGCCGACATTGGAAGCTGACTATGAATTCTGTGAAGTGAGCTGACTTTTTTAAATTTTTTTTTGAATCTACAAAGACAGCTGAGATATGGAAGCAAACTTGGGTTCCTTTTCACCTGTATTCACAGAAATTTTGAAAATAAATTGAAACAATGGAACAAATTTTAAAGTGACACAATATAGTGCTTTGTGCACAGATGTCAATGACCCAGCATCACCCAGAATATTTGGATAAAATAAAATGTGATGAATTCATGAAAGCCAGAAGAAAAGCAAACGATTTCACAAACAAGAGGGAAATAATCAACCGATATACTGAAGACAACTGCCATTCACGCATGACATGGTGTTAGATGCAAAATAGCCAAGATTGAAATATATCCAGGTCTACTGTATGACAGTATCTTGCAAATAAAAATCAGTATTTGAAAATACATTCACTTGAGTGCAAGTGACAATCTTTTCGCCAACGCAGGTTACAAAAGTATCACTACTATTTACCAGCAGACATCAATGCACTTTTGTATTAATTATTACTACAGATGACAAGCACATAGAAGCCCTGGTTGTAAATAAACACAACTGGCAGTCAGCAGTAAACTTCTTCTTTGAACTTACTGACAGGACATCAAAGACAAAGGTTATTTTTATCACAAAGCAAGCCAACCTCGGAAGCCAACTTTGAACTCTGAAGCCAGATTTTTTTTAAAGGTTATCAATACAAAGCAAGCTGACCTCCGAAGCTGACTATGGAGTCTTTTAAGTGTGCCAATTTTTTATTTTTTATTTTTGAATATACAAAGACGGCTGAGATATGGAAGCTAACTTTTGTTCCTTTTCACTGGTATTCATGAATTTTTTTTTAAATAAAGTGAAACAATGGAACCATTTTGAAAGTGACACAATATAGTGCTTCGTGCATGAACATCGATGACCCAGCATCACCCAGAAGATTTGGAGAAAATAAAATCACGTGATGAATTCGTGAAGGCCAGAAGAGAAACAGATCATTTCACTGACAATACGATCATTAACATGGTGAAACTCTAGTGTACTTTGATTGCATTTCTGGATTGACTGACGATAAGATGGGGGTCAAAAGTGTGAGAATTAGCAAGACTAGTGCAGATTTGAAAAAATCTGACTTTTGTCCTTGCAGTTTCCGCTTCAGGTGATGTGTTGCCTCTAACAATATTTCATGGTGTGAGAAAACTAAAAAAATATTCATGTACTGAAAGAATGGATCATACATGTGCAGAAGGGTTGTGTTGATGAGATGCTGCTGCAGTGGATTAAAGAATTTTATCTCAAGTACAGTTTTATATTTTTTAAAATAAAGTTTCAGTTGGAGTGCATTTTTCGACATGTAATTTTTGATTGATTTAAAAGGTGTCCCAGAACAAACAGTGCAAAAAAAAATTACTTTTAAAATTAATTTATGTGTCCCAACAAATACGGTGTCCCAACATATACAGTAAATACGGTACATCTGTTCTCAAATACAAGGTTTTAACAACAATTGTGGAACAGACATTGTTTGCATATAGAGGTAATACATTCATGAAACAATAATGAATGGAAAGCATCAATTGGTGGCAGCTTAGTTTCTACAAAACTGTCCCATCTGCTCATGTATGCTTGGGGATAAGTAGACCGACTGTTCTATCAGCAGCACCACTGCACTGATGAATGATTGTATATTTATTGGGGCTAGAAGTAACAAACTGCAATGAGTTAGTGAACTGCAGTTGACATTTATTTTTCCATATTGGGGATTATGCTTATTGGCACCTGTAATACTGCTGCAACTCCTTGCATGATCAGATGACCATCATGCCCACACAGGTGATGCAGCACAACAAGGAATTTTATTTCCCTGTGGTAAATTTGCAACTATAGATTCCATACACTGTGTGTAACCATTCTATACATGCCAGTGATGTGACAGTGAACATGTACATTTTCCTTGGTGAAGACAAATACACCATCACAGATCCAGCAATGAGTGGCCATGGAAAACTTGTGAATTTCACTGCTGGTCATAATCATGTCCACAGGCAAGAAAAACTGTTGTCATAACTTTGAGCAATTTAAGAAACACCTCATTCAAGTCCTGGCAATGCACAACATTGGTGGCTCAATCTCTCCATCTTAACCATGGAGGTGCCTGTGTGCTGTAATGTTGATGTCATTCCAAGACACATCTCTGAAAGAAGTTTCAACACATCTTTACCTGGCTTGTATTTGATCAGGATAATTACCTAATAATCTTTTAAATCACAACTATGACATTTATAAAACTCAAACTCGGGGCCTTGCAACTGTTATGCTTTTGTGCACAGTATCAGTGGCAATAACACTACAGTGTAGTAAAACCTGCAGAGCACTTGTTCAGCTACTTATGATGTATTTTTAAGTCCATGTAAATTATGGGACTTTCTTCTTCTGTAGCACTGTAGTGAATTTCAGAATGTTCTTCAAGGGAACTGGCTTCTATTGAAGATTTTGGCCAATTCAACCATAGTGAAAGTCATGGTCCATGAGCAGTTGTCGAGTGCTAAATACATGCATGCAACATCTGCATGGAAATTTCCTACCCCCAAACGTACTGTGCCAGTATACCATTCGTGGAAAATCTTTCATCAACATGTAATGATACCATGACTCTGGACTATGCAACAATAACATATCAATATTGTACCAAATACTTCTCGCTGTGGATTTCAAATCAGTTGCTGGACTTTATTCCATACAAATACATTGATGGCGATGTCAGGATTAAACCATTCAAACTTACTGAAGTCAAACACTTGTATTGGAAATTCTATGTTGCCAAACTTATGTTCACCTAGATGTTGTTGGTAATTTTGAGGTTTGTCTTTATCACTGTTCACAGGATACAGCACAAATATAAGCGCCCATTCAAAACATCAATTGTCATCATTTTTCACATTGATTACAGATTGCTGCAGAATCTGGCAAAAGGAATGTAACTTGACCTGCACAAAGGATCTAACAGGGAAATATATATTGAACTTCCATCCTAACCTTGCATTGGTGAATTTTTCCAATGTCTTGAGAATCCCCGCAAAAGATTTGTGATTTCATACATTAATGGTCTTGCTGTCAGGATCACAAAAGCATTGCTATGAATCCATCAGTTTGTAATTTGTAATGCATCATCACTGTCATGGTTAAGTAGCATAATCAAATTCACATGGAGAAAATTCTACATCTAAATGTGGAGTTGCCTGTGCACTGAGATGTTAATTTAATTCCAGGACACATCTTTGAAAGAAGTTTCAACATGTCTTCCATCTGGATAATTACCCGATAATCATGTAAATCACAATCATGACATTTACAAAACTCAAACTTGGGAACTTGGAACTGCCATGATTTTGTGGCAGCATCAGTGGTGATAACAGCTGCAATAGGGTGGTGAGACTCTTGTTAATCACCAACCACCTTTGCTATTATTGCCCGCTTGGCTCAAGCAGAATTCTTGATGTAATACTGTGCTATTTCATGAAGTTGCTTCATGGTCAATGTGGCACATCTGCAGAAAGTTTCAACATTACAAGTACCTTGCTTTTCATCATAACACTTGGTATTGTATCTCACACTCTCATGCAACTTGCTTGAGCTAACTGATTGTAGTACTGACTGTACTAAACCAGGGTCAGAATCTACAATTGATTAAATCCTGGCTATTATTTCATTGACTTCTGTATCTTTTTTCTCAATGCTCATCACATCTTTCTACATCATAGGATCGATGAGTCTTTGCCTGTGCATGAGATAATATTTGCGAATAGATCCGCATGTTCAGCAAAGCTGATTATGCAACATTACTCCAATACCACATGAAAGACACGGTCAAGCACATAAAGAAACAATTAGTAATATGGGAAAATGTGATTTACAGTATTCATAATGGCATTTTCTGCCACTGTCTTCATATTTTCCATGGCATACACCTTTGCAGTGATTGTGTCCTAATGCCAATGAACTTCATAGATGTGAAAACTTTCATTCATTTTTCCAGTCATCACCATTTATGAGTCCTCATAGGTATGTGGTGATATTGTGATCAGGAGAATAAAATCTAGCTTATATATTAGAACTTTATCGAGTCCAACAAGCAACCAATCAAATCTGGCATTATAGTAAAACAAATTTGTAAATCAGAACTTAATGCAAATAAACAGGCAATTTTCTTGATTTAATGCATCTTTATGCACAAATTGGTAATGTCTCATAAACACACAAAACAGAGATACATTGTGTTTCTATCAATATTTTGAAAGAATTATTAGAGTACCTCTTAGTCTGCTACCTACTGAAATGTTGGTAAGAAGAGGACTGGGCAGGTCAGGAAGTGACTCGACCCTATGCTGAATATCTCCCTCTTTAATCAGGTCAGGGTGACCTTAGGCTTCCTGTTCTGAATCTAAAGACCACACCATTTAGTGATAGTAGGGCAAGAAGGAGTATGACTGATTATATGAACACCTTAGATCTTGGGAAACCACTGTATGGATTAAACAAGTGAATGAGGACTCTAGTCCTGGAGAGCTATCCACAATAGGTCCTTTCTCTGATCTAGCAAGACCATATGTACAAAAATGGAGAATCTCAACTGACAATGCCACTGACAGCAAGAACAAGTATCTCACTGTCCTGGCAACAATCTTCAGATGTCTCTGCAAGGTCATGTAGGAAAGGAGGGATGTGCAAAGCTATGATAACTAATGTTGACTCCTTAATTACACTGATTGGAGTGACTTGTGATCCATCATTTTCTCACCCTCTGCTAACATTTTTGATGAAAATCATGCATTGTTCCCGGTTCCACTGAATAGAAGTCCAACTTATTGATCTAATGAAGACATTTGCAAATTTTCAACAGGCACTTAAAAGTAGGGGTAATCTAAGAATAATTTTAGAAGAATTATTATATATATATATATATATATATATATATATATATATATATATATATATATATATATATATATATATATATATATATATATATATAATTTTGTGTTTGACAAGTAGGATAAAACATAATGTTCTTTTAGCCATGAAGAGATAACCATGATGACTCTAAATAGTATAAATAAGTGCGCTTGATATAGAGTTGTGCAGTCGGTTACTGAACCTTGTTGCATTAAGATCAAATGAAGTGAGTAGCAGGCAGGATCTCTACAGCATATGGTTTTGTTCTGGTACTATTTTCTGCTTCGAAATACTGTATTTAATCCCAAACATATTTATCTTTTACTGACTAAGTGGTTTAATATGGTATCACCTCATTCAAAGCAATGTCCTTTATAGAGTTTTCTGTAATGAAAAAATTATATATTTTGTTTAGTGGTAGAATGCATTTATTCTTATTCTCCATTATTTGATTGCATAACAAAACCTGTCTTTGTATCCAGTCTCTGGAGCTGAAAAAAGCATGCCCCACAGAAGTCTTGCTGACATGATTTAAAATTATGGAATCCTGTACATTTGGAAATCTAAATCCAGTGGCCCTTATATTAACTGAACTTTGTGACCTGATTAGCATTATGCAGTCAAAGCGTAACAGTGATAAATTACAACAACCAAACAAATTGCAAATGCTCAAAACTTGGAAGTCTTCAACAACACAGAGGAGAATATTTGAGAGAGAAGTTTTTGCATCAAGTAAAGCAATGAACACACCTGGGAATGTTAGTATTAAAGATAGAAAATTAATGTGGAAGCCCAAGTTCTCTAGTGAACTGTCTCATCATCCATACAAAATTTTCCAGTGAAAATAAAGGCATCTGATGTCCATCAATATTCCTTTATTCCTCACATGTCAAAAATATCAGTATCACATATCCTTTTTATTATAACTGTGATTTATTCACTTTGTTTATTTTTACTGCTCTACGCTTTTGTCTTTATGATTATTATCATTATTATTTTGTTGCTTTGATTAATTCTTTGATTTGTATTTTTATGTATATTGTCCCCATCCCGCCATTTTGTATGGATACAATCTGCAATTACTCATCATTATCTATAGAGAATTGGATATCAGAATTTTAATTAACTGCCAAGATGATGGTAGAAGTCATTTTGCTGATCATGTGCAACATCACAGACTATTATTTTGCAACAGTAATTAGCACTTCTAAAGTGAGACACTTTGGGCATGTTTATGAAAATCATAACAAGCTCTATATTGTCAGTTAGGACAGTTCATGTCATTCTCAAAGTATACTTAGTAATCTGTTCACTCTATTTATCATGATGGAGCAGAATCTAAATACAACTGATCTTATAATTAGTAAGATCTTCAATCAGCAATAAGTGACTCCATTTTAGAAAGGCTTTTTTAAGGCTCACCATAGATGTACAGCTCATCTCTAATTTCTACTGTCACAGTGCTAGTTGGTTCCCTTGTTTACCCATCACCCATTTGTAACCACTAAGTGGTACAAATATTTTATCCCTTTCTTTCAGGACTACAGTATGTCAAACTCTAAAGTTTCACAATACATGTATATCTATTATTATTTACTGAAACAATGTTTTAAATTGCTATTAACCATCTGACCTTTTCACGTGCATTACAAAAGTTCCCTGATTATACTCAGACTGCAATGAGGAAGAAATTTAAAAATTACCTCATTTTGAAACCAGTATTTCAGAAGGGAGTGGGACTCGACATTGTGATCATCATGATAACGGCAAGGCAAGCTGGCAACACTGTTTAGCTCTTCTACAGATAACATACTGTCCAAACTGTCACCAATAGACTGAGGGCACTGGCACTGAATGAACAATTCAAACTTTAAGTTCTGACTCAGATTTCCAAGAATTTTGGAAAGATTGTCATTTATGAATTTTCTGACAGGTATGCAAACTTTTGCATCCAATGTCTGGTGCTTGGCTGCTGCTAGTGTAATTCTTGCAAAAATAACATAGCTCTTGAAATACAGAGTCAGTCTGTAATGTCGGTTGATTTCAAATATGCCACAGCCACAGAAGATCTGATTCGTTCCCCTCCTCTTGAGTATTGGCCATTTTGCAACACAGACAGCAAGGAGCCTGTGAAAAATTGGGGATGGCAAATATCTCCCCGTAAATACAAAGCAAAGGACTGATGAGTTCTCCATCTCGGGTTTAACCTCAGGGAAAATAACTTCTGGTGGTGATGACTGGCAAAGCATACATGGCACAAGAAAGAAATCAGCTGCCTGAAAATACAAATTCATTTTTAAAAAAAATGTATTAATGATATTTTACACGGATACAGAGTTTTTGCTATGTAACTTGATTAGAATTGTCATTGATGTACAGATTCATGAGGTCTGGATACCAGATGAACATGGCACAAGAAGGAAACTAGTCAGAAACTTGGAAAACTGCTTAAATAAAGCTTACAAATTACAAATTACATCCATTAAGCTTCATAATACAGTACTTGGATACCAGCTGATCAATTACTTGAATACACTACATTTGCTTTGTAGTACAACCATCACTGAAGAAATTCCTTTCACCACAGGTTTGTTTGCTTATATCTGTCAGGTTTAATTCTGTACATGCACATATTACATGTCTACAGGGAGTCACAGTGGGTCAGTGGTTAGCATCATGGATTCGCCACTAGAAAGGTTTGACCTCAAATCTTAAAACTGGACCAGCCTGGATCAGCTACTGTGGTATCCCCCTGGGCAAGGCAGTCAGTTTACTCAAACTGAGTCGGCACTAAATAGCCTACCTGTGTTGCCGTGCCATAGAACACAAGACTAAACATATGTTTACAGCTACTTACTTTTCAGATGCCACTTGTTGCTGGACTAATGATAGGTAGAAGAAACTGGGGCTGAGTTGTACTTGGATTTAAAATTAAACCTATAAATAAACTTGTAAGTGCAGGATCTAATGATGCTATTATGTAGCTCATAATTTTTAATTTTATGCATAATACACATGGCTCTTTGAAACTGAAATATTTTTGTCTGACCTATAAGAACACATGCAACTTTGATCATTTTAAGATGTAGAATGCCTTGTTGCAATATTTCAGATTATGGAGAGAACAAAAGCTGTTTTTGCAGGTCTTGATTCATTTAATTCTCCCCTAAAGAATCACATTATCTGGAATTTGTATATTACTGTGCTTAATACCATGGCCTTTGCTGTCACAACCACAACACATCAACATGGTTTAACAGTGCTTCAATATGTGTGCTAAGTTATGTGCCCAGCAATGTGCAAAATTGTCAGAAAAAAAACAACAAAAACACAATTGAACAGGAGTAAGTAGTCACAAAATGTGGAAAAATTATACATTTATTTAGTTCAGTGAAACAAATACATGAAATGAATGTTTTACTTTGACATTTTGTGTTTGTGGTGACAGTAATAAAACCAGCAGGATGTTCTTGCATGACTGGAACATTAACATTTAATTCTGTACATTGTTTTACCAAGTCCTCATTGTCCAGTGCAAGATTTCATATTTATGATGAATTATTCTTTTTCTGAAACTCAGTTTATTAAGAGGTGATTCATAAGATAGTTCACAAAATGATGTTTAATCTTACTTCCTTAAACACATTCAGTTTCTGTTTGTTTCCTTTCAAGCTGCTGTGGAGAGATCTTTGAAGATGCAATAAGGTACTTAAGTTGCAATACTGAGAAGAATCTACAAAATTAAAATGTGATAAACGTAAACTCATTATCTTTATTGCATTTTACAATTATGAACTTCAGCTTTGTCCACTTAGTTGTTTTTAATAAATGATGGTTCTTTGTGTAACAACTGTTTCTGATCAGCATAAAAATTGGCAAAAAAGTTCAATATTTTGAATAACATTCATCTTCTTACATTTAGGAAAGGAATCAATTTGTTGTTGACTTGTGATTTTTTTAATATTTTCTTACAATTTGTTGTTTTTCAATTTTTTTAGTTATTCTGAAGCTTCATATCACACTTGCTTCTATACAAATTTGCAGAATTAATGCACTATCTGAAATCAAAAATGCAACCCGTCTATTTAATTGTACAAGCATCCAGTAAAACAGTCCAGATTTTATCTGACAGACCTAAGTAGCTACTGGTTTCTGTTTTGTTTCTTTTTAATTTATCTGCAATAAAATTTTTAAGTGAATATAAAGATACTTTCCAAGATTTTGGCTTTGTATTCAATATCGTGTTTAACCATCCTTGTCATTAAAGTAAACTTGTGTTACAGTCTTTTTATGTTACTAGGTTATTTTACTGAATTTTAACTACAAAATTTTTACAGCTGTGATGTTGCAACATTTAATGTTGAAAATGGGAAACGTGGTTAACAGTAAAACAAAAAACCCACTTTTATTGCAAAACTTGTATGGAAAACAGCTAACAGTAGAGAAATAACAATATTATTTTATAAACTGAAATAAAAAAACAGAACACACAAAGAACCAAAACTATATTAAACTTAGGATAGCTATTTAACAATTACGTACTATATGAACAATGATCGGTGTTCAATCAACTGAATTTTATCAGACTGTTGACTTTCACAAATCTAAAGGTGAAAATGAAAGTGATCTCAACATAGTTCATATTATCAATTATGCTTCACTTGACTTGTCCCACCATAAACAAAAGAAAAGGTGCCATCAATGGTCAAACTTAAGATATATAAAGACTAGTGATAACCAGTTTAATGATGATACAACGTCATCTACAAGTGAAATACCACAGTTGGAAATATTGAAACTTTTGAAACTTTTCACATTACAATTGTTGTCAAAGGAAAAAAATCCATTGATCGCAATGTGTCCATTATGGATTCATTTGGCATTAATATTAGCAATGTCTTAAACTTGTTTGCTTTGCTCTAAGTTTTCAGCACTGTTGGTATGTTTTGACTAAGCTGAATTTCAAAATGTTGATAACCAAGAATCCAGTGCATACACACGTAGCCCCAACCTAATTTACATACTTGTCCCAAGCAAAGCATAAAATGCCATTTAATTTCACATTTTTGTAATCTCTGAAATTTGTAACTCATTCACATCATCAATGGGCAGAAATATATACACTATTGATGTTACAGCTAGAATGACCACATGATTTTTCTGGTAACTTCTGCATACATTTTTCCATCTCCTTGGAAGTTTTTTTTACTTATATTCTTTCATGTCTCATTTATTGCACTAATTTTTAACCATAACTTGTATTTGTCTTCTATTTTGTTATAAATTCTCTGAAATCAGCATATTTATTAACTTGTTTTATTCATTTAAATAGTGAAAAACATGGCATATGTTGGAAGAGAATCTGATCATTTTGATAATCCTACTAACAATGCAGATTACAATGATCATGAATTCTGCAGATGAAGATTCTGTCACATCTAATTTACTCATAAATAGATGCCAAAACCACTAAACAAATTAAAGGAGCAAATTGTCTCCGAACAGATCATCACTGATTAAGAACATCATCTTCAAAATACATGTACCGTATATACACACATATAAGCCCATTCACATATAAGCCACCACCACCCCAAACTGAACAGGTATAAACACTGAAAAGTGCATGACCCACGTATAAGCCGACCCTTAACTCCAAGACATCACAAGATGCACGAGGTAAGTTCTAAATGCATTTATTTAGGCAAACTTATATTAACAAAAATTACACATATACTTATCTCGAGGTTCACGTGCATAATTATTAAAAAGAAATGGTTCAAACTTGTTTTAAAAGTAATTATTTAATTTTCTGTTTTCTTATTGTTTCTGCCTAATTTAGAGTTGTGTGTAATTTGATTGATGACAAGAATTTAGCAATCATGAGTTGCTGTAACACTATCTCTCCCTTTTGACTTGATTACTGTTTGTTTATGCATTACTGCATTGGACATTTTATATCAGTGCACCAGTAATTACATTTTTATTTTGCCCTGAAACTGTAAATACCTAACTCATTAAAATGTAATCCCAGTATGACTACACAACGAACAATAATATGGTTCAATTCAACACTCGCAATTAGGCTACTGAACGTATTTACATAATAGCGCCACCGCACGTACATTGTAGGCTTGAACACGCACTGAATGAAGTACATTCCACTGAATGAAGTACATCGCTTGGAGTCGAATCATGCGCTAAGCTTTAATGATATCTCCAAAATACAATAATAAAGTTTTGGAAATAATGCTTCGAAAATTATGCTAATACTGTAAAGGCTGAGTTGTAGTTTGCATTGATGTAAGTGACCTTACACCATACCAGTTAACTTTCATGCCGGGACGGAAAAACAAACTCCTGATTTTTGGGGTTGCTGCGCGCCTACCTCCCAATTTCATATCTTCTGATTTTTGCTGAGAACTCCCGATTATTACATTGTCTTCGATTTTCATTTCTCCTAAAAAAGACAAGTCCTACATGTTCTGTTGTATCACTTGTGAATTATTGTTGTGATGAAATAATTAATATACTAGAAAGAATTCACTTTTTCACTAAATAGAATGTTAAGTTTTAACATTATTCATGTAAATCAATGATTTTTTTTTACCTCTAGAACAATACAAAAATAAAAAAAAATAAACCAGAACAAAAAATAAACCACAACAATAAAATCATTGACAATTAATTTCAATCCCAAGAATGATCATTACGAATGCTGTAGCTTCATATCCTATAGCACCATTCCCACCAAAGAAACTTACACAAGTGAACACCTGGCATTTTTATACTGTATATACCAATGTTAATTACCATTGTTAAATTAAAAGGAATGAAAATACATACCATGCAGCAAATGTGTCCTCAAAAACTAATTCAGAATACATTTGTTTTATAGTAAACAATACTAAATGCCTTCATAGTTGACAATTAGGGAATAAGGTCGGATATACAATGAGGGGAAAATAGTTGCCACATGTACGGTACCATGAGGCTGCCTATTTAGGTACCTTTCGTTCAACAAAATTGGGAATCCTTTATTTGCCAATCAATAGATGGTGCTTGCATAACACACAGTAGTGTAGAACATGGTTTATTTGATATATGACATACGGCCAGACGTTTTCACAAAATAGTAGCATCTACAAGGATTAACTTTCAATTAGTCACTCTGGCTTTCTTGCTTGTTTATTTAAGACTAACCTTTAGCTATTGTGCAGTTTACCTCAGCTGACCAGAATATGAAAATAGGGTACGTCCTGGGGGAAAATAGGGTGTGTCACAGGGAAAAACAGCAAATCTTTTTGCTAATTTCACGCATACTGGACCAGGAAGATCAATCAGTAGTTAGTGAAAACAAGGCTTTAAAATTGCCATGAAAAACCTCCCGATTTTAGATCCCAATCTCTCTATTTTTTTATTCAGTCTCCCTGCTTGGCTTCTTAAAAGTTGACAGGTATGCCTTACACCCTGTTTTACAAAACCGCAGTAATCGTGCTAATATTATGGAATAATAGGCAATTACCCATCAATGTACTGGTATAGCTGCTGGTCAAAATTCCCTCTTAACACAAGCCAGTTTCAGGGTTTTAATGATTAACTGGCCTGTATTGCTGTAGGAAAACGAAAGACAAATTCACCGACTATCAACAAAGTAGACACTGAAATATCAAGCTTTCCATTGTGTGGAAAGTTATGATGTTGTTCAACCAAAACACAAAACTAAAATTGATTGATCTTGATCTTAGTTGATCTCTATGAGAATTTTAGCCTTTATTATTATCACTCTTCGTGAACATGTAAATTATGCTGGTTATATGCCTTGTACAATTAAACATGCGTACCTTTTCATAAATATTACCTCAAGTTGTGTGACCACTTATATCATTGAAAATGAGTAACTCGTGAGCTCATGATGCAACATAAATGAAACAGCTATTAAGGACTAGCTGAAATGTTATTTGGAAGAATGTGATTTGATCGAAACAATGAATAAAGCAAATTCTGCATCTAATATGTTTGGGAATAAATAAAGATTTAAGTGACGCTATGTACGCTTTGCACTGTGTAAGTACTGTACATTATAGTTCAGCCTGGTCTCCCAGGTAAACTCAACCGGCCCACAAATTATGAAGTCTGTATTTACCTTTATTTAATTTCATCCTGGAAAAATCAGAAAATATGCACATGCAAAAAAATAACTAAATCAATCATAGTACTTTATAACAGTTTAATAAGTGTCCCAAGATTTACAGCCGTTAGAGTAGTCAACAAAAAGACTAAAAACTGTCAAGTTTAGACAGTGGCCCATGAATACGACCCCCCCCCCCTTTTCCAGTCCTTTATTTTTTCCTAAATTATTTGGCTTATACATGAGTATATATGGTACCTTAGAATTAGACATAATTGAGCCTGATTTTTATAAAAATGGTCAGATAGAACTGAAAACTGGAAAAGGGTTAATGTGAAGAATCTGGAAAAGCCTAATCATTTGACCGACCTAAATGTTCCAGACTGAATGCTGTCTTTGAGTGGAACAAAAAGTGCGAGCAGATTTTAGCCAACCAAAGGTTTCTTGATAGTATACATTCTTTCAAACAATGCTTGCTATAAAAAAATATCTAGTGACTGTAAGGACTATAAAGTAAGGACTATAATGTAAGGACTATAAAGAAAGGACTATAAAGTAAGGACTATAATGTAAGGACTATAAAGTAAGGACTATAATGTAAGGACTATAAAGTAAGTAGACTTTGTGCAGCCTCATGCTTTAGCTATATGTGAACATGGAAGAGGCATGTAGTCTGTAGTCCATCATGCCTCTATTTTGCTGATAAAATAACAGATAAATGGAAATACATGCTATTCATCAATAACATAGAAAAGTACTTCCAGCTCATATAATTTCTCTCCCAAATGATATTTTACACACTCTCTAGTCATCAACCTTCAAAACAAGTTCAATTACATCAGATTCAATAAAAAAACTGAGTTATGATAACAAGTTGGAAAGAATGCCTACACAAAACTTACAATATGTTCAGCTCATGTGGGTCAGATGCTTAAAATACAATTACTTATTCAGCAAGTTGTACAGCTGGATGCTCATCCACTTAATACTGGGTTAGAAGAGTGCAGTCCTTGTATGCATAGTAAAGATCATTTAACACGTTTCACAATGGATTTTCAAAACATGATAACTTTAAATTGTTATATAAAAATTCATCATTCAGTTTTCAAAATTTTTAAGTACTTGTCAATATCAATGATGTTGGACACACATGCAGTAAAGTTTATACTGGCATGATTACTGTAAAAACTCCAGCAATTAGTCCGTTATTTATATTGATGGAAAGAAATTATCAATAGTCATATGGTTTCTATTAATCTGTGACTGTTTCTAGATATGTTTCTCAGTGACACGCAAATGCTCATGAAGAGTATCAGGTGTGTCACACTGAACTTGTAGGTACAGTATAATGTGTCACACTGAACTTGTAGGTACAGTATAATGTGTCACACTGAACTTGTAGGTACAGTATAATGTGTCACACTGAACTTGGAGGTACAGTATAATGTCCAATCTTCTATTTATATCCTTGCTGGCCCCAGGTACAACAGTTGGTATGGAATCAATATCATCCTTGTCACTTCCAGCAACCAAAACATCGGTTGCTTCTTGGCAATCACTAATTCACAAATAATATCATCAATCGTTCATATCACAGATGCGACAGTGTCACTATCAGAACTAACATAATTCAAGAAACATCATCCCACGCATGACAAATCATACTGACTGCAGATGATACGTATAATTCATACTCAAATTTTCATGAATACCTGCATTAATTTCTTGTATTATTTGGAAATGGTAAAGAGACATTTTTTGTTTCTTACTAACTGGCCAATTATTTTCATCTATTTACACAATGTTTCAAATTCAAAATGAACAAGAGAGAGAGCATTACTTCATGCTGTACTTGATTAATCAGCATACAGATATAGAATAATAGCTAAAAGATATTTCAAAAAGTACAAAACAAAAACATTTCTTTTCATCCTTTAACTGCACTGAAAAATAAAGTACCAATTATGAATGAGGTTTGATGGTAACACCTTTGTTTAAGTACCAATTATGAATGAGGTTTGATGGTAACACCTTTGTTAAAGTACCAATTATGAATGAGGTTTGATGGTAACACCTTTGTTAAAGTACCAATTATGAATGAAGTTTGATGGTAACACCTTTGTTAAAGTACCAATTATGAATGAGGTTTGATGGTAACACCTTTGTTAAAGTGCTAATTATGAATGAGGTTTGATGGTAACACCTTTGTTAAAGTACCAATTATGAATGAGGTTTGATGGTAACACCTTTGTTAAAGTACCAATTATGAATGAGGTTTGATGGTAACACCTTTTTTAAAGTACCAATTATGAATGAGGTTTGATGTTAACACCTTTGTTAAAGTACCAATTATGAATGAGGTTTGATGGTAACACCTTTGTTAAAGTGCCAATTATGAATGAGGTTTGATGGTAACACCTTTGTTAAAGTACCAATTATGAATGAGGTTTGATGGTAACACCTTTGTTAAAGTGCCAGTTATGAATGAGGTCTGATGGTAACACCTTTGTTACTTTGCTTGTTGTTACGCCTTTCTTATTTAAATACCTGCCATTGTGTCTGGCTTGGGCTCATCAAGTGATAAAAACAGTATAACTGAGTAAATTTTCTCAAGCAGATCATACAAAACAAATGCTACAATCATATAAATGTTGTAACGGAGGAATATTATAACAAAACCTTTGGAACACAGGAAGAAATTGGCCAGGGAAATTTAATTCAAATGTTCTAACCAAGTAAAGAATACATCAAAGAACATAATAAACAACCTTTACTCTGTATATATATATATATATATATATATATATATATATATATATATATATATATATATATATATATATATATATATATATATATATTGTGACATTTTTAAAAGTTAATTAATATAAGTTATCATGCTGGTCACTGTTCAATTTCCGCTGAACTTTACAGAGAACGAAATGTTAACAAGAAATGTTTTTAAGAATATTAACCATCTAATTTTCTAAAGTTTGAATATTTCCATGTTGACGATGTTCAGATTATGATGCTCAATTATTGCTGAGTCTTTCCCAAAGTACTTCATTACAAATATCTTGCATTTTTTAAATACGTAGCTTTGATAAAGAAAAAAATTGCTGAGAAATTAATCTTAACCTTATCTCCATCCTCAACTGATAACATGGGTCGGGCAATGATGTTCAATTGCTCCATTAACAGTAAAATGAGCTTCTTGTAGTGATATAGGTCTGGCTCATGCTCCTCACTCCAAATGACATCTGCAAAAACAAATTGCCATACCTATTAGGAAATAGTTTATTCAATATTTTATTCATCAAAAATGTAAAATGAAAATACCTAATGCCATTAGGACAAATATACATTAGAGAAAAGAATTATATTCAGTAAATTTTCCAGAAAGGTTGTAAAGGAATTGTCTCAATTCTTTTTTAGGAACAATATCATTCTTCAATATATTTAGTTGCAAACAGTTGTGCAATTCATATACTATACATTTTAGGACTTTAATAATCAAAAAATGTTCAAGGGACAGTCCTTGAAATTTTGTAAAACTCTTGTTTATGAAAATACTTTAGTTAATATCTCATATATCTACCATGTGTCTGGCACCACCATTCAGCTTAAGTAAAATGCATGCATGATTTGAAAATATCAGAGAATCTCCATGTAACAAGATAACCAGGTTGGGGTTGGATTATAACGAAGAACACTTTTAATGGTGACAAAAAATACAATGTTTATTAATGATTGATTTAATGAAAAAGACCATGTTTGCTCGTGTGCCAACAAAATCCAAATATTGGATATTTAACATAATGATGTGCACCAAGTTAAATAAGTGATATTCATAAAACAGTTCCTAACCGGAACAAATTAAATGCAAAAAAGAAACAAAGATAAATGACTCAAACAATATGATTCCACTCAAATAATGATAAGATGAGTTATGTAAACAATAAGTTATCATCCAAATAATGACAAACGATTCATACAGCCAATCACAAGCTTTCACTCAAATAGTGACAAATGATTTTGAAAAAAAACTAACAATTATGCTTTACAAATAAATATTGATAATGATGCTCACACAAATAACTGATTTCGCACACAAGTAACAAAGACTTTCATTCAAACAGCGATAATGATGTTAGCAGGAACATAAAACACGTTCACTCAAGTAGCGATAAATGATGTTAGCTCAGATAGCTATAATGATAGCATTTCTGGTTTTGTAGCAATGATAGTGGTTTTTATGTTCAAGCAGTGATAATGATATGTAATCCGAAGGTGGGTGATAACCTGTGGTGTCCAAATGACATGCACATGGTACCTTCAGTCTCACCGCTATCGAATGGTCAAGGAGCCACCACGAATGGCCTGCCCCTCCCAGCCTACCCATGCATCCCTTGGACCCTGCAGGCCCGTTGGTCCTGGAGCCATGGTTCCTCAACATGAGATAACCACAATCTCCCTCTGAACCAATGTCACCACCAACAGCAGCACACTAGGTACATATCAAGTCACAAAGAACCACCACTCAACATACAAACCAGCACCATGGATAAAAATACCCATCTAACACATAGTTCCACAGCTGAAAACATGAACACCAACAGCTCTACAGTGGCCCAACGCACATCCAACACGGACAGCCACACGATGGCTTTCACATCAGCCCAATTACATCACATCACCAACAGCACAATTTAGACACATCACAGCTCATAATCAGACAGCATCAACAGCTCTGCAGCTGCCACAATGCCCAATACAGGCAGCTTAAACGGACTGGGTAGACCACAACAAACACATCATCCATCCTCAGTGTCAAATGATGGCTGACCCCAAAACAGAAAGATGAACACAAACACAAAACATAAACATGAACAAGAACAGAAAAATGAACATGAATACAAACAAAAGAAAATACAAATCCTAAAGCCATATAACACGTGACATGATAATGTACAAAATACAATGACATAGGTTACGCACGTGCATACATGGAGTTAGTTACTTTATAGCAAAGTATTTCAATGGGACTACTGTACACGATTATCACAATAATCATGTTTGTATGCGAATCTGCATCCGACAATTAAATTCTTACAGAACTTTAAGTAACATTCTCTCGTCCCTTAATACATCCAACATTTATGTGAATGCAATCATTCTGTCTAGTTATATAATGGCAAACTAGGAAACATATTATAATAAATCTAACATTGCATTACATAGTTTGGAACTATCTAAAAATACACAATAAATGTTAGAACAAAACAAAACGATCCTATAACATATACAGATATGCACCGTAAAGTGGACGCTTACTGACAAGACTCCTTGTAATGTAAAGATGGCATCTACCATGAGTCTATATGTACACAGGCAATGTTGCAATGCACTACCTGTGCTCTCATGGTATATCGGTTTTCCCATCATAAGCACTTTGCTCATGCAGCATGGAGTGAACTGAACTCACTACATCGAAATAATGTATGATATAAATATACAGAAACCACCCTTGGGTAATGCTGTATGCAGAAATGAAACAAGAGTGCTTTTTATTCCAAATACATGTATACAATAAATTTACACAATTCCACGACACTCCAACTGATTCAATGCATCACAAGATTTGTCTATATATACAGTTCTGTATATTGTATTATGTGTGTTAACTTTTATGTTTAAACACATAACTTAACTTTAATATGGTGGGCATTACCTTTAACTGGAGCAAACATGTTGCAGTGGCCTTTTGACTCTGGAAGATGTAGAAGAAATCTTATTGATGAATTTGATGGGTTTTTTGTTCAGTTCATGGTCTACCCCTAGGAAAACCAGGTGACTGAATTTCTGACTGGTTAGCTGCTAATGATCTGTAAATAAATATTCAGCTCTCATCCTGTTTCTGTTTTTATGTCATAGTTTTTATTATATATTAGGGATATTTCTGTATCACTTCCTGGTGATTTTGCCAAGCCAATCCCTATTAAAATATTAAGAGACACAGAGTTTCTCAGAGTCTTTTATTATCAAGTACTTTGCCTTCTTCTAACAAGTCTTATTCAGGGAGTAGAGTGTGACTTTGTTAATGTTCCTCTCCACTGTGTTAATCTCTTGTCAGGCTTAGTCTCTGGATCAGTGTTTAAATGAGTGGTGACTTCTTTACCCATTCAGGGTATTCATTTATTAGTAAGCAATGACCTAGCTGGAGATAAGGTTGTGGTTAATCCACTTATAACTGACAAGCCTCATTTAGATCAAAAAGTCGATCTTATTGAAACTGAAATCCCTGGTTTATACCCTGTTTGTGCAGTTACTAGAACTATGACAAACAGAGCTCTTGAGAATAATGTTGATCAGGAAATTATTCCTTTTGCTGGCACATTTAAATATTGGTTAGTCTCTTAATGGGTCACTTTTTCTGGTATTGATCAATCGCAATGTATTGATCACAGTGATTCTCTTTTTAGAATTATTCTCTCTATTCTAATCAGGGTGATAGAAGAAAATCACTAGTTGTTGAACAGATACAAAATCCTGAGATCTCCTGTTTGTTTCAGACGGATATTAGCGAAATTAAAGCCAAACAAGTACCAGTTTGTTATTTTGTGAAACATGGGGTCCTTGTGAGAAAATATTTTGGTTCCTTACTTAAGGCCATGCCACACCACTGATACTTGTTGACAGTAATGTGTGCAACTACAAGATTTCCAGAGCCTTTAAGGAGTATTAAAACTAAAACTATAACTACTGTAAAAACTTTGATAAAGTTATTTTTAATACACTTTTTGGCCTTCCCAAATCTGTCCAATATTATCAAGGTCAAATTCTATGCCTGGAATTTTCCAACAAGTTATGCATGAATCAGACATCCAACAGTTTAAATCTTCTGTCTATTACCCTGAAAGTTAAGGGGCTTTCAACTGATGTTGTCAAACTTTCAAGAATAGGATTCAGTCATATTGCTTTGGCACAGAAAAAGACTGGAATGAGAGTAATTATTTGTTTTTGTTTCATGTTATGGAATCAGTTCCAGAATCTTCAGTTTTGAGTTCTTTTGAACTAGTTTTTGGACATACTTTGTGTGGACCAATTAAGTTCTTAAAAGAGAAACTTCTTTCAGCCAAAGAATCAGAAATTAATCTTCCTAACTGTGTCTCCAATTTCAAATACAAACTGTCAAAGACTTGTGAAGTAGCAAGAAATAATTTTCAATCTACTCAGTAAAGAATGAAATTAAGTTATGACATATACCAATAAAGAATTTTCAACCTGGCAATAAATTTCTGGCTCTCTTATCCATACCTCAAAATCCTCTTCAGGCTAAGTGTCATGGTCCTTATATAATTGAAAAGAAAAGTAAGTTACTTAAATTACAGCATACTCCTGGGAGGAAGAAATAGAAACAAATTTGCTATATAATTATGTTAAAGGAGTATGCTGATAGTGTGGCATCAGTTTCGCTAACAGCTCACTGAAACAAACAGGAGATCTCAGGATCTTGTTCCTGTTTGACAAGTGATTGTCTTTTGATGCCTGGTTAGAATAGATAAAATGAGTATTAAATGAGGCTCACAGTGATCAATACCTCTTTACTGATCAATACTAGAAGCAAAAGTGACCACATCAACAGACTGACCAATAAATGTGTCATCTGAAGGAATAATTTCCTGATCAATGTGGTATAAATCAGAAATTTCATTTTCAATAGCATCAACTTTCTGATCCAAACAAGACTTGCCAGTAACAAGTGGATTACCTTATCTCCAGCTAGGTCAGTGCCTAGTAATAAATGAAGTGGAAAAGAAGTCACTGTACTGACTGTTAGGTCATGAGACTAAGTATGATGATAAATTTACACAATGGAGAGGAACATTAACAAAACTGCACTCTATTCCCTGAATAAGAACACTTTCACTAGAAAAGGACTTCTCTGACAAAGGCAAAGTACCTGATAATAAAAGACTCTGAGAAGCTCCTGTGTCATTATTAGGGAGAGGCTTGGCAAATCACTAATGAGTGATAGAGAACCTTTGCAGCTATGATCAGATAACTGTCTCAATCATTGTAGAAATCAACAAACCTAACAGTTCTTGTGTCAGCTTTCCCTCTTCTTTAAACTGGTACCATTCTTTTTCGGCTTGGGGGTGCTTTCTCAAAATGAACATATCAGCAGTGATGAGAGACTTTACAGCCTTGATCAACCATTGTGGTTCAAGTACAATCCATTCCCTCAATTCTTCTGTCCTACAATTAATAATGGCATATAAATAGTGCAAAATAATAGTTCCATATTACATTCTCTGCATTTTTTTACTAAATTATGCTGTTTCTCTTAACCGATTCAGCCCCGATCCCGTCTGTAGGCGTGATGAGGCTGTACCCTACTTCAAAGCCCTGCAGCATCGAGGCCATTTAAGATAGACCAACGTGGGTGGTATTAAAAAAAAGCAGACAGATATAGCTCTAAAATGGTATCAAATAATCTGGAAGTTCTAGTTGCACTACAAAATACAGAGAGAAAAAGCTCATTTTTTGGACCTGTTTTTTTTTCACCCAAAATTCGCTCGAGATTGGAATGCGATTTTGTGTCTGGATTTTAGACCTTTTGGCCTCAGATCTAAGGCATACCGGTCTTAACTGAACACAGACAGGTGAACCTTTGCAAAAACTATGATAAGGTGGGCATTTGGAATAAATTGCGGTCTCCATACGAAAATGATGGGTCTATTAAGCAAAAAAAAAAAAAAAAGAACTCCAACTTTTACCCTTCTGCTCATGCGCAAGCAATATAACCAATGGAAATTGATGTTTCTAATACAACTAGGCATTATTCTCATGGATAATCTGTTGAAAACCGCTGTATTACGATGTGTTCAGAAATAGCACCCCAAATCTCGTTCCTACGCACATTTCAGACAAAAATGACAAAAACCTCTGGGGCCGAATGAGTTAAAAGATATTAACTTAAATTCAGTATCACTTAGCCAAAGAATGTTATTTAAATTATTCATTGGATTTACAAAGTGCACACTGATATTTTGGACTTTCATGACATTCTGTATTATATCATTGTGATACATCAAGACTATTAGCACATTGACACATTCCAGACTATTGGCACATCAGCACATTAAGGATTGGAATTCATTTTGTAAGGTTCTATACCACTTATTATAAGGTTCATTGGAATGATGGACTTCACTCAATATGAATGGACTGAAGGCCCTTACCTTGTGCAACGGAGATATTCAATCCCATCTTCTTCCATAATTACTGCGTGTGAACTTTTCTTTAGCATCTCTGAAGATGCATTTATGGAGCTTGTGGATAGGTTCAAAGAATCCAATTAAAAGGGTCAGCTCAGAAGAGTCATCAACCTGATCAGCTAAATAAGGCTCATAGGCACATGGAGCGCTAAATTACCTCTGAGATGTCAGGTAGGCTAGAGTAATAGAATATGCAGTTTAGGATGTAGCCTCGCCTAATTTTTTCAGATCATCCCCACCCTCAAATCAACCATGGTTTAAGAGTGCATTTTTTCAGCATAGCTGATAGTCACCATGACATGGGTCATTCTTGTGAGTGTATAATTATTAAATTTGTCAAGATGAATGTGAAGTCATAGCTGGATAGGGAATCACCACCAATGGCTCACAAGACTCAATCTGCAATGGAGATGAGCTTATCCTCAGCCAGGACCAGAATTTGATCATGCTTTGAATCCTAACTTGGAGACATTGGACCCCCCCCCCCCCATAAATTATCCCACTAATGAGAAGAGACTGCACATGAATGCCATGCCTTCCAAGTGGATATTGAGAGAATCAGCTGCCAGGATGGCAGGCACATCCACACCTGCAATCCTGATGCATATCGCTACAGTGTTCCATGCTGCCACCATACTGTCAACAATGTTTAATGCTCATCCATATCTTTCACAGATGAAGCATTGCTGCTCAATCCCTGCCTTAAGCTGTACCTCATCAATCATTTTTAGGCAGTAGGTATGGGGGTTTTCTTCGGGAGTAACACTGGGAAGTGCGATATGAGAATGGAATCTTTAAATCATCTAGGTGATCTCTTTAATGAGCAACAAAGCATTAGTGAGGATGCTGCCCCTTAGTTTGCACCATCCTGATACAAGTTTACACATAACCAGAGTGTGAAATATTAAAGGATGATATATAAAAAATATTGATTACTGACAGAACTTACATAGATGATTCTTAAGTAAGGTCCTCTTTGCCTGCTTAAATGTAAACATCAAATTCACTACCATCTGGTATCCCCACGGCACTTCCCAAAATCATAAAACTGTATAGTGAAGCTCAGCCCCCTCACTTTCCATGTACATAGAAATGGAAGGACCATTTATAGCAGCTGTTCTGGTGCTACATCTGGAATAAGCAAGATGAGGCTTAACTCTGTCTCAAGTTAAGGAGAAACTAGCAAGAAAAACATACATAAGTTAGTAGGAGACACCGTCACATCAAAATATTTTGGGTGGCTGTAGGGGAACTGTAGGCTCCACCACACCCACTACTTTATTTTTGTTCAAATTAATTAAAGTAGTTGTACACCTAGTGAAGGTGAGATACCAAGCCTGTCCACTTGTGGTTTGGTCTTTTGCACCAACAGACTCCTCTATCCCAACAATTATATTGCCATTCAAGTTCAAAAGACCCCACATGGTATCACCAGCTTTGGCTGCCCTAGAATGAGATGTTTGATTGTTTTTAGTATCAGCAGTCTTTGGTTGATGTGTTTTTATTACCTGTAGGATTTGCTTACCCCATGATTTTATTCCTATTCATGATTAGATGACACTCAACCGGTGCATCCTGAATCCTGACTGTTGGTGGAATAGTCAAAGTATGAATTTGTTGTCATGTTTTGTGGGGCTGAGTGCTCTGCTATGGATGTAATTTTATTCAATAACATAACTAAGGGACTAATCATGGTTTCACCTTCTTCTGACACCTGGAGGGTGACTTGCTCATCAACATACATTGTTGCAATAAATTTATCCAACCACATGATCATGTCATCCAAGTGTACTTTTCAAGCCATATTCATGTCTGCAACATACTCTTTTGCAGCAACATTGTGCTGACTGACTTTATACCACAGCACCATTATCATACACATACTTTTGTGCATCAACATCTTCATGGTGAACATATCTCTTTGTGGTGACATTTTTGGGCCAAGTGGGATCAGTCATACTGTGGAGGACTTGCCTTGCAGCTTCTTTTCATATCACATGGCCTGTTTACATAGCACAGTGTGCTACTGGCCTTTAAGATCATGAGGTTGCCTGGTGCCAATACACTGGCCAGGCAGGTCAACAACAAGGAGAGGTCCATGCCAGATGGCTTTAGGTTCCAGACATTATCAGTAGTTGTTTCTGTTGGAGGCACTGATGTAGTTACTATAGGCTAATGCCAGCTCAGTCTCGTTGACATATTGGGCAAGGTCTGCAGGAGCCCTGGGTACCACCTCATCTATATGCTAACACCCGAAGATGTTTACTGGCATGATGCGTATGGCCACAGACAGGTTGTATCTAAACAAACCAGTGGATCAGCATAGGAGCAGATTGTGATTTAGTGCTTCAGTACCTTGATAGGTAAGACCCAATTTCTGGAGCCCACTCATATCATTATAATTATAATTCTATTAACACACTCTGGTTCAGTGGAAATATGGTGCACTTTAGTTATTTCCCTTGACTGCATCTGTTTTTCATTCTCAAGCATGCAAATTTACTGACCCCAAAAACTTAGATATGTGGTAAAGTACTGATTTATATAAAACTTTAATGGACAGGTGTGGAAACATCTAGTGTCTCATGGGGTTAGCTTCTCTGTGTGGAGATTTGAGCTGGGGTTAGTTCAAACCCTGAAGCAGTTAGGAGGTATGGTCTAACTTCCAGTGTGAACACAGCCTTAAATGTCGTGCTTACCCAATCACACTAATATTTGATGATGCTCTGTTACCTCTCAAATCCAGCAATTAGATAGAACAAAGAAAATCATGTTTCTCATCTGTATTCCATAAAGTAGATGGGAAGAAACTCTTCCCAACCCTTCCCCTTACCCACCCCCACTGCTAAGTGGTTACAGATATTAACCATTTTCACTTGAGTGATACCACACTGAGGATGCTCACACTTGTAGTGAGGTGTGGGAGGGTTAATCAGTAATCTGGTTTGGTAAGTACTGTCTAAGGAACATAACTTACTAAACAAATTGCTTTCTCCTTTGAATAAATTAACCAATCACATTAAAAGTAGGAGAATAAGTAATAGGAGGTAATGCCATGCATCCTATCTCTACCATGGTCATTCTGGAGAGAATAAGCATTCTTCCCTTTATAAGGGCTAACCACATTCCTAATAAGTGAATAGTACCATTGATGGTAACCTAAACTATGATGTCAGTACCTTCTTTCTCACTGCATAAGTCAGTGGGTGCTGCCTTATGCCGATGATATAAGTGCTTACTTCTGATTGGTCTGGAGATGATTTGGGCTGCAGTCGCTGGACCTATCAGATTCAGTTTTTGTCTCAGTGAAGCTTGATCATGCACACAGAGGTCCGAGTTGACTGACTGTGCAAGCTGAGTGTCTCTTTTATGTCTCATATGGCCATGTTCCATTCAAACATCAGGCTTGCAGAGACTGCTCTTATTTCAAGAGCTTAAATTTTCATGATGCATACTTGATCTGATAAATGATTTTCTGCATCAAAATGATATCCCATGGCCGGTACACTTTTGAACCTATTCCTATTACCAGTTATAAGTTATTTAAAAAGTGTTTATGAAGGTAGTGTTATTTTAGATATTAGTATAATATCTGTCTATTAAAATCAATTAAAAAACCCTGCCCATGGTCAGCTTTCAAAGAACCTGTGAATAAGCATTCTTACACCTAATGCAAGGGAAACTAAAAATAATCAGTGCAAATAGAAAGTGTTCTAGGTTTCCAAGATTTTAAAATAAACTCTATACATTATGATCATTATGAAATATTTTATCTCATTCTTCTGTTATTGTTATAATTACAGAATGATGCACATGCTCATCACAACCAACTCATCATACCCATCTAGTTTAATGTCTCTTTCTCTTAGGAAATTTACAATTAATCTAGTCCTACCCAAAGTAGAGGATGTTTCCGATATCATGCTGAAATGTCAGAAACAGATTTAACTCCTCCTTGGACTCGATTTTGACATCCCCCTCTTGGTTCATCTTTTCTAGAAAATGATACGGAATCACCTATACAAGACAAGAAAAACATAGTTTACTAACAAGAATATACATTCTGGATAACATACAGATAAAAAGAAGGCATACTTTGAAGTTTATTCTTACATATTGACAGTTTGATGCAAGATTACTTTGTACTAATGGGGCTTATTGTAATAATTTTAGTTAAAGAATTTAAGCCGTGAACATTCTGTTTGTGGCTTTTGTATTGGCTTGTGCAATCTGATAAAGTTTATCTTGCCTTTTTGTCAACCTATTGTGCAGGCTAACAAAATATACATTGGATAATGCTGTGTTTATAACCACTGAGTTATTGCTATTATTATTACCATCTATTAATAAATTGTTCTGTTTCTCTGTTTTTATAGCCATATATTTAGCTGTCTAGAATCTTTACGATATCTCCATTCCAGAAACTTACAGAAACTAGTACATTTTATGCATGCTTGATTTCTATATGATTTCCCTCCTTTTTCTTGTTTGCCTGTTATTATGATTTTAACATAATATCTGCTATTGACAAATTCATATTTATATGTGGATAATCATCTTTAACCATGCAAAATGCCTAGTTGAAAATAAGACATTTAATGCAATCAATTTCTCAGATGTCAATATTTTTGATTGCGTTTCATTTACAAAAAGGTAATGTTTGTCAAAAAAATATTTTATTCAGATGAAAAGTTTAACTCGAAAGATTTATAGCCTTATAAAACCCTGTTACTGACAATCCTTCACAGAATGCATAAACGAAACTTGTATTATCTCAGTGCTTCAGGTAAAAAAATGGTTTGAAAAAATAAATCAGAACTACATGTATTACTAATATATTCTGTTTCAAACGTATCTTTGCTAATATTTCCTGTCACCTAAGAGACCATTCTGGTGGCCTAGTGGTTAGAGCATTCGCCTCGGATGCGGGAGGTCGTGGGTTAAAACCCCGGCCGAGTCATACCAAAGACTTATAAAAATGGTACTAACAGCTGCCTTGCTAGGTGCTCAGCATTAAGAGGTTGAACTGTGCTTTATGACATAAAATGTATGTCACTTGCACAAAATTGTACATTCATATAAATAGAAATATACGTTGGTATTATGTAATGGAAATCTGTTCCAGGAATTTAGTCATGCATTTCATCTACTTTTCAAAAACAGACAACAGTTGTGAACAGCTGTAACATATATTACGTTTTCAACGCCTGCAAACATTAGATGCCGCAAGATTACCAAGGAATCAACTTAAAGTTTACATCACTAATTAGGAGCCAGGGTGGCCCATTGGTTCACATTTCCAATATTGATACATGAGTTTGGTTTTGAATCCACCAATGACTATGCATGGCATGTCCCTGACCACTGCATCATCACAATATAACTAAATGCTTCCATTTGATAAAATCATTAATATTCATTAATTTGCTGATCGTCCTTTTAAAAATAAACTAAGTGAATTTGCATCCTAGAGTATAATGAAACAGTTTGAATGTATAATGCCAACGTCATTTTTCAGCACAAGATAGGCTATACATGGCGGCCAGTATTAATGGTGGAGGAAGAAATCCTACCTCTTCCTATGTGCACTTATTGCAAAGAATTAGTGCATGTTATTTCTGATTGCTATAGACTGAAAAATAAGCAACAGAATAAAGACAGAGGTACTGCAAATGCTAAAGTTAAAGTGAATCTCAGTTCAAATCCTGATGAAATTCAAGATGGAAGGCAATGACGTCTGTAATAACCTACAAAGTGCAGATGTGTCAACAGCCTCTTGTTGAATCACAGAAAATATTATTCCAGTTTTGAATTCAGTATAAATCCAATTAGTGTCTTTGTCCAAGAATTATATCAGAGCACTTTTGTATTTCCTGGGAAAACAATCGCATAAATTTAATAATTTGAAGAAAATAAAATTCAGCCCAAACTGGACACAACATTATAAACACAACTTAATGTATCAAGTGTTTTAAGCCCAACAGACAGGCCTTTATCAAAACATCCATTATATGACTAATCAAGATGCAAAACAGATTCCTGGATGAGAGTTAAAAGTTCATTCTTCTGGAAAAAACAGAAGTTTGTTACCCTTTGGCACATGATACATATCATGTAGTCCAGGTATAAACTTGACTCATCTAAATTTTTCTTATTCTGAGAAAGATATAAGAAAAGTTGTTTACATAAATGAAATTTTTTTTATAGAAAACTCAATCAGGTCAAGCAAAAATGAACTCAATTTTGGACACGGTCAAGTCCAGTAAACAATGTCACATTACAATAACATGTAATGAAATAATAAAAAAAATTTAAACAAACAAACAAACAATTAAATTAAATATACATTATATACTCACATATAAACCTGTTTGCATATAAGCCGACCCCACCCCAACCTGAATATGGTAAAAACACTATAAAGTGCAGTACCCACAAATAAGCCGACCCACAAGTCCAAGATGACATCATAAGATGCAAATGGCAGGTTCTAAATGCATTTATTTAGGCAAACTTATATTAGCAAAAATTACACATATACCTCTATTTGGGTTGGCATGTATGATTAGTATATAGAAATGGTATAAATTTGTTTGAAAAGTTATGAAATTTATTTAATTTTCTGTTTTCTTATTGTTTCTACTTAATTCAGATCTGTGTAAAACTTGATCGGACAATGACAAGAATTGAGCATTCACTGGTTGCTGTAACACTACCTCTCCCTTCTGACTCAATTATTGTTTGCTTATGCATTATTGCATTAGACTTTTTATATCAGTGCACTAGTAATTATATTTTTATTTTGCCTTGAAATTGTTAATACCGAACTCATTAAAATGTGATCCCAGTATGACAACAATCAACAACAATAGGGTTTGGTTCAACGCTTGCAATTAGGCTAGTGAGTGTACTGCCTATACATTGTAGTTTTGAATCTGTGCTGAATGAAGTACATTCTGCTGAATAAAGTACATTCCTTGGATTTGAATTATGGGCACCAATGCCCTAAACTTTAATGATATCTCCAATATACAATAATGAAGTTTCAGATATAATGCTTTGAAAATTATGCTAATACCATAAAAACTGATTTGTAGTTTGCTTTGATGTAAGCGACCTTACACCTCATTTTACAAATCTACAGTAATCGTGCTAATATTATGGAGTGAAAGGCATTTACACATCAAAGTACTGGTATAGTTGCTGATCAAAATTTCCCCTTAACCCATGCAAGTTAACCAGCGGAAACATCCAGCTTTCCATTGTGTGGAAAATTGTGATTTTGTTCAGCCAAAACACAAAAGTAAAATAGATTGATAATGATCTTTCATGAACATGTAACAGTCATGCTGTTTATGTGCCTTGCACAAATGAACGCCTTTCCAAAAAGATTACCCCAATTTGCAACATCACTTATACCACTGGAAAAGAGTAACTCATGAACTCTTGGATCAACATAAATGAAACAGCTATTAGTAACATGCTGAATTATTATCTGGAAGAACATGATTTGGTCGAAACAATGAATAAAGCAAAATTGGCATCTAATATTCTTTGGAGAATAAACAAGGATTAATGTGATGCTAAGCATGATTTGCACTGTGTAAGTACTGCACATAACGGTACAGCCTGGTCTCCCGGGTAAACTTGAACTGGCCCATGAATTCGGAAGTCTTTATTTACCTTTATTTAATTTCATGCTGAAGATATAAAAAAAATATGCACAAGCAAAATAATAACAAAAGCAACCATTGTAGTTATTAACAGTTTAGAAAGTGTTTGGACACTGAGAATGTATATTTTTACATGCATATATGACTCAGAACATGAAAAAAAATAATTTTTTATGTCCCATGATTTACAACTATAATTATGGTAGTCAACAACAAAAATCTTAAAAACTTTAAAGTTTAGACCTTGGTCTGCAGATAAGCCAATCCATCTTTTTCCAGGCCTTTATTTTTTCCTAAATTATTTGGCTTATATGTCATTCAAAGACATTCTGTAAAATACCATTGTGACACACTGTGAAAGGCAATTACACATCAAAGTACTGGTATAGTTGCTGATCAAAATTTTCTCTTAACCCAAGCCAGTTAACCAGCGGAAACATCCAGCTTTCCATAGTGTGGAAAATTATGATTTTGTTCAGCCAAAACACAAAAGTAAAATAGACTGATGATGATGCTACCATCTAAGGTGATGAGAGGTGCATTTCTGATGTGAAATCATGGATGATATGTAACAAGCTGCAGAAGAATGATGATAAAACTGAGGCCATTCTGATTACAATACAAAGACTTTCTCATTCACATCCTTTACCTCAAACAATAAATATCAGCAACACCAACATTAAATTCACACAATCAGTACGAAACCTAGGTGTTACTCTGGACAGTACTCTCACATTGCACCAACATGTCATGAACATAAGCAAGGCTGCATATCTTGAGCTGAGACGCATCAGCTCAATTCGCAAATATCTTTCAGTTGATGCCACTAAAACACTTGTGTGTTCATTAGTACTTTCAAGACTGGACTATTGTAACTCAATTCTGTCTGGTTCATGTCAATATCTGCTCCAGAAACTTCAGAAAGTTCAAAACACAGCTGCTCGGATCATACTTAGAGTAACAAGATCAGAGCACACCTCCCTGCTGCTCTATACCCTACACTGGCTATCCATTCGATCCAGAATCAAACACAAAATTTGTTCTCTGTGCTACGTTTCACTGTTGGACTCTAGTCCAACATACCTATCCGACCTCACCCATGTGTACACACCAGCAAGATACTTACGCTCCTCTTCTGACAATCGTATACTCATTATTCCCACTATGAAAACAAAGTCATATGGACAGCGTTCTTTTGCATACCAGGGCCCAGCAATGTGGAATGAATTGCCCACTGAACTTAGACACAAATACACAATGATCCCATTCAACAGTGCTCTCAAAACTCACTTATTTTGACTGCAAGAACAAACTTAAAGACCTAATAATGTTTCCTACCTTAAATATTCTCAGCATGTTTTTTTTTTTATGTTTTCTAATTTCATGATGTTTGTTTTTGTAATCATATCATTTATGTTTTTTTATCTTATAGGTGTTGTCTAATGTTGTAAAGCGCTTAGAGCTTCTAAAGATTAGGCGCTATGCAAATTCCTCATTATTATTATTATTATATGTGAGTATATACAGTAAGTCAGATGGGTTCTGTTGTGATATGGAGATGTATTGCGAAATATATCACATAGGAGGTATTGGGACATAGATGTAGTAGGAAAATATTGTGAAGATCTATAGGGTGTATATAAGACCGAAGAAGTGGACAATTAATTCATTCCTATTTCCTATGTTCTTGTTTTAAAATCAGTCTGCAGATGTACTGAATTTTGTGTTTGGATGTAATTTGAGAGTGATGTTTTTTTTTATTTTTCACTGGAATTACAAAGTGCTCACTGACATTTGAACTAAAATATTAATCTGGGATTATTGTTAATTCATTCAAAGACATTCTGTAAAATGCCATTGTGATACATCAAGAATGTAGAAACTTCAGCATATTCAGAAATAACAATACATCAATCCATTCAGGACCTGGAATTCATTGGGAATACTGTATTCTTTTGGACTTGTGAGAAAACTTTTTAGGATTATTTTGGATTAAATTCACAATACTGCAACTTCCTCTTACATTATCATTTTATAACTTAGAGTATTAATTCATTTGTTAAGTTTTACAAAACTTGTTGGATTTGCTTCTTTCTGTTATTTAGTTTAAGACCATACAATACAAACTATGCTGATAGTGGATTCATATAAATTACCTTGACACCTTTGGCCTTTAGACTTATCAGCCATTCTTCCAAAAGAAGCCATCTTCCTGGAATACTTTCTCCCCAGTGCGGCTGCTGGGATGCAAGCTCCACAATCTTCTTTTGTAAATCCTTAATCTTAGGGTCTTCGATAGTGTTGTCTATGGAAAAATCCTCATCAGCTAGGTGAAGTCTAGCTGGCCTTTCCCTAAGATAGCGGGATCTAATCAGCTGGAAAACACTTTCACTCCTGTCATGTGAGATGTCCTTGAAAATCAAAACAAAATTCCTCTGACTTACATAATCATGTGTGTAGCATAGGTTCTATCAGGGGGGTCAGAATAACTCTATATACTCAGTAAATAGACTGCTAACTTATAAGGATAAACATCCACAGATTTTCAGAGGCCTGTTGAAAGTCTGTAGCAAAACTTAAAACTGATAATATACAGTACATAGAGTGCAACTTTGTTGGGTAAAGGCAGGTAATCTGTAAAAGTTACTTCCCTTTTTCTATACTATATATAGACAGAAGGACCTTTCAGGACACACGGTAGTAATGATATGGAAAAATGGGAGCCAGCCTGGAAATGAGTGAACATAAAATAGAGTATATATGGGTTTGGCTGACCAGGATTGGTTAATAATGTAAGCTATGTTTTAGGAAAAAGAATGTTCTGAGAGCTTAACCTAGTTGCAAGTGAAAAAAATAGAAACATTGTTTTACTGATGGAATTTCAGTCCTTTAACAGTCTTGAGTTTGGAACACTCATTATTAAAATTAGCACCTGACTCTTTGGGGCAGAATTGAAAGCACATGTTTCAAACACATGCAGGTCCAGAAAATGCCACGGCCCATATCCTTTCCTCTACACAGAAGCTGACATCCAGGTTTCATCCATACTGATAAATATAGGTTTCATCATGAGCATTCAGAAATTTTAAGTTATTGAATTTGCAATATCATTGTGTTTGCATAGGTTTACTATGGGAACTGAATTAGTAATATAAGTCCTTCAAGTCTATGTGAGAACTGGATTCAGGAGGTAGTAGAAGTAATTCTAATGTAAATGTGATGGGATAATGTATTTGATGGAGAAACACAATTCCACCATACAAATCAGTGTTGTTACATTCAGGTAGAAAATGTAGCTCAAAATAACAAGGCAATTAATGTGGTGACCAAATTCAAACTATGCCTCGTTGGTCAATTTCATACATGTCAGGAAACTGCTAACTGTGTTGGTAGTGCAAATATAACTCATAGCCAATACCAGTTCTATTAAAACTTAAACTTCAACCTCACATGGATGCACTAAGTATGACAAATGATCCAGATAGTAGTAACTGTTGGGTGGTTATCAAGCTTTTTGAGACTTTGTCCATAATTGTTTGATTATTTGTGTCTCCTCTAAATTACTCCAAAAATGATCCATTTTATAGTAATTTCTCATTAATCAACTTATGACAGTGAAAGGACGAAACTGCCATGGTTATACATATTGAAGGAAACACAAGAAAATAAGCAAATTCCACTCCTGAAGGGAACAGCAATTTTCTGCACACTGAAGTCAACAAATAGTTACTCTGAGAGAGATTATGGCATATCCGGGCTTACAGAAGTTGCCAACATTGCAGACCAAGTCCTCCAGTGCATGGCAAATGCAGTCTTCTTACTTCTTATATCCTCCATTGATAGGGACTCCTCTAAATGACTTGTTGCTTAACCAGTCCTGTTCATCAGGCAACAGGAACCAGGCATATGGTTGACAGATGGTCAGTAAACACGAGACACTAGGTACCTGGCACCAGGTACAAACCTCCCATCACCAGTCACCAAGATAAATGACGGATGCCAGGCACTGGGGATAGGTACTAATTATGATAATGATAATTCTAATATGAAAAACGCCATTCCCAAAAAAGAGCATAATTTCAATAGTGTGCCATCAGTTGACCCATCATATATACTTTAAGTTCCCTTATAACATGATCTACTCATTCACTCCCTAATTTGTATCAATAAAGATGTATTTGATACAGCACAATTCAGACTCATACATTATGTATACAATCTATTTTGTTCCAACTGTTCAGAAGATATAATACCAGACACATTTTTCAATGAAACTGGGATGAAACACACTTAGACTTACCGGCTCAATCTTATCCATGTGTGTTCCCACTAAAATCACAGGAGGACTGCCTGATTCAAGAGATGATGAACAGGAATGTACAGAGTTCAGCCAAATCTCCACTAGGTCTGAAAGGAACAGAAATCTCCAAGTGATACCATGGTTTGAGTTCAACATGATTTATCAATCCAATGAGATAATGATGCTTATATTCACATATTTTATTCACTGCAAATGAAATGTGTGCTTAAAAAGACCAATACGAGGTCTCAATATAACATTTGGCATTTTTCTTGTACACAGTATTAAGTAACCAGGTTTTGGCCTACAATCAAATTTCAAGAAAAGCCACATCAATGCTGGTTTTTCACCATAAATGTGTGACAGCCCACTCAGCCACCCACAAGAAAATAAACTGCAGCAAACTAGGGTTACTCCTTATAACATTCTATCTATCAGAATTTGTACATATCTCTGCCTCTAAATATTTTTCAGCAATTAGTATCTCTAATTATCTTAATTTTTTTACATCAGCATTTTAGTATTTTAAGTCATGTCAGTATGTCCAAAATTTTGTGTCTGTCAGTTGTTACTGCTACCTTCGCCACAACCATCCCCTGAGCTGCTTTTATCGTACTGTTTCTTTACCCTTTCCTATTTACCGGTATTCTGTGCATTATCTTCCATTTATGTTATTCGTTATTCTATACTTGCTGTGTGATATTCTTGTATTTAAATGGAAGGGAATTTGCAAGGCCATGTGAACTTATTTTGTAGCCATTTGCAAAATATTTCTCTTATATAAGTAAAATATGTTTAAACTCGAAGGACAAAATAGAAACATGATTGAAATTTTAGACATTGACATGTAATAAAGTTTATTCAACTTTGAATTCGGAGTTCAGTGTATACATCTAACACATCTATCACTGTCAATTAACTTATAGTAATTCACTCTAATCAGCTTATTAGAAAAACTGGACTTCTCAACTACTGGACTATCACAGCTATGTTTGATTCACCCACCTAGGACAAGATGTTGAATCTTCTCCCTTGGAGTTTTATTTAGTATTTTTTATTTATATTTTTGTAAATTACTAACAATGAGGTCTCATTGGGAACATTACAGATATTCAGCTGAAAAGCTGATTTAGCATAAAAAAAGTTGAACCTCTTGGCAACATGTGAGATTATGTTAATTCATATATAGATCATATTTTGTATTTTTTATGATTTTTTTAAAATGTGGTACACATGGCTGAAAATGTGACTGTTGTGACTAGATAACCTTTACCTCTGTCTAGTTCCAGCAGAGTTATCTCTCTTAAATACAATGGAGTACCTGGTTTTGTCCTTGTCAAATTGACAATCTAACATTGTTCTCTATTACAGTGTGTGACATACATGCTGAGGTGGGATAGAAAGTATATTTATTTCACAAAACATTAGCATTGAGGTCTATGGAAAAACGTTTGGTACTGTGATACCATACAGGTCATTCATTTTCATATACTGAAAACAGCTTTCATTTAAACTGAATTTATAACTAGGTTTTAAGAAATCACCTTTAACATGTTAAAAATGATTAATAATATACAACAATGCCATCATTGATAATGTTTATACCAATTACAAAAATCATAATTAGCATATTTTTCATAAAGATGGATGCAACAATACAGTAATGGTGGTGTACAGTTCAATTCTAACATGCGAGATATGAGGAACATATCTATATATCTGGTGGCTCTTATCTCAAAGCACAATGATATTTAAGCATAAGAGTGACAGGTGTTGTTTCATTATATATGACTGTTCATAGAAACTGAGAATTGACATTCAGTTGAATCTGTTTGTTACTCTGCATGCAATTGCTTAATCTCAGTAATGAAAAGGTAAGTTAAACAATTTCAGTAAACTGGTATCTAGTCAATTTTCCGGAGGAATAATGTGTAACCCTCAAACTCTTCTTTATGTGAACTAGTTACTCTACTGCTTGCTCATTCTCCGATTTCATCAAATATGATGTACAATGTAAATACAAAATGTTAAATAAATTAGAAAATGATATACTAGACCAAGTATCCTTCCATTAAAATTAAAGCTTGTTACGAGAGCAGACTACTGCAACATCTGCAGAAAACATTGCATTATTACTATCATTTAGTCCATGGCCTTCGTAGCTACCAATTCAGTTTAATAATGGTTCTATTTCTTTTTATACTGCCAACTGCACTGACATACATGTAATAAAAGTTGCTTTGACTTCTCCTGAACAAATTCAGTAAGCTATGGCATCAAAAGTGTGTGTATGGCTTAGTGTCAGCTTCAACCTGGCCAGTGAGTTCGTTTCCATGTCTCTCGAGTCCAATGCCTAGACTTTATTCCACTATTTTGTTATGGAGATGAGCAACACAGTCATATTGATTAGTATTAAACTTACCATGAACTTGGCATTTTTTTCCCCCCTCAACATCAAAGAAACAGTCATCATCTTTCACTTGATGTGTGGCCTGTTGACAGAGATCTATAACCAACAGGTAAACTGCCCGTTGTGTCAGAAATGTTTGGTGTGTAGTGTAGTAAACATACTGACCAGCAAAGTCCCACATTGCCAAAGGGGAATATTCTTCTCTACTTCTTACTAGTTTGTCAGCATTTTTATTTAGAATATGAAGTATATTCTTGACTATATTTTCCTTGTCATTTGTATCAGCATTATTGATACTTTCTTCCAGCATTCGACAGAGATCCTCTTTTTTATCCCTTTGCATAACTCTGCAGCTTGTCTTTAAACTTTCGTTATCCTCATCACTACTCTGAGCCTCATAAGATAAATCTGATTCTTTTTGATCTCTTCCTAAATTTGTTGATTCCACGTGCTGAATATCCTTTATGTCATGATTTGTCTCCATTTGATGCATGGGTGTGCTGTATCCTGCCTGCTCATGACCAGTGTCAAGTCCCTGGCTGTGATCATTCAGAAGCTTGCAATAGCGTTGTACTTTACTGGCTTGTTCTGCATCTGGAAAAACAAATGGAAGAGTGGATTTTGACAACTTTGGTATTTAGGAAATAATCCCATGGATCTGATCACATCTATCAAAAAAGTATTTCATATAAGCTGGAACCAACCAGAAGTTTCTGAAAGTCATTAAAAGATTTTCTAAAAAAATATATCAATCTTCAAATAATTTATACAGGGGTCATGCAACTTCCAATCAAAGTGGGTGACTAAGTTGCTAGAAAAATATATAACTTTTGCCTTTCTCTATTAGGAAATCAAAAACGACTTTGCCCTGTCATTTATTTTTAGACATAAACCATTTAATGACAGTAGTTTTTGGCTCCTTGAACCCAGCTGAGTAGTTATTGTAATAGCCCCAGGCAAAATCTATTGCATGTAGCATTAGCAGGCATTTATACCAATTCCACCAAGAAAACTCTTGTACATTCACAGGCATATGATTTAATGCCGACTTGGGCCTTTGCACTGTACAGTCCTTGAGGCAGCCTGCTCAGAGGGAGCTCTGAAATGGGCTGTTCCTTTGACTGGGGCTGCACAGCTTTAAGTAATTTAGCCAGTGAGCCTTGAAAGCAGTAAGGATGATTCTGCTTCTTGGCTGGTTTTGAAGAGCTATAAGTGGATGAAGGATACTGATGTTGATGGTCTCTCAAATCTTGACAAGCCACAGATGGGATGAGCACTCCAAAGAAAGTCTGGGGGTGGGGTCAGCCCTCAGAAGGTTATTACTGAGCTCTAGTAAGACCTTGGATGTGTCCAGTGCTACATCCCAGTAGAGGTGAAAAGCTCCCAAGGTCAAGGACAAGGACAACACATGCCAAGAAGGGTTTTTCTTGCCACAGCTTCCAACAAACAGTCAAGAGCCAATGGCAAGACAGACTCTACTTTCGAAGCCAGGTCCCTGTAGAAATAACTACATGAGCTGCTTGAACATCCAAAGTGGAAATTTAGTGAGCCAGGAAGGAATATGAACCTTGTAACATAGAGGGAGGGATAGACCATTCCCTATGTTGTCTACAATGGCTTGGCCCTTGCTTTACCTTTATGAAAGACTCTTGATTATAACCAAGTGAGGTAAGAAGCAAAAGATCTGGTTGAGAGAATGACCCAGAAAGTTTCTCTAAACTAGAAAGCATTTTGCAGTCACTAGAAATTTACGGTTGGGACACATATCTTAAGGAGGTAGTAAACCTCATTTATTGCTTTATCAGACAACCACGATTCCTCCTCCTCTGCTTCCTTAACTGAAGGTTGAGAATGGGTATGTGTCCCAAAGAGAGGGAGTAACACCTTGGCCTGCTCTGAGTCGAATTCATTGTCTTCAACAAGGATAGAAAGGACATCTTCATCCTGCACTCACTCCTGGAAGGTAGGACTACATGACCCAGCATCTCTCTGCATATGGGGAGACTTGGCAGGAGGAGAAACTTGATCTGAAAACTCCTCCTGCAGTGATAATAAACTGTTTGAAGTAGTGGTATCTGTTGATGGTTTAGGGCAATACTCTGCCCATCTAGAGCATCTTGGGGAAGGTTTATCTGATCCCTCTTTTTAGACCCAACCTTGCAAGATGAAGTAGGTCTATGGCCCACAAACACAACCTCACTACACCTCTCCCTCGATAACTCGTGCACAACGGGTCCACAAACATAGACTGCACTATAAGCGAGGGCACGAGTTATCGAGGGACCTCCAAAAATCAAACAAATCCACTTATACATTGAGAAAACCATGGGGGGGGGGGTAGGGAACTGGGCTGTTTAAAGACTGAGTCCTCCTTTTACAATCACGTCGATAATAATTGTTATTAATGCACTTTTTCTAATAAAAGTTGTTCATTATTTTGTATAAATAACATTTATTTTCAAAATTTCCAACATGTAAAAGGTTGTTCCAACTGGTTTCAACAATCATCATGTATATGCAAAAACGTGTATTACATCACTGCTTTTTGTTTTGTTGATTAGTCTGGTTCTTGGAGTGGTATTAAATAGTATACTAGCAAGTCGGGAGTCAGAGTAGCTGGAAACTAGACTATCATATCTGTTGATATACCACCAAACAAGATTCCCTTTTTTTAAAATACCGACACTTATTTTGTGAGACAATCACCTATGTCGAAACTCAATTTTTGTGTTGTTCAATTAGTACAATACTGATGTCATGATTTCACTGAAAGTAATAGTGAAACTTCTTATCATTCCTGAGTATATCTCTAAGTGCCAGTTCAGAAATTCTCAGAAAATCGCTTGCCCACAATGGTCCATATCTGTGAAACCAAGCTCTTTATTTTACAAAGTATTCATTTCGCTTGGTTGCCTTGCTATCTTTGATCACAGTTACATGTATGAAAGAGTCGGTTAATTTAGTTTATGTTACATACACAATAAAATTTGTAACAGTGTTTGATTGATCAACCGAGGTGAGTTCACCTGACATACGATCGGGGCCGCTAGATTTTAAGTATGTAGGATTTGCGTGCCTTTTAACTTTGTTTTTATATTCCACCTCCTTTATTTGATTCAAAAGACATAATTAACATGATAAGGCCTAATACAAAGGAGGCCAGCTGTTAATTCATTGCAACAACAAATACTTCTACAAGTCAGTTATCAAAACACAGTTGGCACTTAATTAGGTTCTCAGAGAAATGATTGCGGACATGGCTATTGCGGTAGATTGACACATTTTATGTTTAAATACACGCTGCATTTATGATGATTACGCTTATTAAAACACAAATTTCATTTAATAAAAATTATTTAATTGGCATTTAAATATTAATGTACTGCCTACACTAGGCGTAAGTGACATTTTCACTAATCAAAATTTCCTTGAATATCTTTAATTACGCTGTACTGAAAATGTTGTTTGGAAAGAAAATGTAACCAATTATATGACTTCTTATTAAAAGCTGATTATTCAGCAATGTTAATTAAAGTTTCCAGGTTATATCTACCATCATCGACCATAAAACGAGCAATATAAATCAATGTTTTAGTTACCAATTTTGATCACGATTCTTTTTCAAGTTCAAGAAATATGGATCAATTTTGTATTCTGGTATTTTCTGGTTTAAAAAAAAATGGGATCAACACCTGACCCCGCATTATAAGCGGGTTTGCAAGTCATTTGGGCACAAGTTATCGAGGGAGTGGTGTACTATGCAATCCAGGTCCAGATGTTTTCATGGCTGCATGTAAAGAAAGGTCTAATAACGTTCCTGTGGATTAAGAGGAATAACAGCGATGGGGGATGCCAATACAATCCCTGCCCTAATCTGGCATCTTTAATCCAATTCCCAGTCTCCTGTGGAATGAAAAGGTAATCTGTGAGTTGGGGTGGGGTGTGGCTCATCCTGATACCTATCTCTATAATGTGTGGGTTCCAAAATCCCTTGTCCAGTGACCGGTTGCTGGTACCTTGCACCCAGGACCCAGTGACTAGGGCAAGGACTCTGCAGGCAACTCAAATCTGTAGCAAGAGCCATTCCTCAGATCTGACAGGTTTGGATCTGTGCACTCCTTTCTTCAGGAGACTAGATCATGTTGCCAACAATGGATCCATGGGACTGAAAGGGTGTGGCTCCCCATTATGGGGCGCTCACCTCACAATCAACCCTTACCAAGATGTGGGTCAGTAGAGGGTGCTGCTCCCCCATAGCTAGGAGGTATGTGACTTGCTCTCTGCCCTTTTGGATTGTGAAAGGGTGTTGTTTCTCCCTGAGGGGAGGTTGTGACTTGTTCTCTATCCTAGTGGTAAAGAGAGGGTGTTGATCCTCCCACTCAGAAAGGTGCAACTTGGTCTCTGCCTCATGGAATGGGGATGATGATGCTCCACCCTCTCAGGAGGGCACAACTCACTCTCTACCAGTTTATTCCTTCCCTTGGTGGTGGCGGGGGGTAACCAATCCTTGTAATCTTAGAGGAAACCTTCATAATTAAGACCCAAGGGAAAAAGAGAACCCAAAAATCATTGATGAAGACAAGATACCTTCTTCCTTGCTTGGTAGGTTCATCTACTTTCAGCAATATCCCACATCTCGTCAATTCAGAGGTTACAAAAGAATGACAGCTGTCAGTCCTTTTACAGTGTATACAGGATAAACAAGTGGGATGTGTCTCCCAAGGAGATTTCATGTGGCCACACTTACCCACACCTCGATTAGACATTATGCCTGAAATAAAGATGCTGAAAGTAGAATGGCATACAAAAATCTTTGAAAGCACCAAGTAAAGTGTGGACTAAGTCTATGCCAATATAATTTATTCAGTGAAAATACACTCTACATGGGTGTGTCCATAAGAATAAATGCAAAAACAAAGCAACGCTATGCTTTTGGGACATTCAAGCAATAATTAAGTCAACCAGGCTTTGTTAAATTTTTATTTTAAAGTACATGATTATGAAGGATTCAGCAAAAAGCATTAGGTTATAGTTGCTATCTGAACTAATAATAAAAAGAACCTGAGCTCTTGATAAATGAGGTTTACAAATAATGAAATTAAGAAGTGTTGTGTGAGCTGCTTACCATGTATAAATTTCACGGTAAAGTGAATAAAATGATAGGGGTGGACAAGTCTGTAGACCGCAAAACTGTAAGGATAGGGATTTTTCAATTCAATGAAAGTACCTACCATTTCAGCTAGAAAATGTTATATGAATACAAATAAAACTATTAATTTAATTACTAAGATCATCAAAGGGAAAAACAAAATGCCAAGATGTACACCACATGTACCGAACAAGTCTAATAAAAATTCTCAAGACAGCTTAATAAAACAGAATACAAAAATCCATCAGGGTATTAGTCCTGAAGTTAACAAAGAATGTGTAGCACACAAGACAATAATTGTTTGTTGAACTACATAAAAGGTAACTAATCTACCGATGAAAAAAAATTTGAACCTTGCAGCATGGCGACCCCAAAAATATGAGGGTCTTTCATGCATGCCCAATTTGTGGGATTCATGAAGGACTAATTCAGTGTTCTGGAAGATTCCAGTTCACCCCAATTTGAGGACAGAATTTCTACCATCCATCTGGGTATTTTCCTCCTGGAAAAGTACTAGCTATGCAATGGCAACAAGTAGGATATTACTGACATAATTTTGCTATCATTGGAGATCAAGAGCAGTTTTGTTTACAATTAGACTAGAATTTTCTATGAGATTTTTTTAACATTCTTTTACGTCTTTTAAGTCAAGTGAAATTGTGCATAAATAGGGAGCTAACAAATAATTCATTCCTGTTTTTGAACAGTCTGTGGGAATCTATTTGTGAGCAGAGTTTAGTGTTGTGTTGTTGAAATCCGATACAATTCAAGAGGAATTATTTAAATTAGTCATTAAAATTAGTTAAGTGTTCATAGACGTTTGGATTAATGCATTCCTTTGGATTTGTGAACTCATTCAAAGATATTCTGGGTTGCATCATTGTGGTATATCGGGATATTTAAGATTATTGGAATTCATTTGGAACATTCTATGTTTTGGACTTGTGATAGGACTTGTCACAAGACATTTAGGATTATTCACTATACTGTCATTTGAATTTTCACCCAGTAATGTTGGGAAATAAAACTGCTTGTTCATATTACTTATACTATTGGTTTCACTTTCTTTCTGTTACAAATGTTAAGACCTAAAGTTGTAACACGATTCGCATCATGTTAAATATTTGTGGGTATTTTAATCTGTGGATTGGAACTATTAAACAGGTGGAAATATGAGAAAATAAGCAATATCTAAAAATGCTCAAAAATCACATAATTTCATCAAAATGGTTCAATTGTAACCTTTTCTAATGTACAGTACAATCAGGAATAAAACACTGCACTGTTTGCATGTGATATATTACAGAGAAAGATTAAAGAAAAAAGAAAATCAATGCCACATAGTTATGACATAAAGGTAGAGTAATTAGCGGCTGGGTGAACATTCCATAAATATCTTTAAGTTGACAGATTCCTTATTTATATGTCTTTGTAATGAAGGATCATCAAAAGTTACTGTATAGTTAATGAATGATGCGGTATAAAGGATGACTAAACAATACCATTGTCCAATATGAACAAAGTATGAAGTGGTATAAAGGATGACTATTAAACAATACCCTTGTCCAATATGAACAATGGATGATGTGGTGTAAAGGATAACTAAACAATATCATTGTCCAATATGAACTATGTATGAAGTGGTATAAAGGATGACTATTAAACAATACCCTTGTCCAGTATGAGCTATGGATGATGTGGTGTAAAGGATGAATAAACAATACCCTTGTCCAGTATGAGCTATGGATTATAAGCTATGGATGATGTGGTATAAAGAATGAATAAACAATACCCTTGTCTAATATGAGCAATGGATGATGTGGTGTAAAGGATGACTAAACAATACCATTGTCCAATATGAACTATGTATGAAATGGTATAAAGGATGACTATTAAACAATACCCTTGTCCAGTATGAGCTATGGATGATGCAGTATAAAGGATGAATAAACAATACCCTTGTCCAATATGAGCAATGGATGATGTGGTATAAAGGATGAATAAACAATACCCTTGTCCAATATGAGCAATGGATGATGTGGTGTAAAGAATGAATAAACAATACTTGTGACCAATACGAACTATGTATGAAGTGGTATAAAGGATGACTATTAAACAATACCCTTGTCCAATATGAGCTATGGATGATGTGGTATAAAGAATGAATAAACAATACCCTTGTCCAATATGAGCAATGGATGATGTGGTGTAAAGGATGAATAAACAATACCCTTGTCCAATATGAGCAATGGATGATGTGGTGTAAAGAATGAATAAACAATACTTGTGACCAATACAAACTATGTATGAAGTGGTATAAAGGATGACTATTAAACAATACCCTTGTCCAATATGAGCTATGGATGATGTGGTATAAAGAATGAATAAACAATACCCTTGTCCAATATGAGCAATGGATGATGTGGTGTAAAGGATGAATAAACAATACCTTTGTCCAATATGAGCAATGGATGATGTGGTGTAAAGAATGAATAAACAATACTTGTGACCAATACGAACTATGTATGAAGTGGTATAAAGGATGACTATTAAACAATACCCTTGTCCAATATGAGCAATGGATGATGTGGTATAAAGGATGACTAAACAATACCCTTGTCCAATATGAGCAATGGATGAAGTGGTATAAAGGATGACTATTAAACAATACCCTTGTCCAGTATGAGCTATGGATGATGCGGTATAAAGGATGAATAAACAATACCCTTGTCCAATATGAGCAATGGATGATGTGGTGTAAAGAATGAATAAACAATACTTGTGACCAATACGAACTATGTATGAAGTGGTATAAAGGATGACTATTAAACAATACCCTTGTCCAATATGAGCTATGGATGATGTGGTATAAAGAATGAATAAACAATACCCTTGTCCAATATGAGCAATGGATGATGTGGTGTAAAGGATGAATAAACAATACCCTTGTCCAGTATGAGCAATGGATGATGTGGTGTAAAGGATGAATAAACAATACCATTGTCCAATATGAACAATTGATGATGTGGTGTAAAGGATGAATAAACAATACCCTTGTCCAATATGAGCTATGGATTATGTGGTATAAAGAATGAATTAACAATACCCTTGTCCAATATGAGCAATGGATGATGTGGTGTAAAGGATGAATAAACAATACCCTTGTCCAATATGAGCAATGGATGATGTGGTGTAAAGGATGAATAAACAATACCCTTGTCCAATATGAGCAATGGATGATGTGGTGTAAAGGATGAATAAACAATACCATTGTCCAATATGAGCAATTGATGATGTGGTGTAAAGGATGAATAAACAATACTCTTGTCCAATATGAGCTATGGATGATGTGGTATAAAGAATGAATAAACAATACCCTTGTCTAATATGAGCAATGGCTGATGTGGTGTAAAGGATGACTAAACAATACCATTGTCCAATATGAACTATGTATGAAATGGTATAAAGGATGACTATTAAACAATACCCTTGTCCAGTATGAGCTATGGATGATGCGGTATAAAGGATGAATAAACAATACCCTTGTCCAATATGAGCAATGGATGATGTGGTGTAAAGAATGAATAAACAATACTTGTGACCAATACAAACTATGTATGAAGTGGTATAAAGGATGACTATTAAACAATACCCTTGTCCAATATGAGCTATGGATGATGTGGTATAAAGAATGAATAAACAATACCCTTGTCCAATATGAGCAATGGATGATGTGGTGTAAAGGATGAATAAACAATACCCTTGTCCAATATGAGCAATGGATGATGTGGTGTAAAGGATGAATAAACAATACCATTGTCCAATATGAACAATTGATGATGTGGTGTAAAGGATGAATAAACAATACCCTTGTCCAATATGAGCTATGGATTATGTGGTATAAAGAATGAATAAACAATACCCTTGTCCAATATGAGCAATGGATGATGTGGTGTAAAGGATGAATAAACAATACCCTTGTCCAATATGAGCAATGGATGATGTGGTGTAAAGGATGAATAAACAATACCCTTGTCCAATATGAGCAATGGATGATGTGGTGTAAAGGATGAATAAACAATACCATTGTCCAATATGAGCAATGGATGATGTGGTGTAAAGGATGAATAAACAATACCCTTGTCCAATATGAGCAATGGATGATGTGGTGTAAAGGATGAATAAACAATACCCTTGTATAGTATGAGCTATGGGTGATGTGGTATGAAGGATGACTAAACAATACCCTTGTCCAGTATGAACTATGGATGATGTGGTGTAAAGGATAAATAAACAATACTTGTGACCAATATGAGCTATGGATGATGTGGTATAAAGGATGACTAAACAATACCCTTGTCCAGTATGAACTATGGATGATGTGGTGTAAAGGATAAATAAACAATACCCTTGTCCAGTATGAGCTATGGATGATGTGGTATAAAGGATGAATAAACAATACCTGTGACCAATATGAACTATGGATGATGTGGTGTAAAGGATGAATAAACAATACCCTTGTCCAATATGAGCTATGGATGATGTGATATAAAGGATGAATAAACAATACCCTTGTCCAATATGAGCAATGGATGATGTGGTATAAAGGATGAATAAACAATACCCTTGTCCAATATGAGTTACCAATCATGAAAGACAAGACACTGACATGGATGAAACAACTATTTAAAGCCCCAAATATAACATTAAAAATATTTGTATGCTCTTGAGATGTAGGTTCAAATAAATCTACATACTACAAGAACCATCAATTCACAACCATGCCAAATATCAGTCCTGGCATAAAGGTAAAGAAGGGTGACTGGCAAAACTATGAGTATCTCTAAATAATCATAAATTTTAAAAGACTTTATTCAGACAGGATTCGTCATTGCATCATTTGTCCACACTTACAGACTAACACAGGGACCAAAATAAAAACCCAGACATATAATTTTTACATTGTATATCTGAAAGATCACAGTGAGAATCTATAAATAAACTAAAATAAAAAGAACATATAAGAACAATTAACTATAGTGTGAATAAACATCATCTGAGGCAGAGTGCCCATGGTAAAATTGGAACAACTACATCCATGCATATGAATGGTCAGATAAAGACTACACTGACCATGGTTATGGCATCTTAAGTAAATTACCATTAAAACTTAAGACATACCTTTATCTTGTTTTAACCATTCACCAGTTGCCTGGGAGACTCTGCACTGATGGACATGCACATCAATTTCTTCTGTACTTTTTCTCTCAGAAATATTTACTTCATCCCCCAGAAGTCTCTTACACAATGTTGTTTTTCCAACCCCAAATTGCCCTACAATCATGACCCTGATATGGTGAACCTTCACTGTTCGATCCCTCAGAGCTTCCTTGAACATTTGAATGGATCCTTCATCCATTCGCAGGATCTCCACTGGAATAACTGGTTCTGAAATAAAATCTTAATTAATAATATAAACTATAGGTAATATTACAACTCTTTGTTCTTAAATTAAGTAACCGAAAAGGGCAAAAACCAAAAGTTTTGTAGAATTCAACAAATACTTTGTGTCTCTAGAATACAAAGTGAAAATTTAAAAGAAACTTACAATATTGTGAATTAAATCCCAACAGTTCTAAAAGTTTTATCACAAGTCTAAATGTATAAAGTTCCAGCTGAATTCCATTGGTATTCCAAGCAACTTCCAAGAATGATTGTGTTGATGTGCCTGTGGTCTGAAACATGTCAATGTGCCAATGGCCTGAAGTGTGATGTTGTGCTAACAGTTTTTTGATATACCACAATAGTATAATCAAACTATGTTCGGTCTGAATTCACAAAAATTCCAAATAAATGTTCCAGCCCAAGAATATTACTGATGAGCAGTTTTTATTTCCAGTGAATATTAATTTGAATACATAATTCCATGCAAATGAAAAACTTGAACACAACAGTAAGATTAATTCTGCTTCAAGATGTTAAGGCAAAAATAAATAATTTTTAGATATGCAAGATTACATACCTCTCTACTTAATGTAGGTTGCAATTAAAATTTTCTGGAAATAATCTGTCACTTAATGGAAACTTCCATTCTAGAAGTTTCTGGGATTAAAATCATGACTGCCTCTTTTAACTTAAATTCAGGTAAACATACTTAAATTAATAATGATCTGAATATTTAATCCACAATCATAGAAATTTTTTTAGATATGTATTCTGTTGTTTACAACATAAATGTCTCTGGTTAGGTACACCGCGAACTTGATTTTGGACAAGGTCAAGCACAAAATATAAATATACATAACACATAATCATGGAGAAGAAAACCTAACAAACAATACAGATTAAATATACATAACAGTAAATAGACTAGCCAATAGAAACTGGGGATCCTTGCTCTTTCCACCACTTAAAAGCAGTTTTCAACATTCTTCAAAAACAAATAGCTCATCGACATGTGACCCCACCACCATTTTCACATTTGTCCAAAAACGCATCTCCAGGAGTATAATTTCTACTTCTCATTTTTTCCTAACAAAACTGGGTCACAGTGGTAACACTTGAAAGGCCAAGTTTTAAATTTTTTTGTAAAAAGAGCTCATTCACCAAGATATGACCCTTTGCCATTCTTTACTTGAAAACCCAAGCATACCATGTTTAATTACAGGTACAAGACTATTCATTCCTGACTGCTGAATGCTCTGCATCTTAACTGTCATTAGAAATATTTCCAGATGAGTGACCCTGTGTGTGTTATTTGGATTTTTAACATAGCTTTAACAATTGTTCAATCATATCACTACGATGTCTGCAGTGTGACAGTTAATAGTGATGTCTAGCACTGGGGCATCATGCCACAGACATGTAGCATCGTGTCCCACCCAGTCACATTATCCTGACACCAGGCTGACCAATCCTACCTCTTAATGCTGAGTGCCAAGTGAGGCAGCTGCTAATACCAACTTTATATACGCCTTTGGTATGACTCAGCCGGGGTTCGAACCAGTGACCCTACAGCATCTGAGGCAGATGCTGTAACCAATTGGCCACCAGAACAGTAAATTTCCATATGAAAACTACTGATTGCTATTGACTTTAACAAAGGCAACCAGCCAAGAAAAGAGGATGTCAGGTCTCATCATAACCTGCGAGTACAATTTTATTGTCCATCGTTTCATCACAGCATGCAACATTTAATCTGATTTCTACTGTATCATGCATCTTAACTGACCTTATCCAAAATACGTCAAAGTACTTTAACACTAATCATGTCACATGACTTATTTATGGCATTTACATAGAAAAATTCCAAGAAATTTTGATCAGCAGGGAGTGAAATAAAATGAATAATCACCATTTAAAGGTATGTGTAACTAAATAATAGTAAATGCTCCAAAATGACACCATTACTGAAATAGGACAGAACAACTACATGACATATATAACTTGTATTTCATATGAAAGCATGAAAAAATAATAGATATAAATTTATTTTAAAAGTTTAAGTTCTAAATATTCATGGGCTGTAAAATTAAAAACACAGGAAATGTTTGAGATGCATTTAAGCAATCATTTCGAGAAAGAATGCCAGTCTAATTACAATTTGAAGAAGATAATTTTATAACAAAGAAGAAGGACTTATTACAGAGGATGACGTTTTACATTATTTTCAACATTTTCAGAGCAAAATGCACCACCTGAAGATATATTTATTAAAATACAAAAAAACAGAACATGGAAATATTTATAAAGAAAATAAATGTAAAAATGAAGAGACATTTTACAAAAATGAATGGATATAACAATACAATACTCATCAGTCACCTGATGTGAAACCAGCTGAAGCAATAAAGGAGGAAAACATCAAAATTATCCATTAATTTGTCTTGATGTGTAACAACTAACAGTTTTGCAACACCCACATTCAAATTTGGACAGAGTTAGGATTTTGAGATATAAATTAAAAGAAAGTAAAATTTTCAGTTAAGACATTAAAACACAGAAGTATAATTTTAATAGACTCTATTACATGTATGAATAAAAAACAGAGATCTGGATGGTGAAGATATTAAGAGAACATTTCATGAAAATGAGCATCGTCTTACTCTAAGCAAGAATTTTGTCAAGAAAAAAATCAGAATCTTGTATATACTTTAATTATGTAAACATATTTTTAAAAAATAATAAGTAGGAAGCTTAGGACAAGAGAAATAACTTTAACCACTCTAACATCTTGCATTATATCTAAAGTAAATATTAGGTGTTGGAAAGAATATTACATACTGGTGTTGGAAAGAATAATTAAAGGCGCCATACTATCGTCTTCTATTCGATTTGGCTTATCCTTAATTTTAGTTTTAAAGTACCTAAACTAACAATCAAAATAAACAAGCATGTAAATGATTTCTTATATCAAAATACAAATATTTAAGATAACTAATCAATAATGAACTTCCTGCAATCTTAATGTTTTTTAATCATGTACTAGTGCTGATATTGTTTTAGGGTTTTCCACAAATTCAAGCAACTGACAGTGGCACAACTGGGATGTGCTAAATGCAGTCTCAAATCAATGCTTCTTTTTATTTATTTTTTTCTAATATTTTTTATACACAATGTAAGCATCATAGAGGGAACTTTCTTAGTCCAAAGATGAAACCTATGGGTCACAAGAACAAACATGGAACCTAGAAAGAACCCACACACTTATACAGAATGCGAATGTGTGCAGTTAAAAGGTTTGGGGAAAACAAATCAAGAATCAAGAACATAAACAATGGAAATTAAATTAAAATGTATAATACTTTCAAACTCATTCTGCACTGTTAGCCATAAAAAAAAACAATTTCACTCCCAACATAAATTATTTTTCTACAACTCTAATATCTAGGTGTATTAATGGTCAAAGTCAAGGTATAAAAGACAAGTGTTTGCTTCAACAGTCTCTATATTGAAACTGCATACTAATTAACTTATTGGCAAGGAGTTTATATCCAACATCTTTTGCCAGCTCTTGATAATCATTCCCATTGGTCAGTTAGTGACATGTGGTACAGTTATAACACGAGTTGCCTAGTTCAAGACATGCAAGTATGCACATCTTCTATAAGTGTTTCAAGACATGCTATAAGTGAGCAATAACACAAGAATTTTAAAATATTTTCTTGACTATAAATTCTGCGTGATTCTGTAATATCTTTGCATATATTCATACAGTATGCAAATTCATACTGCCTACTTAGTATCACATTTTTATTACCCATGAAATAAATGGATCATGCATTGTTTGATAAGATTGAATGTATGCCTGCATACAGGGTGAGAGCCTGAGTTCAATGGCTGAGCTTTGTTAAAGGTCTCATAGTCCTTCATGCATGCTCCAGTAACTGTTTTAACTCAACAAACCATACATGGTAATTTCTAATACATCTTTGCGCACAACTAAAATGAGCTACTTCTGAAAGCTTACAAAATTGCTTATTACACACCAAAAGTTCACAAAGTTGGATCAGCATGTGTTGTGAGTACTGAAAAAAATTAAACCAAAATATTCTTCATACATGCATACACATGTAATGTATGTAGCAATGCAATCCATATTACAGACAATGATAAAAATAAACACTTTGATAAATTATTCACTTTTTGTTTTTTCAAAAGGGGAAAAACACCTTAAATTTTGGATGGGAAAAAATATAAAGTATTGTTTTCATCTTTTTCCATTTCAGTTGAGTAGGGTACCTTGTTTGTCAACTTCAGGATCATTACAGCCCTCAACAACTTGAGATGCTTCAAACTCAGTACTTGGCATCTGTTCTCCTACCTAGATCAAATATACCAGAAAAAAGCATTTGTATCGAATTTCTGATCTTTTAAAATATGTGTCGATTGGCATCTTTTAACTCCCAAAATAGTGTCTTATTATATCTTTACTAATTTGTTTGCTGAGCATGTTGTGTTTTTTGCTCAAGCCTACTAAAGTATTTACACACATTCCAGTTTATTTGTATCCTACCTACAAATTTTAAAAAGAAGAAATTAAGTTTATAAAATGCAAAAAACTTAGTCATTTCATTCATCAATTTATAATTTTTAACCCAACTGTTACAACGGAGATCACTAACACTATCAACTTGTTGTCATTTTGAATCAAACAGGAGTTTCTTTAGTAACAAGATCACCATTTTTGCTTGGGCAAGTTTATGTTTTCAAGCAAGAGATGTGAAGGAGTTCACCATCTTTGATAATCTCAATAATTCCATAAATTTTGGGAGTTATATCTCGTTGAACGCAAGTATTTGAGAGTACCTTCTTATCTCATTGAACACAAGTATATGTGAGTACCTCCATTTTATTCATTAATTTTTGAGGGAGAATATTTACACTAAACAAATATTTCATGCAAACAATACACTTTGTACTGAAATAGATTGTTCTAGAAGCCAGAAAAAGACGGGGAACATTCTGTCTGCTTGTTTATTTCAAGAGCTACCATTTGATTTGAAACACCAACAGGTTTACAGTGTTAGGGTCCCCTTTTCAACAATCATGTTAAAAATTATAAATGGATGAATGAGATGACTAAGTCATCCAAGATATTGATAGTGTAATAAACATATTTACCAAGATTTACAGAAACTGAATGAGAAATTGAGCGCTAGATCTACAGTGTTCATACACATTTTAAACAAAACTCTCCACATCTTTTCCGTGTTTTTGATAGGTAAAATTGATTCTTTTCAAGGATTGCTTATGACCTTACTAAACAGAACAAAACACATTTTGCTTTAGAAAATGTGCATAACATGCATTATTAAAATTCAAAACAACTTTTATTTTGAGGGTCTCCCAAAACATCCAAATTAAACATTTGGCTGGCTATGTACCAAAATACAGAATAAATCACTATAATGAGAAAAACTATTGAAATTCATATAAATCTGAATGTAACTCACTTTAATATACAGAATAAAAATGTTAACTTCACTCTGCTTAACTGATCAAGATGAATGTATTATTATTTGTATTTGTCTGATTAATAACAAAAGCAAAATATACTGATTTAAGTGATTTCAATTTGAATTATTAACTTTTTTATGTATTTATAGTACAATTTATATTTATGATGTGAATCAATCATACTTGATTGGACAGGTATGACAAACTGTGAATCGTAATACATACACATAACGAAAGTGAAATATAACAAAGTACCAAAAGCATTCATCAACATTATATTATACATTTACTTTAACTGCAATTAACATAGTTTTGATAAATAAAACTAACAAATTTCATTGCATTTGATTTAATTCTCATTTAAAAGCTTTCCAAATATTTGACAATAGTGAAATATCTATTTATGCACTGCTTTTGGTGATATGGTAGATTATAATTCACACAATGAAGAATTTCAAACATAATAATTGAAATAATCTAATTAGTTAACTGCATTAATCATTTTATGTAAGTTGAATATGATAAACAATGACAAACTTACCTGGACGTAACACATGCCAGAGATCACTCTGCTAAACAATAGTGTCAGAGAAATTATATCAAACCTAAATTAAATCATTGGCAAGCTCACATGAATTGTTTTTGCACTGAATATTTTTATGCTAGATGATTAAAATGCTGATGAAATACAACTGAAATTTTACAAAATAGTTATGACTTTTCTTATATTGGTTTGCTGAAATTGTTGTGTAACATAAAATGACAACCTCAAAAATAGGTTACTGTAGAAAATCAGCAACCATTTCCATACCAGGTCTCTTTTCATATGTCTGAGTGATGAAATATTGGATACAATGATTATATTTATTAGTAACTGACCTTGATACATCCACAGAGTCACAATCTGCCTCTGACTGTATAACACAAATTCAATATTATGATTGTTTTGCATGGGCTATATGTGAATTTTCTGCAGGAATTTCATAGGAACCAATACTATTTCTGGTATTTATGGTCAGCAAATAAGCACCAAAACTGACTGCAGAACATTTACCGTATTTTCACGTATATTAGACGCACCCAATTCTAAGACGCACCCATATATAGGACGTGGGTTTTAACGATTTGTGTAAAAAATATTTTAAATAAGATGCCCACAAATATAAGACGCACTCGGCCACGCCATCTGCCGAACTGAGCAAACCCTATTTTGACTGCAGATATAGCATTGATTTTTTTAAAAACTTTTTATAAGTTACTTACAGTATTGATCTGTATCTAATATTATTTTGTTAAGTACTATTACATTATTGTTCCAATAAAGTTTAATAAAATCTTTTGAATAATTCTGTGTGTTGTTTTGTTCAAATATGTACCAGTTAACATCCGTTTTCAAACCATGTGCATGAAAGTGGCTGCCAGTACATGTACTTTCCATTGTCATAAACGCAAATATCTCCAATGTTTCGATCACTCACCTGATGTAAACAAGGCTTCATTGACCGTTTTGGCTGAAGCTCAAAGAATTGTTTGAGGCAGGGCCGCAACAGTTATCGTTTGATCTTATCTTCCTCTAGGCCGCTAGGCCTAGGCTTCAGCGGCTGAGGTTAGTATACGCCGGTATATACTGGTATATAGGGTATACGTGGGATCAATCTCTTGTTATAAATAAATGAGCGATCAATCTCTTGAGCATTTATAAAATTTTCACGATAACGAAGCGAAAATCATATACGGCCGATTTTAAATTAGACGTCATCAAGTTTGCCAAGGAGCATGGCAACAGAGCTGCTGGAAGAGAATTTAGTTGTACGTGAACTAATTTTTAGTTGCATGTGAATTTACGTGACTGGAAGTTGGAGGAAGAGGAGCTTAAGAAGATGAATCCAAGGAAACGAGCTCGTAGAGGTAGAAAGGCAAGATGGCCGAACTTGGAAGAACATCTTGCCAACTGGGTACGTTCGCAACGTGACAGTAACTGTGCGGTTTCAACAATATCGATCAAACTCAAGGCTCAAATTATTGCTACAGAAATGAAGATCATGGACTTTCGTGGCAGAGGGAACTGGGTGTACATGTTCATGAAACGGAATAACCTTGCAGTCCGGGCATGTACAACTGTTGGACAGAAGCTTTCAGACGATTGGGAGAATAAATTGGATGTTTTCAACACCTTTGTTCAGAAGGAAATAACTGAAGTGAAGTTGGCAGATGATGACATCATCAACATGGATGAGGTTCCAATGGCAGAGAAAGGAGTAAAGACAGTAGTGGTTGATACCACGGGACACGAATGAACGAACTTAACTGTTGTGTTGGCCTGCACAGCTGCAGGAGGAAAACTGAAACCCATTGTTATCTTTAAAAGGATAACCATGCCCAGAGAAACTTTGCCAGCTGGAGTTGTTGTCTGCAATAAAAAGGCTGGATGAATACAGAGGTGATGCAGACCTGGACGGATAAGTGCTTCAGAACAAGAAGAGGCAGATTTTTCAAGAAGCAATATCTTCTGATTTTCGATGCGATGGCTGCCCATAAGGGACAACTGTGCAGAAACACATCCACAATGCTGGAGCCCACATAGCCATTATACCAGGTGGTCTGACTTGTAAGCTCCAGCCCTTGGATGTTGCCCTCAATCATCCGTTTAGGACTTTTGTTCGTGAGGAATGGGATCGTTGGATGACTAGCGGTAAGCACACCTTCACGCCAGCTGTTCGACAACGTCATGCAACGTACGTAGAAGTGTGTAATTGGGTTCTCCGGGCATGGGAGAAAGTGAAAACAACAACAATCATCAATGGCTTCAGAAAGTGTGGGATAATTCCAGAATCAGCCACCGATATCAGTTCTTCAGACATCTGATACCACTGACTCCAATGAGGATCGATTATCAGCGGCTATTGAGGTATTCGGCGACAAGAGTGAATTCGATGAAAATTTTGATGGATTTGAAGCAGAAACTGATGACGATGAAGATGAATAGATTGATTTTAAATCAAGACAAACAGTATTTTTAGTAAATATTTATTATAAAAATTGTTGAATGAGTTTTCGTTTGTGTAAAAAAATAATTAGATAAGATGCCCACGAATATAAGACGCACTTAGGGAGCGGGGTAAGTAAAATTTTATATAAGATGCGTCTTATATACGCGAAAATACGGTAACTACTATTTCCATATTTTCACCACCCTCTTTGAAGAACAAATGTATAAAAAGTCAACATTTTACTTCTATTATTAATGAACTGTATTGGAACAGTGGGGGACTGCATTAAATCAATACAAGATGAAGAGAACTTCACCATTTGGGACTTTATGTGACATTCTTGTATAACATTAAAAGACAACCTCAAATATAGGTTAAACTGTAAAACAAATCTGCAACTGTTTCCATACTAGAAGGTCTCATTTATATGTTATACATCTGAGTGATAAAATATTGGATACAAATGATTATTTGTATTAGCAATTGACCTGGATGGGTCCATGCATTGAGTCATAACCTGTCTCTGTTTGTCCTATGCAAATTCAATTTTTCAATTGTTAATGGACCCATTATTAATGAACAGTATTGAAACAAAAAGGAGAGGGAAGGCAAAGAACTTTTCTGGGACTCTTTAGGTGAAATGACAGAGAATGACCCCCTTGTGTGGACCCCCAGATTCTCCAACATATATGAACTGCTGACAAGTGAGCAACAGCTTCTCCATTTAACAACTGATATTTATTCTTTCCTTATTATGATATCTCTTCTTGTGAAAACTGGCAGTGCATATTGATAATGATCAATAAACACTGATTTACTTAAATTCAGTCCATAACCTGAGATTTATTGGTCAAGATATGCTTGGGTCACATAGCCTAGCATGAAATACCAAGTGACTATTTGGACTACTTTATTTCTAACGAGTCAAATCATATTTGTTTACAATCTATTTCAAGGTTTTTGCATTGTGAAGTATAAATAACTTTTAACAGTTTTCAGACTTTAGTCTTCTGACATGTGACTACTTGGTAAATATGCTGCAAAGACTCATATCTTCTGCAACAGTAACAAACAGTTATAATGCAGCAAAAGGAAGAGTCAATTTTACCTAAAATTCAAGTCTGCTATAACTTGATCCCTGGGTATGTCTAGCTCCAAGATATAAATAGCCTGCCAATGTGTAGCCTGTTGCTTTGTGTGGGTGAATTACTGGACTTTGGAAGCCCATATGAATAGGGGCATGAAGTAATACCTCTTGCAAATCCACACTGATTGCAGTCTCCTCAATAGACAGCATAAAGCCAAGAGCATAAAAGATTAAGACTGAATGCACTTATGCTGCCAACCATGTGCAGAGTGCTAAATTGATTGTAGTTGAAGGAACTCTATGGAAAAGAGTAGGAGCTCTGAATGTGATACCAAGATCTTCAGAAAATGCTTTTTGGGTCCATAATCCATCATGGCAAATCTTTCCCATTTGGAAGCTAAAGATTGGAGCCTTCCTCCAACTGGGATCTGTAATAGGGGAAGGGGAGCATAAAAGTTAAGTCATTTGAGATAGGGAAGGTGTTGTGGAGAGAAATGCTGGTGAAAATGATCACCCTCCCTTTGCATAGCTTCCACTTGAGAATGGAATAACTGTGGTTGGACTGCTTCCCAATGGTCTGTGCTCTAGGGAAATCCATTGGAAATCCATTGGAAATCCCTCCATTGTAGCTGAGAATTGTGAGGAATGGAAGAATGTATCCTTGATGGCTATTAAATGTTGCAAATTCTGTGAACCTAATCTGTTATGTATATTTAATTTGCATTGTTTGTTTGCTAGTTTTTTTTTTTTATTTTTTATTTTCATCATATGCTATGGATAATTGTATTTCAGACTTTACCTTATCCAAAATCAAGTTCATTTTCTACCTGACCTGAATTACCGATTTTGGTAGAACTTGTGTTTGAAATTCAAGGATTATTTGGGATTTATTTCACATTACCATAAGTTGTTTTACATTATCACTTTGTTTCCAAGGGAAATATACTGTACTGAATTTTACGAGACTTATTGGTTCTCGCTCTTTTTTATTACTCATCTTAAGACCATAGAGTCATAATAATCATTAATGAGATTAGATGATTAAGGTTGCAAACATAATTTCGCCTATGATGATCTTTAAGAAAGGTGGCGGTAGACAGCAGTGTATCTCATTCCACCAGTTGTAAGTTCATACCTGCTGGTAACGGCCATGGCCATAATATGTTGGACCTCTATGTTTATGAAGTGGGCCAATTTATAAACAGGCTCCCATATTTGTCTGGTGTGATTCGGTGTTGGAGAATGTAACCTATGTTCTGCCTATTCAAAGGTGGCCACAGATATTGGATGCAACATTGATCCCACATTCACAACATCATGAATCAACTGATGTGTATCTAAATGGAATACTGGTGTGTGGGGCTTGTCAAACTGCAGACACCAATATGAGGGATGGTGTCAGATAGAAAAAAACATCTATAGATGCTTGGAACTTGCATAATGTCAGTAACTCTGTCAGATTTTGGAAGCGAGTTAAAGTAGATTCTTCCATAGTCAACGTTCACCTGATGTTGAAACTGTAGACCAGGCAGGTGTTGTAGGGGAGTGAGGAGAACAGAACTCTGATGACCTGTACAAAATTTTCCATATGGATTGGATATGGAATCCATACATACTTTTACAGAAATATCCATATGGACATTTTTATTCTATAGCTGAACCACTCTTATGGATTTCAGTGTATCCATATGGAAATGTTATGGATTCCTTATGGAAAATCCCATGGAATAGATGAATAATCCATATGGAATTTGTGAATAGTTCATATGGAATTTGGTAATAGTCCATTGTCCCTAACAAAATTTTCCAGGCGTACTTAAGGCGGATTTAAAACGGGTTTTTTAAGTGCTTTCTGCCTAAACCATAAAAAATCTGCTTCAGATTTCTATTAAACTGCCTAATGGTTCTTAGACATTATTGGGAATCCATGATAAATATTCACAATAATATTTAAAATGGATCATAAATTTTATTTTGACAGAAATTTTCAAATAAGATTTAGGTTTTTCTTGTCCTCATTTTCCTTCTTGCATACAAAACCTAATCCATGATGGCATCACTTAAGTCTTTTTCATTTCACTGAAAAGTTTGGTGAGATCTCACTAAAATTTCACTGAAATATTTGTGAGGTTTCACAAAAAATTTGACATACTTTCGTGAGATTTCTCTAAAATTTTGATAATTATATAGTATTTTACTGAAGCTTCAGTAATGTTTCAGACATTTCAGGAGGTTTCAAATTAATAATGGATATGAATTAAGCAGGACTTTATTAACCAAGGTGATATTAAATGTGCATGAAAAAATATACATATGTTGTAATTATATGACATCCAAGACAAGTGATATGGGAGTTAATAATAATAATAATAATAATAATAATGACTTTATTTAGAGAAAGTAACTCAATTAGTTACAGAACTAATCTACCTTGAGGCCTTCTATCTGGTATGTACAATATATACAGTATATACAACATGATGTGAAGAATCTGGCTTGACAATAAATAATTAAGTGATTTTAAAAATCAAAGTATCAAGCCTGGAACATATGCACAGGCATCTGTAAACACATAAACATATATAAAATATAAAATACTAATCTGCATTAAAAAAATTCAACTGTGAAAATAATGCAAAATTACAGAAAAGCATCCATTTGAGACATTGATTATGAAAAGAAGAAATGCTAGGAGCCTGCCTTATGTCACTTGTACTGCAGACTAGATTTTTGATTAATGTACAAACTATGATGCTGTTGTGGTCTCTTGAATTAGTCCTTGTTCCATAAGCAGCCGTGACAAACATTTATCATGATATAATTACTCTTATTTTACACTGAATTCTAACACAACTAGAATATTTTGATAATATACACAATAATGCCTCACGATATTGAAAGATGATTCTACCTGTGACCAAGAAAATTCTGCAACGACATGGCCATCTTTGATAGACATGGGTATCTGGCAACAGTTCCCACCAGTGATCTATACATTGTCCCTCCCTAAATTCATTCTGGAAGTTAATCAGTTTGGAGCTATATAACTTCGAAATCATCCTGGTTCAATTCCTTGTCCTATTTAGCACGTTAGCCGCTACTGTAAAGCTCTTTAAGGCACAAAAAGCAAAATGCCAGTCCTGGCATTCAGTTTTCATAGAGATTGACCAATTATGTTCCCATCGACTTTGCATTCAAGCTATTCTCATTGCTGCACATTTTTCAAATGGTTATTCAATCTCATATGGAGTCAGGTCACAGTTAGTACTTCCAGTTCAGTACCCACGAATGTAGTTCTCTAGTCTATTTTTAGAACATTTTTTCCTCTCTCATTTTGGTGGTGATAGAAGAGTTTTATTTATGCATTTTTGGTAGGGATTTAAAGGTAATTGTTTATTCTTGAGGATATGAGCTTAGAGTGTGGTTGCTGACAGTCCAGTACTCAAAAAAGAGCAGGTCAACCTTTGACAAGAACTTCACTGTGAAGTCATCTTTGAAGATATTTTAGATTAACATATGATTTGTATTGATTGTCACACAGTGGAAAGGTCACTACTGAGAAACAAATGTAGAGAACATATAGTAAAATTAATTGTGTTCTATGGCCGTATCCCACTCGAAAATTTGAATCACCATGTTTAGCAAGCATGCTCATTCCTATCAGTTTCCATTATGTGACGATTCATTGGGCAAGTACAAAATTTTGACCAATCAGAAAGCTCTTTACAGCGATCAGCTTTTAAATAATAAACGGAACAAATACTTGTTAGAAAGCTCGTGGCAGAATGGGACCAGATAGACATTATTAAAAAAAAATAATTTCGGAGACAATATTAAAAAAAGGGTCCATATCGAGGAAAACCAGATTCAGGTCAGGAGAAAAGCGAAATTCTGCTTTAAAACGGAAAAGAAAACTTGCTTGAATGCAGTTAAATCCAATTGAAGTTAAACAAAAATACAGCAACAACAACAGCAAAAAATTTGAAAAAGAAATTTAACAAGGAAAAATGTGGAAAGAAATTATTGTGCACAAAATAAACAATAAAATTACAGCTATCAAAAACAGGAAATATAAATGCTGCTGAAAATCATTCAAATTGTACAAGAAACAAAAAATAAATTTTATTATATCTTATTGATATTTTTTATTGAAATGTCAGTGATATTACAATCACAAAATATCATTATATTTTTCAGAATTTTTGACAAACTCTCAGTGAAATTTCAATCACAAATCCCCACTGATATTTTCAGAAATGTTGGCAGAGTCAGTGAAATTTCAATCACAAAATTTCACTGATATTTTCAGAAATTTTGGTAAAATCTGAAATACCATAATTTTAGTGAAAAAGGACCTTTGAGTGAATGTCAAAAAATGTTCACTGTGATTTTGCTGAAATTTCAGTCACATTTTCACAAGGGTATGATTTTTGTTGAGCATATTTTAATAGGAAGCCAAAAAAAAATATTTTTCAGAGTAAACATCAGAATAAGCCCAAAATCCACTTTGCACCAAATTTTATAAGTCCAAAGATTCATCTATGCTTGTACTATCAGATATTAATAGTCTGATCATGTTTACATTTTCTCTACTTTTTTGATCATGTCTTTGTCTGTTTTCAAACTTCTCTGGAAATAAATTAAAGAAAACTGACATGCATGTGTTTTCTTCAAATTTATATGATTAAATATTCGTCCTTCCACATCAGCTACACTGACATATACATGTACTCTAACTCCCACCAATATTTCTATTTGAATCAGATAGTTTAAGTTATTAATTCTTCAGAGGGTATTTTCCATGATGCTATAACACATGAGCCTGATTTCCATATGGAAAAAAGTGCTTATGGATTAAAGTTGCAACTTTATTCCATATCGAATTTTCACTTGCTGTGAAGTACTTATGGAATTGATAGAGAATAAATTGTCTGATTCCATAAGTTTTTCAGTCCATATCTCTTCCATAATGATTCCTGAAGTATTCCATATGGAATCCATCAGAAATTTCTGTACGGGGAGTGTGGGTTGAAAACTTTTTCAGTCTGAACCTATAAGGCTGCATTTTCATGCATCATAGAAAGATCTAATAATGAAAAAACTTAATAAAAAGTTATTTAGGGTTAAGGTATTGAAACTGATGCCTCTTGTACCACCTGCAAAGTAGCTGGAGAGGAGAGTCAAGGATGGCGGATCACTGTATTTGCAGCACTTATGAGTTAGATACCATTAACTCCAAGGTATCACTGAGCTGATGTTCCATTTGGTTGGCAAAGACTTGAGAACAAGTGAAGAGACATCTCTTGGAAACTGAAGCACCAAGTTGAATGTCCTACGACAAAAATTTCTAGAGATGCCAATCCCATAATCCATGGGAGATCACTCTATCTAACTGCCACCTAGGTGGGCAGAAAACTTTAAGGTTTTTATGAGGACACTTTCACTCAAATTCAAAATTTCTTAGTTCACATCCTACTGTTATTGCAAAAAACATCCAAACATATCACATACTGGAATATTAAAGAATGGTTCCATTCATTTTGCTGAAGAATGATGATATAAAACAAGAAATTTGGTACAGAAAATAGATGCTGTAAATGTTATGTTGGTGTTTAAGATTGCAAAAATCGTCACTGAAAAAAAAAGATTTAGATGGTGACTAATGACAATTAAAATGAAAAAGGAAAAAAAAATGTACAGGCTTTCAATGCTTACTGTAATGCATTTGCTTCTGATCTAAATATCTGAATTCCTAAATATGTATATGCTGCCAAATGTAGCAAATGTTCAGCATATTCAATCCCCAGTCCAGAAATGGCTGTGACATTTCACTACACAAACATTCCTTAGGATTTCTGCTGGTGTTTCACATCATAGCAACACTATGGCTGTTATGTTATGCCCATCAAGTGTCCTGCCTAAGAAACACACCATCTTAGTGGGCCTGTGCTGAGCAGTAGCCATTCTTAATATACAAATAGATTATTTCCCCTTTCAATCAAGTGTATGTGATGCTACATTCTGGTTTATGTTTTAAAAGAAAAATAAATCATACTTTTATCTTGTCCAGGTATCAATATTATTACTTGGTAATAATCGAGTATGCAACTGAAGAACATATATGCCTGCCTAACAATATAATAATTAATAATTACCTGAGATGACTGTGAAGGAATCTTGTCTAAACTGATGGGTAAGTTGCTCAGATCACTCGGCAACCCAAATTCTTCCGTCTGCAAATCTTCAACAAAGAAAATTAGATCTGCATTACAATACATTTTTCTCACTGTCTACCTGGAAAATATCTGCATTCAGTCTTGCAGCATGATAAAATAAAAGAATATCTGACAATGGAGATCCCAACACTATTTTCACCTCATTGTCCTCTTCCAGTTTATGACTGACTCCCCCAACCCAATCCAGACGGCCCTCTCATGCATAGTGACAATGTGCACATTCTATATTCTGTTTTATGCAAAATTAGGTTATTTGCCCATTCCTATATTTCTATACTTAGTATAAAAGTGATTTAGAACAATAATATATCATGTGCTAACAAATAAGTTACTTTTATTTCAACAGTATCTTTTGAAGAACGGAAAATAAGTTTTCCAGTATTTGTTAAGTAATGATGTTTTCTGTTGCTTTTTATATTTTAAACAAGCTGCAGGGAGGGAATTCAAGAAAAGATAATTTTTAACTTTTAACTGCTAAGTGTTGAAACCATTTCTGATATTCTTCTGTGATAACTATATTTTCAAAGTAGCTGCTGGAGTGGACATATTGGATATCAGACTGGCACCATGTTCATTTATTTCAAGGTAAATGACATCACTGGAAATCTTTTTGTCAAAATCCCATGTCATACTAGTCATCCATTCATGGAGAATAGTGACAAGAAGATTTTCACAAGAGCCATCATGCATGACTTGCACATTTTCATTTAGGACCAACTAGGTATCATCTGACCAACTAGGTATCATCTGAAGTATATTTGTGAAAACTCCATGCTGATATAGATATCCATTTGTGAGGAGTAGATACAACATTTTCAAGATAGCCACCTTAGTGGTCATACTGATGGACTGAGGGTTGGTCATGTCCATTTAGGCCTGAGTATACACCATAAGAAGATGATATAAGATGATATCATTAATCCAGGAGAATCAATGATAATACGATTTTCAAGCCTGCCACTGTGCTAACTATAAAAGACCATAGATCAGCACCACTTTCATTTAGGACTGTCTAGACATCCATAAGAAGATTTTTGGTAAAAACCTGATGTCAATATAACTTTCTGTTCATAAGCAGTTGTGATAAGAATGTTTTAAAGATGGCTGCCATGACAGCCATACTGCACTTTACATTGGCACCATTTTTGTTTAAGACCAAGTAGATATTAGTAAAGTATTTTAGTGAAAACCACATACTGAGGAGGATTAGCAATAACAAGATTTTAACATGGTCAATGTGACACCCATCTTGGATGTGAAATCAGCACCATTTTCATTCAGGACCTATTTGACATTATAAGAAGCCTTTTGATGACAACCCATCTTGATATGTCTATCCATGTAGGAGCTGTAGCAATAAACAAGATTTTAAAGATGGCCAATAGCATCAATAATGGACATCAGATCAGAATGATTTTCCTTAAGTAATAACAAGTCATTATAAGTTTCTTCTTGCAAACCCTGTATTGGTGTTGGCTTACCACCATTTATCAGCACATCATAGGCAATGCATAGTGGCCCAAGTAACTCAGTCGAAGGAAGAGCCTGGAAAACCCCTGGGAAGAACTACTATATAATGGAAGCTACTGGCAAGCTTTCTCACATACCAATATAGGCCAAACAGGAGACTTGAACCATGTTAACAGAACTGAGATGGCTGTTGATCGGAATAGGCAAGCACTTTCATCCACTTGGCCACCTGGGACCTCCAAACCCTATGCTGATATGACCATATATTCCGAAGTAATAGCAATAACATGATTTTCAAAATGGCAGGAGTAGTGGCCAAACTGAACGTTAGAATGGCACCATTTTCATGTAGAACTAAATAGACATCATAAGATCTGCTTTAGTGACATACCTATGTTGACATGACCATCCATTTAGGAGGAATATTAATAACAAGATTTTCAAGACAATTCCTGTAGTTGCCATACTGACAAGCAATCAGCACCATTTTCATATAGGACCAAGTAGACCATGGGATCAATGTGTACAGTTTCATGGCAATACTCCAAGTAGTTTCAGGAGAGCAGCAACAACAATCTTGTACAAACAGATGGATGAAAATCAAACTATGGACAGATGGACAATGGACAACAGACCATTCCATGAGCTCCTCTGGTCTATGACCAATAGAACTAATCAACAAAATTAGCTGGAGATAACTGAAATTTTTAAGTTACAGTTTACATAATAATTAATGCCAAAAAAATTGCATGTAACTATTATTTTATTTTGTAAAGCCCCAAGTCATTATCCCCTTAAAATAACTTTCAGGAAACAAGACATTACATTTTGTGGTTAGCAGCCATATACTGTACAGAGCAGAAACCTATAATCCTGATATTATAGATCAACCTGAATTGTATTATATTTAGGCAGATTTTTGAAAAACTACTTCTAATAGCCAATCTGTAGCAGTATTAGAGACATTTACTTTGACAACCACTCATGCTTCTTTGACGTTTTACAGTTCAATTAAAACAGTGAATACCTTGTCCAAAAATTCTGCCTTTCTCCACAATGTCAGGATTTGTTTTAAGAGTTTCTTTGATTTCAGCAATGTCTGCATCAGTTTTGCACCAACGGTTCCTTAAATCTTCTATATCTTCCTGCTTTGCAGTTTCCATGCACTCTATCAACAAAATGAGAATATATTATGTTGGTAAATGGTAACTATATTATATTTTCCAGTATAAAAGTTTTAAAACAGAAACATTTTGATAACATTCCACTTAAATGTACCTGCTGAAAATGTTTTAAGAAATTTCAAATTCTTTAAAATATTGAGATTCATTGTTCCTTAAATGAAATAATCAGAAAATCTACACAAATGTATGCAAAATATACCCATATTCCTCCTGACTATAGAGTGAAAAATGCAACTTGACATATACCAACCCAGGCACATGTCAAAGACACACAGACATGCATCCCAAGTCAGTCCAAAACTTTACGTCCTATTATTCACATATAGGACTAGTCTGGGTTGCATGGTGTTTTCTGGTTGAGAAGGTTGTGACCAGCTGATACTCTTTCCAGGAAAAAGTAACAGTGCAAATTATCAACATAAAACAATGGAAAATATCTTTATGTTGATTATATAATTATGCACCTTATGAAAAATCACATAATAATGATGTTCAAGGTGGGTACATGCACTTACATGTGGGTTTCAGGAAGAAAGAAAAAACATACCAATTTTTACTTAAAAAAGGACCAAAATTATCATTTAATATGCTGCATACAGTTTGGTTAAAAGCCTATGTTCCAACTAGAAAGTACACAATAAACAAATTTTGATGACAATATCAAGAAAACAGTAAGAGAACTGATTATACAAACTGGTAAATACAACCTTGCTAAATGCAAATTTTTCCAAAGTTGGAATTTGCTTTCCTTACAAGAAATAGGAGAGGACAATGAATGTATTCTAATAAAACCATTCCAATATGCCACCTCATTATGTATATGCACAGACACACTCACACACGTGTGTGCTGCAATACAATTGTGGGGGAGGGGCTAAAACTAAATTTAAATAGGTAACACTTGGCAGATATTTTTGTATTTATGTATTTTTTACTGGCACTATTCAACAGTCCAAGGACATTATTCCCACCTACAATTATAATTGGAAGTTTAAATTTTTTAAAACAAACCCATGATCTTTCTGATATTTTAGTCCATTTCTTTTTCCTACTTGGATCAAAATAATAACAGATGAGTGATAGAGTGAAACCCTGCTAAAACATGCTTTTTTAAAAACATGAATTGACATGTAGCACAATCATGGCATGGCATCCCCATATTCTGTAATAATTTCACCTATTTCCTGAATTACTACCAAGCTTAAATGCCTAAAAATCAAGAATTTGTTTTAATAATTTGGCAAGATGTGTTGTATTCTTTATTAAAAAAATATCTTGATTAATTTTTAAACAAGGCATTACCTCCTAATTATAACTGAAGAATTAACAATAAAGTCACCAATTACATCTTCTTGTGTCTATTGTTGTTGCTGTTGTTGTTTGGGTTTAATACAATTTTCAGCACATCATTATACATGGTGGCCAGTATAATTGGTGGAGGAAGAACTTCTGAAAATGCCACCAACCCATGGGGAGCTACTGGCAAGCTTTCTCACATACCTATATTGGCTGAGCACAAGACTCGAATCCACATGGACAGATGTGAGATGGCAGTGATCAGTCATTTTAGATCAGGGGTCGGCAACCTACGGCACGCGTGCCACAAGGTGGCACGTCAAGAGGTTTTGTGTGGCATGCGAAGGGCAGCCAAAAATCTCAATTTTAGCAGTGTTGCTCTCTTACTGGTGGCACGCGCTCGTTCATTTTGTAATTATTCAGGAAAAAAAGTGGCACACTGTCAAATAGGTTGCCGACATCTGTTTTAGATCACTCAGCCACCCAGTGTGTCTGTTTTCAATTCATCCTCTGTACAGCTGCTGCTCTATCCAGGGTAAATAATAGACAACAAATGTTTGTTCAGTCGTCTGGCATACTCATCCATTAGATCCTAACAATGTGGAGGTGTAAAACAGCTTCTCGCTGAAATTTAAAAATTAATTTACCCACCTATTTAAAGAAAATCAACAGATCACCAATGCCATGCTCATTCATCCGTCATACACACCTGCTGAAACAAGCTGATCACCTGAATTGTCAGGAGCCATTTTAGTCACTCAAAGTATTAAGATGTGGGTAAGGTGAGTTTAAGTTGTAGGGGTGAAGGAATTTGCTCTTACAATCAAACATACTATGTATGGTCCCCGTTTCTACTCTGCAATAGTGCAAAGTCGTACTTACAAAGAAAATATTCACTTAACAGTATATTTATTTTATTTATTAACTCCTTTCTTTTAGAGAATGACTCAACTGATTATGAGATCACGATTTACCCATGAAACTGACTGGTGTACTCCCAAACTGGATCCGGGCAGGCAAACACACACCTCAAGTGTTCATCTCAAGTACATTACAAGATCAATACACCTGACCTCCTGTATGATTTTCAATAAGTATTTTTCAAGTCCAAATACAATTTTTTTTTCTTCCCCAAGTTACTTGGGTGTATTAACACGAAATTAAGTATTCAGATTCGAATGAAATCTTGCAGAACAATTCTAGAAATTATGCTTGTTGGTGTATATTTGATGGAATTACTGTTATGGATAGCATGAGATCGGCTGGTGAGTACATTTAAGTCACCAATTTTCTTATACACATATATGTATGTACCAAAGATTTATGGTTCTCTGCCCCTTCCCCCTCCCCACACCCAATTAAATATATAACAACTGTTTTAAGCATTTCTGATTTAACATGCATCAAGTTGGTAATTGTTGTAATTAAGCCACTAGTTTTGTGCCCACCATTGGGTATTGGTAAGAGGACACACATGCAATATTTTCTTCAGTTAACTGACTTGCATGGATATTACACAAAATGGTACATAACATGATGGCACTTTGTGGACCCTGGCCATTAAGTTATAACAGGACTGGACTGTACCTAATTAACTTAATTGACTGTACCCTCCACCCCCATCCACCAAATGAAGATAAAATATCTAGAAGGTGGAATGAGAAAGCCATAAGACAAATTTAATAACATCGGCTGAAAAGGAATATTTAAAAAAGGCCCAAGATGCTGAAATAGCCCTGACCTCATTTGCTTTGATTTTTACAAAACTGATCTCGGTCAAAATTACGATTAAAGTTTAAACAATCCCTTTCCACTGTCAAAGCATGAATTTCACTTCTCTTCTCAGATGATAAAGAGAACAGGAAGTTGTTCTTAAAGAGGAAGTTTAAATCAAAGGTTCATATGGAGGTTTAGATAGCAACCAAAAAATTCATGACAGGTTCCAGCTCCAGTTTAACAAGTGGGAGACTGGTCTCTGAGCTCAATTTTGAATGATGTGGATTGAACCCAATAGTGGAGCCCATTGAGATTGAAGGAGTGTCAGGGAGGGCTGCTCTGTAGCCCTTAACGATTGTTACTGAACAATCTTTCTTCTTCAAAGAACAAAAGACACTGCATCTGCAGTTAAAGGGAGACAGATAAGATCCAATCATTTCCTTCTGTACCAAATACCAAACATTCTCCACTTGCCAATGTAAAAATTATAGTCCAACTCCCTTTTAGCCTGAGCTATGCATTTGGCAAACTTGCTTGAAAACATGCATAGAGATCGTTTGAGCCAGGAACAAAAATGGAGGATTTGAGAAATGCTGTACACGAGGAGCCCTCGGTGTTGCAATAGCAGATCTCTCCTCAGAGATAATCTCCTCAGATCATGAATCAGAAGATCAAAACTGGGTCCGAAGCTAGCAAATCAGGATAATACATGGCTCAAAAGTCCTGACTAACAAAGAACCCAAGGAAAGGTGAAAATGTATAGGCATATAGTCATTCCAACTTCATAGTGAAGGCATCTAATGCCCATGCCCTCTTGGGTAGTACTGAAAAGACACAAACGGAAGCTTGTTATTCATCTCTGTAAACAAGCCGACAATTGAACTTCACCCCAGATGATAAAAGTCTACTACTGACTAGTGTAGAGACCATTCTATGAGGACTGCTCACCCCTGTCTGGACAAGCTACCTGTCAAAACATTCCTTTGCCTAGAATGTGACATCCTGGAGCAATCTCTTCCAATGTTGTCCTTTGGAGAAGGCTCCAAACCAGCACTGTATAAAGGTATGAGTGCCCCCTTGATGTCTGAAGAATGCTAAAAGCAACATGATATCAGTAATGGTCACTGTGCAGTAATGCCTTTTGTGTACCTTTGAAATGAAAGAAAAAAATTAGCTCCCATTTGTAGATTGCTGATGTGGACAGAAGCTTTGTGAGACTACTGACCCTACAGAACTACTTCCTGTGGCTCTATATCAGCATCTGACCCCATCAAGCCCTAATCTGAGGCACCTATGTCAATGAATGAGCGACCTCTGGAGCATGAAATTGTTCTCTGGTCAGAAACATGTTCTGATAGTGATGAAACCTGTCTCCTAAGGAAATCTGGGTGTATTATGGCCCCTTGTGGCAAGAACTGGATAGGATGTTTTTAGTTCCCAGGAGATGAGCCAACAATGATGTCTTCTCATCCAGTCTTTCAAGACAGCAAGTATTTCTGAGAGTCTATTTGAAGGAACACTCTTCGTTGGAGGTGAGAAAATGAATCTCCACTTCAATGAAATTTTAAGATGTGATAAGGTCTGACTTCCCCTGATTCGCCTAGTTAAGTCACCATCTCTCAACAGAGATAAATCCCCCTTGAGGACACATATAAGGACTACTCATCAAAGTACTGTTGGTTGGGAAACCCTAAAGGCCTTAAATGACATGCTAACAAACCCATCATCCTGGTGAGGATTCTAGGAGCTGAAACTACAATGAAAGGAAGAGCTCAGTGTTGAGATATCTCTTGACCCTGACAAAACAGCAGTAATTTCACATGGTTTGGAAACATGGAAATGCAAAGATAAGCATTCTGTAGATCTGTGGAGACTGACCAGTCTTTTGGCCTAATGACATTCCTAACTAAGCCAGCTCTCCATCTTAAACCGTTGTTGAAGATGGGATCTGTTCAAAAGAAAAAGATCAATGATGCATTGAAACTTTCCTACTCTCTTAAACTCCTTCTCTCTTTGGAAACCAATATATTCTGGGAGAAAATGCATGGCTGATTACATTTTTCACCTAATATGCCCTTCCTTGGGAGGGAACAGACCTCTTCCAGCACAGACACCAGCTGTGACTGGTGGAACAAAATAGGTCTCACTGAAAGAGTGGTAGGTTTCAAGAAGGTAAGTCAGTAATTTTTACGGTGAAAAGGACTCACCTCCTGAGAAATTGGGAAATGGCAGACTTTGTAAGAGAAAGTGTCACTCTCTAGGAGTGACTGATTTAATCCCCTGGCCACAAATGCCACATTGACATGCGTGTTTTGGCAGCATCTCTGGAAATAGGCATTAAAACTCACGTACCGCATTTCAAAAGTCCACATCTCTTCCTACTTTATCACCTGTCCTGTCAGATCTGAAATGTGATGGATTCTTCCAGCAACTCACTTGTGTTCATCTTTGCTCTCGGATAAGGCAGGACATCTTCTTCCTAGGAGAATGGGAAATCCTAGCCAGGGATTCATAAACCAGTGCCTGCATTTGGTTGTTTTGAGATTCCCCTCTTTCTCTTATGTCAAATTACTTAAGCTACTTTACACAGGTTTGAATCATCCAGCTATGTTCTATCTGCTTTTTTTCCTTCTTTTTCTGTTGTCCTGCGTGATCAAATTGCATCTAAGCAACCTGTTTCCCACATAACACATTTCTGTTTCTGGAATGTAGGTCTTCATTACACTCTTGTTTATGTGGAGTTATCAGCTTCTACAGTAGCAGCTACAGTTGTCGAATATGTATACAGTTTACCTGTGCCCTATTTATAGAACTCAAAAACGATGTCACCACTGTTCCTTTTTCACAATGAGGCCACAAAGTAGATAAGCAATATAATGTTGTATGTGTAACAAACCTTTTGTACCACTGAAGTAAGCATTCAAACACAATTTATATGATCATAATTTTACACACTTCAAAGAATTCAGCAAGTACAAAATTAAACTAATTGATATGAGCTCAATCAAAATAGGAAATAATGTATAATGAACAGCCATGCATAGATAGAAACTGCTACAACATGTACCAAAAATTATACCAGCTAAATTTTTGCATACAGAAGAGAGGATAGTATTGTGCCATGCGATTGCTGCAGCAAAATAGTGATAATAATAATAATAATAATAATAATAATAATAATAATAATAATAATTTCTTGGAGAACATCATGAAGAAACTTCTCTCAAAGATTTGCATATGGGTAAAAACACTGATACTTGAATCTGATTGAAATATTCACAAGAATGTCTTAGTAGGGAATACATTTTCAATGTGACCAAATCCCTCATTTGCAAAATCCAGTCACCATTTCTTATGTGTGCATAATATACCGATCCACCCAGATTAGACTCAACAGCAGCTTCATGGACTCCACTGTATGTCCATACAACTGTAGTGGTTTGCACAGCCATGAGAACTTCTTGAAATATGCCTCTCAAATATTCAGAAAATTACCAATTTTCCCAAATCATCTGTTTAAGTCTGGGATTTCGAGGTTGTAAGCAACTACAATGAGGATGCATTTGTTTGTTTTCATGGTTTTATATATTAAGATGGCATTCATATTGAGGGTCTTATTAAGTATTAGGTCTTACACACACACACACACACACACACACACACACACACACACACACACACACACACACACACACATATATATATATCTCTTGGAGTGTGAGTTAAATATTAGGATCATTATTAATAGAAGTAAACATTTATTTGGGTGGGTCATAGTTATTGGAATTCCCCCATAAAACATGCCAAGCCAAACATCATGTTTACCAAATTCTATATTATAATTTTAGTAAAAGAATCTTCAAGAATGGAAGTTTCCATTCAGTAAATGTTTGCGTTTTTTAAAGAAAATGCTAATTGTGACCTGGGTCAAGGAGAGGGCTATATAATCTTGTTTATCTAGAAATTACTCACTTGTGATATAAGATCTTGAAGCAGAATCACATGTTGTGTTCACCATTTGATTTGGGGTGGAAATTTTTATTCAAATTATTATTCTCTGGAATTACAAAGTGCTCAATAATATTTCATGGACAGAGACATTAACTAGGAAACATACTGAATTCAAACAGGATTATACTAATGTGATTCATCAAAAGACTTAGCACATCATTACACTTCAGGCCATTAGTACATTAATACATTTAAGTCTACAGGTATTTCAGCATCTTCAGCGTTTGGATTTTATTTTAAATACCACTAAAGGTTATTCAGAACGTTATTCATTAGCACTTAACACATGTGTTAGAAATTCAAGGACTATTTGGGATTTAACTTGCATTATTGTAAGTTCTTTTTAAATTTTTCACATTAATTCTAGTGAAACAAATTGCTGAATTTTACAAAACTTAATGGTTGACACTCTTTTCTACTACTTTGCTTAATATCACAGAAGATCATAGCGTTGCAATAGTGTGTGTGTGTGTGTGTGTGTGTTGTGTGTGAATTTTTAAATCCATCCATGTCAAGAATTTAGTGTAAGATGCAAATGGGCCAAGTCCACTTGTAATTTTAAGCATTCCCGAAGTGGGCCATATGTTTGGAAATGTGAACAATTTTATCAAACAATGGGAATCTATCATAATGGAATACATATGTCACTACATTCTGATTAAAACAAATGCAAAATATGAAAAATATCAAATGAAAACAGGGTGCCAATATTTTTTAATACATATCTAAACACCAAGGATGCCAATATTATTTTTAATATGTATCTAAAGAACTAATTAACGAAAGCATATATCTGTTTTGTTTGCATGACTAAATTCTGTATAGGTCTAAAATTACCCAATGAATACACTAAATGGTGAGCAGCTTCAGTAAACATCTTACCTTTGTTAACAACATCAACTTTATTTTGGAGAATTTCTAAATTCTTCTTTACATTTCCAACTTGCTCCTGTACATGAGCTTCATTTTGGAGAATTTCTAAACACTGCTTTATATCACCAACTTCAGGTTTTACATCACCAACTTTCTGACTTTCAATGTCAACCTTCCATTTCATATCACCAACTTGCTGACTTACAATGTCAACTTGCTGCTTTATATCACCAATTTGCTGATTTACAATGTCAACTTGCTGCTTGAAGTCACCAACTTGCTGATTTATAATGTCAACTTGCTGCTTGGAGTCACCAACTTGCTGATTTATAATGTCAACTTGCTCTGTGTCACCAACTTGCTGATTTACAATGTCAACTTGCTGCTCTGTGTCACCAACTTGCTGATTTACAATGTCAACTTGCTGCTTTGTGACACCAACTGGCTGATTTACAATGTCAGCTTGTTGCTTTGTATCGCCAACTTGCTGATTTACAATGTCAACTTGCTGCTTTGTGACACCAACTGGCTGATTTACAATGTCAGCTTGTTGCTTTGTATCGCCAACTTGCTGATTTACAATGTCAACTTGCTGCTTTGTGACACCAACTGGCTGATTTACAATGTCAACTTGCTGCTTTGTATCGCCAACCTGCTGATTTACAATGTCAACTTGCTGCTTTGTATCACCAACTGGCTGCTTTACACTGCCAACTTGCTGCTTTACATGGCCAACTGGCTGATTTACACTGCCAACTTGCTGCTTTACATGGCCAACTGGCTGATTTACACTGCCAACTTGCTGCTTTACATGGCCAACTGGCAGATTTACACAGTCAACTTGCTGCTTTACATGGCTAACCTGCTGCTTTACATCACCAACATCATCTGAGGAAAAAAGGCATTTTTATGAATATTTTAAGGCAACAGACCTTCAAAAGAGGAATTTTAGAGAGCCACTTTCTTATGAAAGTGTAGGAAACTCATAAAATCAAAATCAAGGATCCTCATTGCCAAATATATGGTTAGAGTATTATGATTGAGCAAAGAGTGTAGGCAGATTAATAGACTGACAAAAGGATATGATTTGGAATCAAAGCTCTATTTATCAATCTGTAACCTTTCTTTTCTCTAGTTAGATTTCACAAACTTCAGCTACTAATGTTTTGAGTTAATAGTATCCTTTCATGATTTTCTCAGTTTTTTTTATTTTTTATAAATTTGATTCATTTCTGTAGATTGTTGCTACAAAACTACAGCAAAGTCTTAGGAATAACTTAAATGTAACCCAGTCAATACATTAAACTGGCTTAATAGTAGAACAATATTACATGTAAGAAATCTTCTAAACCATCAAGTTGATAAGAGTAAACAAAGTAAATATTGTTTCACCTAGAACTGCCCTTTTAAAATGAGGTCAAAAACTAAGCAAGTATGTGGTGTTGAAGCTTGCATTAAAATAATTACTAGTAATCAGGCCTGGCTTGAAGATTTCAGTAACAAAAAGATAAACAAAATGTTGAAAAGAATAGAAAGCTGAATCTAGGGCTACAAATTGCAATTCCATTCTTATGTTTTCTTGGAAGTTTTGTTTTGATGATAATCCTCCCTTTAGTTACTTTTTCCTTAAATGTGACTAAAACTTGCCACAGACCCTTTGAAAATTTGTCAGATTTTGATCTAAAAGAGTAAAATAAGTTCAGTAAATGATACATACCGGTAAATGTTAAGTAAACTTTGAATTTTTTCAAGTAAATGCTTAAAATTTTGGACTACAAATACTTTAAAATCTTCAAAATAACTCTCAGACTATGATTAGATTTATGGATTAACAGTTTCAGGATTAAGGTATGGCATTTTTAATGTTTAACTGACATTAAGAAAAATTTTCATTCAACTTTATATTTCAAACATTTATAATAATTGCCTAAATATTATTGAAAATCTTCATAAGAACAATTAGATAGCTTCATATATGAACTTTTAAAATGCAAACCCTATACAGCTCAATAAACTTAAAACTACAGAAGACAATTTTAACTTCCACTCTGGTGCTTCCAGATTTTTGTAAACATTTTAATATGTAGAATCTTTAAAAATTATCCATACTTGGCTGTCTGAAAAACTCCATTTAACTATGCATAAAAGTATGCACTTACTTGATAAAATAGCAATTTCCTTTATTTTGTTAATGTAGACATCCTGCAAGGTTTTGTCCATACTGCACGTAAGAATGGTATCAATCTCACTTTTGAAGTTGCATTTCATGGGATGACAATTGGAACTAAAGTACACATCAAATCTGCTGACAACATCCTTAATATCTGTGCATAGGTTGTTGAAATCTGCAGTGTCTATTTTGGCCTGCGCTGCATGTCGATAAAGAGTGTTTCTGAACTCTCGTACTCTCTCTATGTCATCGCCCAACGTTGTTCCACCAGGAGGTGGTGTTTTTCCCCACTGTGTCCTGGGAGTTGAGACCTGACTACAAAGATTCCTTATTAGGGTGTAAAGTGAGGAGACATCAAACATTTCAGCAACAGGAATTGCAGGGGATGAAGAAGATATGCCACACAACCATGTCTTTATCTTCACATCAAGTTTAAACAATTTGTTTTGATTTGTGTGAACTTTGTTTGGCAGATCAGCTGGTTTAATTTCATGTGTTAGAACCTGCCAGAGAATGTCTCTTAATACATCAACCACTATCCGGCAAATGCGTGCAAAGTTTGTTGTCTCCTGGCTGGACAGATAAGAACTACTACAGGAACTTGCCATGGTTGTTATGCTGATATAGTCTACTTCTCATATCTGACAAAGACATATTACAAGCTATGATTAACAATCACCACATACATATATATATATATATATATATATATATATATATATATATATATATATATATATATATATATATATATATATATATATATATATATATATTATAAGGGAAGAGGTCATTTGAATGATCATCTAAACATTATGACAGAGAACAAAATATATGTATTCCTTTTCAAGGTGAGGAGCTTGTCAATGGAATAATATTCAAGTCACTTTTAGGATGCAGAAAATGCGATCAAATAAGCACAATGATTTCAGGAAAATAAAATTTTGCCCATCACATTAAAACAGTGAAGAATGATGAAGTAACTAAAATTTAAACCGGAAGTGTACAGAGAGACACATTTGTCCCACCCCGCAGAATTATTTTCAAATGGGGCAAACATGTAGTGATCACTTTTTAAGCTTGAAGAATGTAGGTCAAAATGTATTTAGAGGTGAATCCAATGGGGGGGTGGGCTTGCCAACCCCACACCCGCCCTTATGTGCAGGCAGCCATGTTTCCCATACAGAAATTATATATTCTTAAAATAAACCATATCTAAAGTACAAACAAATGAAAAATGGACAAGATTCGTTAGATCATTTATCTGACATCAGTGGTACATTCTTTGACTTAACCTGATTCTTCATCTTGATTGCATTTTTGTGAAGATCTTTGTTAATGCATGTGAAGAAAAAAAATTCCAGGAAAATCTACTGAGGATATGATCGGCTGATCGATATTTCACTCAGTACTTGCATTGCACAGCGTGCCCAGTTCATGACATTACCTTCATGACACCGGTTCTTTAAATTACATTAGAAAACTTATATACATAAACAGCAGCAAAGCAACAAAGCAACTGCTTTCTCTCTCTCTCACACACACACACAATGGAGTAATGGAACAAGCACATTGCTTGCACAAAAGGTTAATAACATGTGCATGTAAATGTGCAGAATAAATAATACATGTTTGATATTGAACTATTTGTAGGGTTTTCTAGATCTGATTGTAAAATTGATCCTGTTAATCATGCTTCAGATAGGCTGGATGATGATGATAAGATTTATTGTACATCTTGTACTACTAGTAAATTCATTACAAAGCACTGAAATGCCAACAGTTATGAAAGGATCTCTAGTCATGATAGGAAAGGATGTCATAGCATTATCAAAGTATAAAGCCAGACACGCTACCATTATTATCTTTGTAACAAGATAACTGGGTTGGGGTCGGATTTATAACAAAACACTAATGATGGTTGATACAAATACAATGTTTATTAATGAATGACTCAAATGAAAAAAGAATTATGATTAATATGATATTGAACAAATTAACACAATCCGAACAAACCTAATAACGTAACATAAATGTGAATACAAGTAAATGACCTTAAATAGTACAAGGACAAAGGTTAATGATTCACAGTAATTCCACACGACGAAAAGAATGACGTGTTTTACTCAAATAGTAAAAATGATGTACTTTACTCATGGAGTAAAAATGACGTATTCACTTAAACAGTGAAAAATGATGTACTTTACTCAAATAGTAAAATAATGTAAAAATGGGACAGATATCATACAATATATCTTTACAGTCCCAAAACAATGGGTATAACAAACCCCAAAATTAGCCCAGGGCTAAAAGAATACATGTATGGAGTTACACAAAATACTTCGTCACTAGAATACTTGGCTACCAGCCACACTGGTCAATCAAGCATTCATCTTTACAGGTGATCACTGACCACCATTCAATCACTTGGTCAATCAGGAAATCAGCGCCCACCAATCTGTCAGCAATGTCCAATCACCTGCTACTCAACCAGCAAAACACTGTTCAATCAGCTCGACCACTGCTATTCAACTAGCTCTGTTGTCGGCTCTATGGCTGCTATGGTCAGCTTTACAGGTGCTATGGTCAACTCTAAGGTCAGCTCTACAGCTGCTACCCTGTCAACTCTGATCACTATGGTCAGCTCTACAGCTGCTATTGTCAGCTCTACAGCTGCTACCATGTCAACTCTGATCAGCTGAATATAGATCTAACACCGTGTACAAAGAATGACATGGGCATATACGTTAACACATAATGATGTTATATACGGTAAGCTATATAAATTACATTATTGGCACAACATTACAAAGCAATAAACAGGTTCAGAAGTGAACCTACCTGTGTCTGATAAGAATCCTATGGTACTAAATGTTTCTTAATAAAATGCAACTTTATCACTAATATAGATATCCTATTAAGTCACATAAAAGAATAAAATATTTGCATTATACTATGCAAGCTGGAGCTACATAGAAAATATACAAAAATAAACATGGTAGTACAATAGTTATAACCTATAATATACATAAGAAATTAATAAATGACTTGTATATCTCTGCAACTGGAGATCTGCAAGTCCTTAAGTAGACTGCTCACTGACAAGACATTTCCGTAGTGTAATGTTTTCGTCTATGGTGTGGTATTTATACACAGGCGATGTAACCGTACATTATCTGTGCGCTTGATGAATATTGGTCTTTCCCATCGAAAGCACTTCGCACATGCGACATAGGATGAACCGAACTCACTGTTTCAAAATACTGTACAATATACATAAATCACCCTCGGGCACTGTTGTACACAAAAATCGAAAACCGAGTACATGTATTTAATAAATAACAAAGGGATTAATACAATTCCATGACAATGTTATTAGTTGTTGTTTTGAGCTGAAATCAAGGTAGTTTTATTTATGTGAAAAAATTTCAGATTTGTTACCAAAATGTACTCTTTCTAAAATTAGGTAAATCAGTTTTAAGTTTTGACTTGACTAATACAGAACAAAGAAATATATTTAAATTATATATTATAAACAAATGAAAAAGTATTCAAGTTTTAAGTTATTTTTGGTTGCTGCAACAATTATTCCACTGAAAACAATAATGTCACACATGCAATGTTGATAAAATTTATTTTTAAAAATGTGCAAGTAGGTAGAGTCCCCACTTTATAAAAGGAATATTAAAAAAATACCAAGAAGTTAACTTTCTCTATTTTACTGTAATTGTTCTGGATAAACTTGCATTCACAGCTATATTTCTCCACCCTCTACTTCCCCCCACAAGTATCACTATTGGTAAACCAGTACTTAGAGGATCAGTGATGATTGTATATGCTGACATTGTGTTTCATGTCCGAATATGCTTTCTCTATGCAGTTTCACATTTATAACCATGTCCTACGAGCATTCCCTGTTAACACCCTCCTCCCATTTATCCATTAAGCTCATTATGAATGCATACAGGAAAATTAAATTTAAAAAAAAATACTAATACAACTTGCCTTGTTAATAAAACTATTAATTGTATCAATAGCAAGAAAATTTCCTGTTATGTTTGCAGTGGTGTATAAATTATGGAACTCCAAGTAGTAATTTAGATGATGATGGGTAAGTATAATTAAATATAAATTTTTAATAGCTTCTTATAATCCAGTTATCGATTGCCATGAATATAAATAAATGAATGCAGTGTTACCCTTTACCCTCAACTGTGCTTCAGGGACCCCCAAAATTTTAATTTGACCCCCAGTTTTTATACCAAAGTTTGTTTTTTCACACAAGCTGACCCCCAATTCTGACACCAAGGGGATTTTTGACTCTCAGTCTTTCACCCCTAAGGGATACACTGTGAATGTCATTGTGAATGTTATGTTTCATTGTCATGAGTGTTATATCCTTGTTCATATTAAGTTATGTTCTCTGAATGAATATGTGTTCATTATACATATAAATTACTGTATGTACTTTTATTACTTTGGGTACAGTGTAAAGGTGTTCATTATACATAGAAATTACTGTATGTACTTTTATTACTTTGGGTACAGTGTAAAGGTGTTCATTATACATAGAAATTACTGTATGTACTTTTATTACTTTGGGTACAGTGTAAAGGTGTTCATTATACATAGAAATTACTGTATGTACTTTTATTACTTTGGGTACTGTGTAAAAGTGTTCATTTTTAACATTAACAACTAAGTCCTTAACATTTTTGTCACAGAAAGTAAATTTAAAACATTAAAAGGGCTGCAGGTTTGATACCCTACCCCATCCCAGGGTCAGCTGCCTGTTGTCTCCTTTAGCTTTTGAGTTCCTCAGCATGATAGAGCCAATAGTGCTGAAAGTGTTGTTAAAATATCAAGCAACCTATGGACAAGCAAATAAAAAAAATTAAACATACTTGTCGTCAACAAATTCACTTCAAAGTGAAAATGTCAAAAGCTGAAAATTTCTTAAGCCTGAGGTCATGGACAAGAGATATTTATTTCAATGACCAGTTATTTTTTCATCTAAAATTTTTAACAGAATCATTCATGATCCTACTGAATAATTTGATATGTAGAGAGAGAGAGAGAGAGAGAGAGAGAGAGAGAGAGAGAGCAAAATATAGAGAGACATGAGTAATTAAACAGTGGAATTTAAAATGTATTTTTAAGTATGTTGTATGATATAAACTGCACTAGATGTTTGTTGTAGCTTCAGTTTATTATTGGGATCCACATCTAATTTACATCATATAATTACTGCGCTACATATTTGATGTGACTGAAGAAGTTCATTATTGGGACCCACATGGCTATGTACCAGACCAGCTTAGACTGGAATAAAAAGTTAGGGGATCCTCAGATGGGGAAAAAAAACATCCAGCCTCTACAAGTGGAAAATTCTAATCCTGTGATGTATGCATTTGCTTTATGAACTGTGAAAACAGCCAAAGAATAATCACCAGAACAGGCAGAGACATAGAAAAAAAACAAGTATCAGACTGTTGTTGACCTCTTTATAATCATATTTGCAAGCTATTTCAGGCTATTGGTAAATTGAACAAATGAATATTATTATAGAATGGCAATTATTTCTGTGATAAAGCCTCTGGAATTAGAAGACTATTTCTGTTTTGATGGTTGCTGTCCAGGTACTTTTTACTTTATTTTATCTTTCCTTTTTTGCAAGGTTGCCAAACAAAAGAAAATGTGGTTTTGTTGCAATGGTCAAAAGACATGAACCATTTTTGGTTTTTATGCAAGACTGCCAGTAACTATGAGCAATTTTTGGTGAGATTTCTGTTCTTCTATTTTGAACAGATAATCATAAATGTAAATGTTTGCAACTGTATAATGATATAATACTTTTCTTTATGAAAAACAAGTTGCATTTCATAATCCTTATCTTCTGATTTCTGTTAAGATGTATTTCATCCATCAAAGAATTACAGACACAAGTCCTAATAATTGAAAGTCCTGAATAAAATTTAGTAGAAGTTCAAATTAACTCTGAAGCTGAAGGTGTTGATGTGTCTGTTGTAGCTTGTAAAATGATGTGTCAATCATCTTTTCATTTGTTCAATCACAGTAAAATAACTCCAGGTTTGAATTCACATAAATTCAGTGAATGTCTCTGTCCAATAATTTTTTCAGAGCACTTTTGTATTTTCAGAGAAAATAATTGCATGAATTCAGTAATTTGAAGAATTAGAATCCAGCCCGGAATGAAATACTGGGCACAACATATAATACAACTTGACTGAGTTAGAACTTAAAGCACAAAATGAATTTTCTCTTTGGTGACAAGATTATACAGTCTTCTACTTGACCTCTGGTCACAATTAGCATTTTCTAAAAAAGAGCTCTTATCTAATGGAAAAGAACCTTCTAAAATGATACTAATGTTTACAAAATAAAAATGTTAGTTGTTACACTGGACAACAAATTTTTACAAAAGTCATGTTACTGAAATAAAATTAGTCAATTCTTATCAATTTTTATGTGCTGAACACGAATATGACAGTCAAATTGCAAAATTGGCTCTAGTTTTTTTGTAATCTGCAAGAAATTAATGTTTACATAACGAAATGCATTCCAATAGTAAAAGGTCAACTGTAATAGCCTACCTATAAAAAATCAAGTCATTGACTACATCTTAGATTTCTTCGCCTGTCTCTTGTACAGCTGTTCGGGAGCATCTCTGAGGAGTGTCCAGCAGTAGTCAGCCAGCATTGTAGTGGACCATTTTCCCAGGTATCTTTGTTCCATTGTTGCGATATCTTGATGAAAACGTTCGCCGTGTTCATCACTAACAATACCACAGTTGCTAGGAAAGAAATCCAAAATGGGAATGAAGGAAGTGAATCTTTAGAGACATATTGCAGCCAAGTTTCTTATACTTCATCAACATGTCTTCTACTAGTTCCTTATAGTTTTCTGCCCTAACATTTCCGAGGAAGTTTGTAGAAACTAGGCGAAAAGCATTCCATGCTTGTTTCGCGTCACCTTCCAGCAAGTTGTTGAACCGGTCATCTTTGAAAAGCTCTCGAATCTGAGGACCCACAAAAACTCCCTCTTTAATCTTTGCTTCGCTGAGTCGAGGGAATTTTTCATGCAGGTATCGGAATGCTGGCAAAGTCCGGTCAATGGCTTTCACGAAGTTCTTCATCAAACCTAGTTTGATGTGAAGGGGTGGTAGCAAGATTTTCTGAGCCTCAACCAGAGCTGGGTGTTGGATATTCTTCTCTCCAATGGCTACATTCTGCCTGTGAGTCCATTCCTTCCTCATGTAGTGCATTTCCCTTGCTCGGCTATCCCACTCTCATAAGAAACACATGTATTTTGTATATCCTTGCTGCAGTCCCATTAAAAGGGCAACTACCTTCAAATCACCACAGAGGTGCCAGCTGTACTTGTTATACTCAATGGAATTCAGTAGCTGCCTTAAGTTATCGTATGTCTCTTTCATGTGGACAGCATACGCTACTGGAATAGATGGAAGAATGTTTCCATTGTGTAAAAGCACAGCCTTGAGACTCAGTTTCGAAGAGTCCACAAATAGTCTCCATTCTTGTGGGTCATGAGTGATTTTTAAAGCATTCATGAGGCCCTCAATATCGGAACAGAATATCAGATTACTTTCCTTTCTGAAGAAAGGCTCCAATTGCTGGTGGCGCTTTCGATATGCAGTAATTGTGACATCTTCTTCTAGAAGATTCCATTGTTGGAGTCTTGATCCTAGTAATTCTGCCTTGTTCTTTGATAAGTCCAAATCACGAATCAGGTCATTTAGTTCTTCCTGTGTTATTCTGTGTGGGGTTGATGATGCACCACAGTGAAAATCTGGATCACTGCATGCTGATGGACCAGGAGAAGAACAGGTCGACTCACCTTTGTCTTCGTCAGATGAATCAAGAGAATATTCTGCTGGAGGTTCTGGAATAGGAAGTCCCTCACCATGTGGAACTGGTCTCAATGCAGACGGAATGTTTGGGTAGACTATTCTCGACTTCTTTCGCTTCGTTATTCCGCCGGAAAGAGGAGGAACCAAGCAGAAGTAACAGTCATTTAGGTGGTTGCTTGGCTCTCTCCACACCATTGGGACTGCAAACGGCATTGATGACCTTTTGCAATTCAACCACTGTGAAAGCTGTGTTGTACATGTAGCACAGCATATATGCGGAGCCCAAGGCTTGTCTTGGTCACCAACCTTGCATCCGAAGTAAAGATGATATGCCTTCTTCACTTGAGAATTGATACTTTTCTTCTGGTTGGCAAATGTCACTTCCCCACAAATATAGCAAAAATTGTCCGCGGTATTAACACACTTTCGAGGCATTACTGTTCTTTATTGTACGTAAATGGATAAAATAATAAGTTTTATGTAACAGTAGCTTGAACTGTCTCGCACAACGTCTAAAATATTTTAAATGCTGAACCTATCTGATTGGGCTTTATATAGTACACTGCTTACGTCAGCTTCAGCAGCCGCCTGGCATTAGTATAATAGGCCTACACATGTATAGTACACTGCTGACGTCAACTTACTTCAGCAGCCGCATGGCATTAGTATTGCATTGCATCAGAAAATGATGCAATCAACTGTGGATGATGTGAGCATGATGGTATTATGCAATGTTACATCATTATTCCGGATGTTGCTGCAGTCCTACTGGAGAAATTTACACAGTGAAACATAGAAAATGAGGTATATGAATATCTTCAAAACGAGAGCCAATACAAATTTTTCACGGTTATATTCGTGTTCGGCACACCAAAATACTACAGATTAGGGCCTTTTCAAGTCAGTAATGATTTCACTGTTGACCAGTGTTATTAGAAACCTATTATTAAAATTAAAATACAGAACCTGAATTATGTCAGGTAGACCAGGTGAATTCCAATAATCTTGACCTAGACCCAAATAAACTTATTTACTTCTATTAATGATGACCCTGATATTAAACCCATACACATAGAGAATATCTTAGCTATATATTAGTTGCTTACAGAATAATATTTTTTTAAAAGGTCAATTCAGGTCAAGCAGAAATGAACACAGTTTTGGACAAGGTCAAGTCCAACATACAATGTTACATTACAACAGCATGTAATTAAATATTAAAAATATAAAAAAATAAAAATCTAACAAACAAACAATGCTAATTAAATATTCATAACAGTATGTAGTATATGAGAAGTAATCTACTTAAAATTTCAGAGTAATGAGGAATATTGAAGAAACAATGCTCGGTATCCAATGAACTGTTGGCCCAGGTGTAGAAGTTGTGGCCATATCTTCTGAGACATTCTTCTCTGTTTCCGATGAATCTTTTACCCGTTTCCTTTGCAATGCCATTCAATTCATAACTAAAATACCCAGGGAAAATAAATGTTCCATTTGACACAATAATTATATATACTTTACAAATAATTTTATGCATAAAATTTTCTCAACTGTATTGCATTACTTTCCTTTACAATCATCACCATTTACATTATACAAAAAATTTAGTGACTGCTTGCCTTTAAATAAAGTTGTATCGTTGCTGCGAAAATGAAGACTCCTTAAATCCCCTTTGGTAGCCTCAAAAACAGCAGCAGTACATACATGATTTACACGTGTGTTAGCGATTAGACTAACTCTCCAGCGATATGCCCTGTACATGCTATATAGATAAAAGGGTTATAACATTTTATTGTAAGATATATGGAATAATGTCAGTTTATATAAAATATGTTAATTTAACAAGATCTGATTAAGAATTGATTATACAGAAATAAACAGGGGTATCGTAAATTGGCTGTTAATGCAAAATTGTGACTCACCTTTCCGGCAAGAATTTGGCGACCTCTTGATTATAGTCTGACTATACATCCCCGTTTGTTTGTACCCCCCTACCGATTTCAATAACGAAAACGTTTATCGTGATAAAAAGTGCACATAACTAAGTCAACTGGCGCTAATACTGGCATCCCCTGCACCTTTCATGCTTAGGTGGCAGGGTCCAGAATCGTAAATTGGCCCCTGGCAAATTTCTTAACCTAAGGCTGTGGTGTGACCTTTTCAGCTATTATTGTTTACTATTTAGAGATATGGATATATTTGTGAACTAGATGTTTCGGGCTTGTGTTGTTCTTGAAATTGATATCAGACTTGTACACCTTCCATAGTTACTCTGCAATATGTTGATAGTGAAATACCAACAATCGGCTAGGAAGAAGAGCTAGCCTCCCATAGCAGTAAACACATGGGTTTGGGGCAAGTAGAATATCTCAAAAACGGCTTGGATGACAACATTTTCAATTGCATCAGCCTGTTTAGTAAACACTGTTTTGCAGAATTGTCATCTAGGAAAAGGGCATGTGTTTGCAATGTGACAATCACATGGCGTCAAAAATCACCTTCGGATATGAAAATTGCAGGTAGAAATTTGGGATTGGGGTGCATAAACTTATGCTATAACTGCCATTGACTTCTTTGGTCAAGTGGATAATATTCTTATGCTTTGTTGTAATATAGGTATCCAAAAATATGGACCTTTTTGACCTCACTTGTGTATTTGATTTTTTATGATTTTTTATACTAGGTTGCTGATTGCGGCATTAAATTTGTACACAAAAACTGGCCCCTGCCCCCTTAACGGACTTTCCATACGTACACTATGGGCTAGTTGAATCCCATCAGACAACATAATGACGTAGTTGATCCTTTTCGTTAACTGCCGGATAATTCCGTAAATTACCAGAACGCTGAGAGTTTAGAATTATATTCCTTTGCACACATGAACATAGAAATCAAACCGCTTGTTGAATCCACTTGAAAGGCAAATTTGTTGTTGTCATTCTTTTCCTTTGCTTGATTCGACATTGTAAATATCGGAAGCAGACGACATATGTATGTAGTCATGCATACACCCCTTTGCTGAAAATAGACTTGTCCAGGAACTGGAAATGGATTTCGAGTATGTCCGTCTATTATATTGAAACCTTCCGTTAAGCATGAAACGCGCAGAAGATGACGGTGTTAGGGCTACTCGACTCACAGTCAGGTTGGAAATTATAAACCAATGAATGAATTGACTAAGTTCTTTTCACCTTTTATTACATTAAAGGTTTCCGTTATTGAAATCGGTAGGGGGGTACAATGAAACGGGATGTATAGTCAGACCAGTCTGACTATACATCCCCATTTATTTGTACCCCTTTGCCGATTTCAATAACGAAAACGTTTAATGTGATAAAGAGTGCACAGAACTAAGTCAGCTGAATCAATGATTTATAATTTCTAACTGGCTGAGACCAGAATGGCATAAATATTGGCATCCCCTGCAACTTTCATGCTTAACGAACTTTCCATAAAAACACGGCACCATATTGCGAACACTATGGGCTAGTTTATTTCCATCAGACAACATAATGACGTTCATCCTGTTCGGTAACTGCCGGATAATTCCGTAAATTACATAACGTTAAGAGTTTGGAATTATCTCCCTTTGCACACATGAACATAGAAATTAAACCGCTTGTTAAATCCACGTGAAAGGCAAATTTGTTGTTGTCATTCTTTTCCATTGCTTGATTCGACATTGTAAATATCGGAAACAGAAGACTTATGTATATACATCTGTAGCGATGAACACACCCCTCTGCTGAAAATAGACTTGTACAGGAACTGGAAATGGATCTCGAGCATGTCCGTCTATTATACTGAAACTTCCGTTAAGCGTGAAACGCGCAGATGATGACGGTGTTAGGGACACTCTACTCAGTCACGTTAGAAATTATAAATCAATGAATGAATTGACTAAGTTCCTTGCACTTTTTATCACATTAAAGGTTTCCATTATTGAAATCGGTAGGGGAGTACAAACAAACGGGTTGGTATAGTCTGACTATAACGTTACATGAATATAGGCGTGTCAAACAGCGAGTTTCTGTCTGCCAGACAATAATGAAGAATCGCGTTTTTATTACAAAAATTTCCGTTACAAGAGTGTTTTCGGCCTCAGTAAGAGCATGAATCATAATTATTCGTCTAAATAATTAATTATGAACTGAAAAAAGAAATCTTTCATTTCATTAGTTTTGAATTGGGTTGTATGTCTAGAATCGAGATGGCACTATAATTTCCAGTCGATGCTTGCAGCAAATTTAGATCACAAGGATATTTTATATTAATGATGGAGGAATGGATATGCGTTAAATATAATGAATAAAGTTATCTTTACTGGAAATGAATGTGGAGAGAGAACGTCTAAATATATAATTTCATACTTTTGACATTTAATTGAGTGCATGACTGCAGTGCATGCTATCAACATAACTAAAAACTGTTTCTTATGTCATTAACGTTGCTTAATTCAAAGAACTGTTGCTGTCAAACTACAAGTCAGTTGCTTTACTCAACATTTCTTCAATGCATTGTGTGTATCTTGGTCGCCATTAAAGCCACGTGAGAAACATAATGTTCACACCTTCAAAACCACTTCATTTAATATTGTTAAACTGTCAAGAAATGTTCAGATGTGACATGTTTTTGTTAATGTTGTTTCGTATGCCTCCATAGCAACCATACATCGTTGACATAAACATTTAGAAACTTGTTTTAATATGTTTAAAATCTATAACAGTAATTAAAGTCAAACTTTAGAAATAAAGGAAATATCTTTTGCATTTTCTAAAATTTTTGTATTTTTCGAGAGCAAAATACTGTCTGCTAAGGGACAAACCAATTATTTTGACTGAGAGGAGCTTGGATTTATTTTCAAACCAGAAATATTTTCTTTATTACCTCAAGATGGTTAATTCTTTTATTTTAATATAACTGGATATAATATGTTCTTTTCCAATACCTCCCCCCCCCCAAAAAAAAAAACAAACAAAAAAAAAACAAAAGACAAATGGGCGGTCCTGGAGTTTAACGCAAAAAAGATAAATCTCTAAACCGAGTTGAACGTGTAGATCATTATTTATTTTTTTACTGTTATTTCAAGCTAATCCTGTTGAGCCATACTTGGTTTTTATACAGTATATTTCGTTTACCCTTTGAAAATTCTCTTATTTTTGTGAAACTTACGGCCTGTTCAAAATAATATCATATAGATATGTTGGCGGTATATGGAATTTACTTTGTCCATCTATGTGGATCCATCTCTCTTATTTGTTCATGATAAAGCTCATCTAGCATTAAAATTGCACTGTGTGAATTTGTGAAGATTATGTTGGTGTACCGTATAATTAACACATAGAGGGCTCGCCCTTTTATTATTTTATATGAGAGAGAGGGAGAGGTTTCAACCTGCACTTTAAATCTGTCAAATTTAGAGGTGACCCTAATTATCATATTACACAACACGCTACTTGCTTTATCCACTGCTCTAAAACTGCATTTTAAACTGCTATTCTTAAATGAGAGCACATTACTATGTATTAAAACTATTTCATTCATCCGCGACACCAGTACATAGTCTTATACTATCACATACATGAATTTGAAAGCATCAATAGCCACTCCCATACCGTAGATTACGATTTTGATTTGTCACTTGATATCATAGTCCTGCTCTATTTTTAGACTCGGAAACCCCGTCGAAATTTGGCCTTCGTTAAATGCGATTTCCAGCAATATTTTATTGTACATGAGCTTATTTTCAATTTTTGTTCGACATTTAGAATCAAAAAGAAAATTAATGCAAAGGGGGGGGGGGGGGTTGGTTTAATGTATACAGTAGAACCCCTATAGGACACACGGTACTAATTATACGGAAGAACTGTGAACCAGTCTAGAAATGGGTGAAGAAATGATAGAGTATTTACAGGTTTGGTGGTCCATAATTGGTTAATAATGAAAATTAAAATTTTAGGAAAAATATCTTTTGAGAGCTTGTCCTACATGTAATGTAAAAAAATTATTGACAAATTTCTACTGATGCAATTTTAGCATTTTTACAGGCTTGACTCAGGAGTACTCAATACTGAAAGTAGCACCTGATTCATTTGGTGCAGAATCAATAACACGTGTTTCATGCACATGTATGTAAACAAATTGCCGCGGGTCATATTGTGTTCTCCACACATAAGCTTGCACCAAGGTTAGATGTGCACGAAAAATTATAGGTGTCATTATCAGCACCCATAAATTTTAAGTTATTGAATTTTGAATATGACAGTGTTTCCATATGTTTACCATTGGAGTGGAATTAGTACCGTGAGTCCTATAATGGCCAACCTTTACTGCTTTGCACAGAATCCACTGTGAAAAGTGTAGTCCGAGTTACCTCTGATCCTTACCACCCCATTTGTTATATTTGGATATTTATGTATGGGTGTAGGGTACCTACACCCTAATATGAATGTCTAAATATCAAAAATGGGGTGGCAAGGGTCAGAAGAAACTCGGACTATGAAAAGTGAAGCCTGAATAAACTGACTTACCCTTTAAGTCCATTATATCTGTCTCCAAAAATTGGTCTCTTGCCACGCCTTCACTGACATAGCAGCTAGTATGTGGACCAAACCGGGCCAAGACTGCATGCTCGAACAAGAAAGGTCACAAATCAGGCAAATAATAATACTCCACGCGCAAGTTCTAAAAATGACTAAAAATAGCGCCACGTCATCTTCGCGAGTTAATTTTATACCTAGGCACTGCTCATTCCTTTATATGGTGTGAGGGTTGTTGTGGTTTGGATGGGGTGCGCCAAATATTTTATTAAACTATTATAGAAGTCCCACCCAGGCTCAAGTTTGGTTGGAAGTTAAAGTAGTGAAAGATAGATGTAAATCTCCGAGCCCCCAGCCAGCAATGCCGACGGTTAGATGGTTAAATATACAAAAAGGATGAAGTTCAATGAATAACAATTTAATAACAATTCAATAATCAAATGGTACAGATTCAAATTACACTCCTTCCGCTCGACCCTTTAATAGCCAATTGCATCACTAGATTAGCAGTGTGAGATCGCTTTCCACCTGTCCTTGTATTGCTACTCATATGTTGTATCCTTTCTCTCTCCTATTTCTCCCAATTCCTTCTCCTCTTCCTCCCCGACTTTCTCCAAATTCCTTCTCCTCCTCCTCCTCGACTTCTCTATACTCTTTCTCCTCCTCCTCCTCCTCCTCCATTTTTTTCTCCAGACTCCTTTTCCTCCTCCACCACCTTCTCTCCACCGAAGTTTTGATAAAGCTTTTTTTTTTTACTCACTTTGGCCTTCCCAAATCTGTTCAATCTGATTAAGGGTCAAATTTTATGTCTGGAATATTCCAGCAAGTTATGTATGAATTAGGCATCCAACAATTCAAGTCTTCTGCCTATCACCCTGAGAGCCAATGGGCTTTAGAAAGATTTCATCAAACTTTCTAAACATATTATTCGGTCATATTGTTTTGATACGGTAAAGATTGGGATGAAGGCATTCATTTACTATTGTTTGTTGTTAGGGAATCAGTTCAAGAATCTTTAGGATTCAGTCCCTTTGAACTAGTTTTTGGACATACTGTGCGTGGACAACTGAAGTTGTTAAAAGAGAAACTTATTTCTAATGAAGGTACAGAAATTAATCTTCGCGATTATGTTTCCAGTTTGAAGAATAAGATGTAAAAGACTGGTTGCTTGAACTAATCTGCACTCTACTCAGTCAAACATGAAATTAAGGTATGATAAAAATGCAAAGGAAAGGAGTTTTCAGCTCGGTGATAGAGTTCTGGCTCTCTTGCCCATACTACAAAATCCTCTTCAGGACAAGTATTATGGTCCTTACACGGTTGAAAAGAAAGTAAATGATTTAAATTATATCGTAAATACTCATGGGAGACGAAAACAAAACAACTTTGCCATATCAATATGTTAAAGGAGTATGTTGAGAGAGATATCCAGGTTAATCATGCAATTAATTTAGTTGTAACTGTCCCACACACTGAGGATTTAAGCGTAGGAATGCAATCGGACTCTATTGATTTTGGAGTAACACAGTTTCGGAATTCAGAAATTATGAATAATCTGGACCAGAAACTTTCACATTTGCAACAACAAGAAAAGAATGAACTTAAATAGTTATTACTTGAATGTAAGCACTTATTTCCAGATGTTCCTACAGGAACAAATAATATCTACCATGACGTTCAAATTGTAAATTCCACACCTGTGAAACAACACCCGTACAGGATGAACCCTCTCAAACAGGAATACTTGAAAAAAGAAATTCAATATTTGCTGGAGAATGATTTCATAGAGCCGAGTAAATGTGACTAGAGTTCACCATGTATACTTGTTCCAAAACCAGATAATACTTTCCATATGTGCACTGATTATAGAAAGGTGAACAGCGTGACTAAAACAGATTTATTTCCGTTACCAAGAATCGATGACTGCATTGATAAAATTGGAAATGCAAACTATGTCACTAAACTTGACCTTCTGAAAGGATTTTGGAAAATTCTACTGACGGAAAGGGCAAAGGAAATTTCGGCATTCGTGACTTCAGATGGATTTTATCAATATAAAGTGATACCGTTTGGGACGAAAGGTTCACCAGGTTCTTTTCAACGTTTAATGAACATGATTACATCTGGTCTTGATAATTGTGATGCTTACATCGATGATATCATCATCTAAAAATACACCTGGAAAGATCATTTAGCGACAATTCGGAAATTCTTTGACATACTCACTGATGCAAGTTTGACAATCACTTTATTCAAAAGTGAGTTTTGCCGTGCTTGTGTAACATTTCTATGACATATCGTGTGACATGGACAAGTTAAACCTATATATGCTATGATCAAGGCTATCCCTGAATTTCCTGTGCCTATCAGTAAAAAGCAACTGATGCGATTTTTGGGTATGGCTTGATACTATCGGAAATTTTGTTAAAATTTTTCCATTATTGCTGAACCCCTGACAAATTTATTAAGCAAGAAAACCAAGTTTCATTGGTCTGAAAAATGTCAAGAGGCTTTTGATAAGTTAAAGGCCATACTTAAGAGTGCACCAGTTCTTATAGCTCCAAATTTCAGTCAATCGTTTAAACTGTCAGTTGATGCAAGTGATGTTGGGGTTGGAGCAGTATTGATTCAAGAAGATAAAAATGTTGTTGATCATCCAGTGTGCTATTTTTCAAAGAAATTAAATAAGCACCAGATAAATTATTACACAATCGAGAAGGAATGTTTGGCTTTGATACTGGCATTACAACACTTTGAAGTTTACATTAGTTCGGCTCCCTCTACGATTAATGTGTTTAGTGATCACAATCCCCTTACTTTTATCGGCAAGATACAAAACAAACATCAGAAAGTTTGTTGTTGCAGGAATATAATATTGACATCAGGCTCATCAAAGGAAAAGACAATTTAATAGCAGATGCACTTTCACTTGTATAGAAATATATTGTTTCATGTATACTTTGTGTCATTAATAAGATTTTATCTTATGTTATATTTTTACCACATGTTTATTTGACTTATAGTAAAAAGAAAGCTTTATTGTATAAATCTTTTTATTTCTTTATGAGGGGAAGTGTTATGTATATTTAATTTAATTGTTTATGTGCTAGTTTTAATTTTCTAAAAAATTTTATTACATGTTATTTTAATGCAACATTGTATGCTGGACTTGACCTTGTCCGAAATTGAGTTCATTTCTGCTTGACCTGATTGACTTTTTTATTTCATTTATGTAAACAACTAATAATAGCTTCATTATTTTCTATGTGTATGAGCTTATTATCAGGATTATTATTCAAGTAAACAAGAAGGAGTCAATATGTTGAATTGGGTCAAGCTTTTGGAGATTCCTAAGTGAATTTTATAGGTTATTGTGTTGTAAATAAACAAGGCGCATTATATCATTCTAGAAGGTTATTTTCCTTTAGATAATGGTTGTTTTTTGAAATGCTAATTGTGACCTGAGGTCAAGCAGAGAACTATATAATCTTGTGACTGTGAGGATTTTACCAGTCCTGCTTAACATCTAGCACCTTCAGGTTGTATTATGTTGTGACCAGTTTGGGCTGAATTTTATTTTCTCTGGAAATACAAAAGTGCTCTGATAAAATTCTTGGATAAAGACATTCACTGAGATTTATACTGAATTCAAACCTGTAATAATATTTATGTGATTCAACAAGAGACTGTTGATACATCAGCACTCCGTATGCTATAAAAAACATGTCATCGCCTTCAATTTTTGATCTCTTCGGGACTTGAACTGAGTTTTATTCAGGACCTTTTATCATTAGGACTTGTGTCTATAATTCTTGGATTATTTTGGGATTTAATTCGCAATACTGTAAGTTCTTTATTTTTTCTTCTCATTTTCACTTTGTATTTTAGGGAAATAAAATATTTCTTAAATTTTACAAAGCTTGTTGCCTTCACTCTTTTCTGTTACTTATTTTAAGAGTATCGACTAGAAACAATTATCAATATTTTACTTTGAATTGTTCATGTATTTAGGCTGTCGGCATTGCTGTCTGGGGAATTGTGAGTCATTCAAACTTTAAATGTCCACCTTTCTGTCGTATTAGCCATAATATTGTAGAGGCGTTGTGACATGGTCACATAGGAAATCCTGTGTTAATAATGACCATAAGTTTAATATGGTGATGGTAATATTGGGTCAGCAGTGTTTATATGGTCATACTGGAATCAGAATGTTAAAAGTTTCATCTGCAATCCAAACTCAACACCTATACAGTCCAGCAACCGCCTGTTTGATTACTGTCTATAAACATCACATAAACAATCGAACACCCGCTTTTTGAATACTATCCAAACAAACACCAAATATAATATCCAACAACGAAAAGGGTTGGAGGTTGTTGAATACACACGCTCTATGCTTACATACATAAAACACACAGGAAGAGGGGCAGCATGTAAAAATAGAGATGAAATACATACTCTTACTACCAAAAAAAGAGCAAACACATACTATCACACACAACGGTAGGAAGTGTTTGTAGACAAACTACGATACCGGTACATAAAACATAATATCACAAGAGAAGGGGTAATAGCGGTTGTATGTTTTACTTATCAACAATACAGACAAACGAAACTAAAAAAAGATGACTGTATATATATATATATATATATATATATATATATATATATATATATATATATATATATATATATACATCTTTTCTAGTGATGATTGTGGCCCCGAAAAAAGGCCAGTTTTTTAAAACCAAAGCTGGTCCGCATGTCATTGTTTTTCTTCTATTACGACTCTATGGTCTTCAACTAAGTAACAGAAAAGAGCAAAAACCAACACTTTTTGTAGAATTCAACAAATAATTTATTTCCCTACAATACAAAGTGAAAATTAACAAAAACTTACGGTATTGTGAATTCGATCCCAAATAGTATGCAATGGTGTAAAACATTTTAGAGATAATTTCGCAGTACATTCTGTCGTGGTTAGCGTCACACGTAAACATTAAGATTGATGTATTGGCTGGGTTCGCAATAAATTGCTTACTGAGAGGGATGGCATCTGCTCTGTTTGGGGCATGAACTGAATTTTTATTAAAGTCAGTTCCGTAACGAGAATGAATGAGTTCGGATTTAGTTTTTATGTATGTAGTAGAAATCGTGTATCATAAATATTGCATACATTAATCTTATACGAATTGTGAGATTTAATCATATATCTTAAATTATATTTATCATGTATAATAATAATTGAATTTGTCAGTTAAGGGAATTCACAACTTAATTATAGAAATGAATTAATTGACTTCACGTCTTGTCTTAACTACATTATTTGTTAATTAGCGTTTAATTGACATAGGTTTCCAGACATAGAAAAATCAATTCTTAACATACATCATACATCATTTAAGACATCTAAATTAATTCTCACAATTCATATCAGAGTAGTGCATGAAATTCTTAGGATACACGACTTCTACTGCATACACGCAACTAAATCCGAATGCATTATCAATGAAATATTGTATGACATTCTTACAATACACGAACGATATAACATTCAAGACGAATGTACGATTAACTTCTGAACTCAAGGAAAACTGAAGTATGAGATTCAAATGAATAAATTCAACAAATAATTACAGATTTACATCAACGAACATATTGTATGTGATTGAGACTAACCTTTGTGCCCCTTCGAGACTCGCTCTTTAAGATGCATGTTCTTTGGGCGATTTATTTAACGAGAAATATTACTTGTTAATTTCCTCGTAGTCCCTCAGACTTCTCTTTCGGTAGAAACACTTGGACTGCCGAATTTCACAATGGAAATTACTTAAAACATTGAATTTCATCTGGGAAACACGTCCCCCCCCCCCCGTCATTTAGCTTAGCCTATAAGAATTAGCTTTCTCTAACCGATACAATTTTAACACTCCCATCGAAGTCAGAATAATTTTATGCAGTCAACATGTTTTAATAGCTATTCAATGAGAATATCATTTTATGACACCTATTTCAAATGGCCAAAGACTTCCCAAATTTTCAGTCTGACTTATCTCAACTTTGTCATTTTCCGTTACTTGACCTTGCGTTAACATATCTGTCTCACCGTTATCCGAACGGACTCTGATTAGAATTCACTCTTGCTTCCAGAAAAGAGAGGTTAATCATAGCAAACTACCAATTTATTGCGAGCCTAGCCCATACGTTAATCTTAATGATTACGTGTCTTGCTGACCAGAACAGAGTGTACTGCGAAAATATCTACAAAATGTTGCACCTTTACAGATAATGGATTATGGCTTATATACAATCAAGAATGTTTATTCTCAGGTATAAAGCACTTGCCAAGGCTCGGTTATAACTGACAATAAGTAGATCTGGTATAAAGCATAATCAATGGAGGTTCTTTAAATATAACCTCTATTTAATTACTGTATGTAATATATATTACATGCAAATAACGTCTGCTAAGAAAACGAAGATTAAAGTCAAGTCTCTTTCCAAATTATCGTGCTATATGTTCTTAAACTTCCAGTTAATATCGGTTGAATATTTTAATACCATTTCACTCTTGAATGCCAACACGTTGTGGTAATGGTTACATACGGTACAACATTCTAACCAAACAGACCAGGGTGATCAGTATCATATCAGGTATTTCATCTGGTCTCCCTTCATTATCCTGTATTCTGATTTTGTTCTGTTCCACTCTGTACGTATTTGATCAAGTTCGCCTTGGATTATTTGCCGAAAGCAAACCCTCAAACCAGGCGTAGGCACCATAAGGCACGCGTGCCACAAAGTGGCACGTCAAGAGGTTTTGTGTGGCATGCTTAGGGCAGCCAAAAATATCAAATTTTAACAGTGTTACTCTCTTACTGGTGGCAAGCGCTGGTTCATTTTGTAATTAATCCGGAAAAATAGTGGCACGCTATATAACATAGTTTGCCGATCCCTGCCTTATACAATAATTTCAGAATCAAATACTGATAAATAAATACAACAAAATGGGGTTAAGAAACATATTAAGACAATAATTATGATGACGAAAATTAAAAGGTGAACGGGCCATTAAACACATAATAGGTCGTAATAATTGAGCATATAACCGAATTAAATATAAACGGACAAGATAGTCAGATGGCCTTTCCCTTTAACAGAGGATGTAAACATATGTCGATGTTTTCAAGATCACTGACGAAACTAATTATCTTGTTAAACTTTCATGCTCTTGATGAATCCATTATGTGACACAGTTTCTATGAGACGCAAAAATGTTCTTTGCAAACATCTAAGAGATACTCATCATTCCTCTCAAACAACTAATTCGATCGTTCTATTTACACCGATTTCATACAAATTCATTATTGCAACAAGTCATAATTACTTCCAGGACCTTCTAATGATGTCCAACATTCCGTTCAGTTTGAAGAGTAGTTCTCATATGTTGAAAAGCAATCCACGCGTGTTCTTCAGCAATGGGACCAAATTCCATTTTGTGGCAAAGAAAGGTACAGCTGAAGTGTAAATAAAACAGCATGAACGTTCTTCTATCTGCTAATAATAATCTTACCTACACAGAGTATCATGAATGCCAAATCCATGTCTTATATTCTTGTCATCGCTATTACTATGTACTAAATAGCTTTGTCCCTTATTGAAAATAAATCTATTTGTTTTTAAACAATGTCTTGCCCTAGTGTCTACACCTTCATGACCCAACATAAATCTGAACAAAGAGTCCCTGCAAACAACACACATAATATTTTGTCAAACAATTTGACACGTCTTGAGTGGGATTTTTACGAGAAAAAGTTTTATCCACCTGCTTTTATGAAAAAAGGATTTATCCGTCAGAAACGATTTATCCATAGGCCTTTACGAGAAAGGATTGTCCATCAGCTTAGACGGATTTTCTCGTAAACTCTTGGTCAAGCTGTTTTCATGACCCAATAGAGAGAGAGAGAGAGAGAGAGAGAGAGAGAGAGAGAGAAAGAAAGACGAAGTTCAATCCTCTTGAAAAAGGTGTCACTTGACGATGAAGATGTGGCTACATCTGGGGAATTTGTCTTGCGAGGGTAGTGGACCGAGCTGTAAAGACAGAAGCCTGTTTGAGTTTCTGGCGAGCAAACTTTACTGAAATACTCAACATAAAAAATTACATTCCGATATCAAACTACATAAGCTAAAATTGCGGATATAAGAGATACATCTATAACTACAATGTTATTTCACTTACCAACATCATACATTGTATAATTTCTGCCTTTTAGAATATAACAGAAATAATTAAATATCGAATAAATTCACGATAGCAAAAGAATCTAAAATTCAATATTTCAGACTAATATCGTAATTGAAATATATGTTACTGAATTTATTTTAAAATGTCAACATATTAAACTCTATTATTTGAAGAGTATTTTATTTCTAAATTAACTATTACTGAGTATGAAGTTGGTAGCGAACGTTGCTTTTTACTATAATCAACAATATAATTACAAGTAAATATAAGTTCTTCAAACAATTAAACTTTCCAATACAATATATTAAAGAATAGTAAGGAAATATTAAAATACATGTAATATAATGTACTGATGTTAGATTTACATCTTAACACTAAAATTCTTATAACACTAAAATTCCTTATACTATATGAAAAATTGTACATAGACGATAATCTTACCTGCAAAGACAGAAGCCTGATTGAGTTTCTGGCGAACAAACTGGCGTGCCCTTGGGCTGGGGATTTTTATATCAGTTTCTTAGGTCAAAGCCAAATATGGACATGTGCCTAACTCTTGTGTTCACCAGAATCTCAAAGTGAGGCTTCATAGTTTCTTACAGACTATCGTCTGGGTCTATGTACGTCATTAGATGGACAATTCTACCACGGAGCTAATAGCTTAGTCAGGAAATTTAGGCTTCCGCGATGCGGTAACTTACACAACTTAGCGAGTGTATTTTATGCTGACTTATGATAACAAGGGAAATGTATGAAACTTTTGCCTTTGCTCATACGGGCGCAATCTTTATTAAATAGTATATAATTGAAATTCCGAAATAAATGGATTTAATCTCAATATATTTTAATAGAAAATTACTTTCAATATAATTTAATCAAAACTTACTTTTAATACAATTTAGAGAAAATTTCAATCTTATTACTTCTACTAAAAAAGTATGTCCTAATAATACCCTCCGGGTCATTTGAGCCGAGTCCTCGAGGCTCGAGAGAAAAAAATTACATTCATAAAAAGAAGGTAAAAGGTGAAAGATAAAAAATACATTAATAAAACATTGTGAGACATATTGTAAGTTGTAAAATACATAAGAAAAACACTGCAAATACAGAGTAAAATACAAAATATATATAATGAGAAAAACAATGCAAGTATTCAGTATATACCAAAGGTACAATGAGAAGGAAAAAACACTGCAAAATATTCGGTAAAATACAAAAAATACAATGAGAAAAATCACTTCAAGGTACTCAGTAAAATACAAAAATTACAATGAGAAAAAGCACTGAAAAATACTCATTAGAATTATACGCAAACTACTTCTTCCACTAGGCTTATGACACTAATATTAGCATCCAGTTCTTATTATCTTTAATTTTCTTTTTGTGTATGTTATTTTACTCTTTTTTTTGTTACTTTGTTTTTAAATTTATTTTTTAGAACATCAGCATAACATATTTTTGGGTGACGACGGTTATTATTTTGCTTCAGCCAAGTGTGGTGGAAAGAATTCCCGTTCTTATAGATAGTACTAGTGAGCCGATATTGAGTGTATCTTCCTATTGCATAATATCAACAAAGAAATACCAGCATCAATGAAGTAAAAATGGTTGCGAATAGAATGTCGTAAGAATTTGGTATTAACCAAGAGTAAGGAAAGTAACAATTTTAGTGTTGTGTTATGTCCTACCTTATAACCAAAATGTCTATTCACTTGCAAACCTTGAACTGCGCATGTATGAAATAGAAATCGCATCTAACATAAGAGCAAAAGTGAAAATATCATTATAATCTTGACACTGGTTTGGTGTGGTCTAGTACAACTTTGAAATGGGCGTGTATCGCCGAATTTACATGTGACGTAACAAAGAGAATGTATCGTCGTTATCGTTCCAAACAAAGGAGACGCAGAAGTTGGTTGTATGTAGGCCAATAGCTGCTCATGTCTTATGAGAGCTATGCAACGCGGAAAACTCTCGAGTAATCACTCCAACACTTTGACTAATTTAGCATTTTAGCATACAAATAATGAACAACACGACAACATCAATCGATGTTGCCTTACCAGGAAAGGTAGCGCCTCTTCTAACTGGTTTGAAGGCATTAGAGCCGTTTCTATGGCGATATCGCCGTGACACAATACCATAAGGTATACATTCATACGATTCGTATGAAAACATAAGAGAGAAACCTCAATAACATCATCGAACCCTAATGGGCTGACACAATAAACATCTGCATCAATATGTTTGAGACGGCTAGGCGGAAATTACAATTCTCCCTAGGACAGGCAAATACGGTAAGACATTGTTATATGTATAGGCTGCGAAACATGTATACGGTGATTTCAGATTTCAGAACGAACAGGTTTGATATAAAAACTTAGTCTGGAATGCAAGCAAGTTAAAGTCGGTAGGTTCATTCACTGTCTATAGTAGAAACCTTAGTGCGATGAATGTGACTGAAGTAGGTGTAGAAAAAGTTATTGTTACTAAATAAGAAATTAAATACAACATAGATGAGTTATTTTGGAAATATTTTGAAATTAACGCACTAACCTTGTAATGTTTGTAATTCAAGATACAAAATATGGTATAGCAAAAACATACTTGTGTTAGAATTACCACAATCCAGAAATATTCTCCGTATGAAACGAATTTATATTAAATGGATCGTAAACAATACACGTATTGTCTTTAATGTAGAAAGAGTTCAAATTGTAAAAGTTCAAGTCACTATCACTGGAAAGGAAACTGTCGTTGCCTCTGTCGTTGACTTTGGGCTTAGCGGAGATGTCGCTGTTGGACCCATGGAAATCCCTGTTTATGGCATGGAAAGATGTATTTCAGCCTGGGTTGTAGGTAGCTCGAATTCAGGGCTGCACTAAGTATAGTATGCATTCATCATGTCGGAATTTCAGGTGTTACTGCAAGAAGAATTCTCACCGGCGATGTATAATTTGTAAGCTGGAAATCGTATCAATTGTAATGTTTTCGTTACGTTTGTGATGTTTCTGGCGCTGATGTTTCAGAACAGACCCTTCTTGTGTGCAAAAAATACGAAAATCACAGAAGAGTTGTCCAGTCGTTCCGGAGTTGATGTAGCGTAGCAGGGCGGCATCACGTCTCATGGTCGCAAAGGTTTTGGTGCGAGTCTTTCTCGTGAATCATCATTATGCGGAGTGACACTTTTATCCATGTTTTCCACTTTGTTTTATTCTCCACCAGCTTTTACGATGAAAAAGCTTTTATCCAAAGGAAAAGATTGATCCATAGAGTTTATCCATAGGAATTTACGATAAAGGATTGTCCATCAGCTTTATCGATGAATTGTTTCACCCCTAATGTTTGCCATAATCGCTAATTTTATCAGCTAATCAGATAAAGTGTTATATCTTCGCTTTTGGGTGACTGAGCAGTATGGCTGAAGAGCATCAATGTGTGCCGAACGATTTTATTCACTTTCAGATATCTGAAAGCTGCATGTCCTTTGGCTAATTCAAAGGACTCCAGAACGTGACCCTTAAGTGGTTGCTATCAGATCTTCAGGTAGGACAGTGGAGATCTGATGTTTATCAGATTGCTGCTGACTCAAACGGTCTCGGTACCAGTATTATTTATCTTCTCTATAGAGCCCACGATATATCCCACCTTTATTCCTTAGGGACAAATCTTACGGCAATTAACACTTTATAAATTAAGACATTTATTTTGAATCAGTTCTTGACACATATACTGCTTGGCATATGTTTTCATTCCTTATTATCTTTATTTAAGGATCGTAATTTATGTCCATATATACGACACAGTATAATGCCAGGTTTATTCAAGAACATTTTATATGAGAAATTGATGAAACTGATGTGAGAAACTAGATAAGATGGTACATTCTTTGAAAAAATGCTTTGGATACTTACCGAAAAATAGCATGTTTTCAATATGATCTTAAAAAGTCTATTAATTGAATCTAAATATGTAATAACACAATGATAATATACCTTTTTTATGTTCCTTCCCATTCTTTGCAAAATTAAGTATGGGACTCCTGAGTTTTTGCCAGGGACTGTCAGAAATAATCCGGGGACTTCTGAGTTCTAGGAGCGAAACGTCCAGGACTCTTCATCCTAAAACTCTGTTGAGAGCCCTGAGACTACTTTTTCTTTATAATGCTGAGCATTGAAACCATCTGAATTTCTCGGGTGACAATATTTTAAAATGTCCATATTCTGCGCCATTTTCTTTTAATAAATCTAGACATTTTTAGTGGACTTCTGGTGAAAACTCCATACCAATTAGACGATCCATTCAAGAGTACCACTATCAATATTTTCAAGATGGCCCTTATTGATGTAATATAAAATTGGTACCATTCGCATTTTAAACCAATTAGATAACATAAGAAGTCTTTTGTTTATTACCCTATGTCGATATGACCATCAATTCTGCAGGAACAGTGACAAGATTTCAAGATGGATACCATGACAATCATTTTCAATATCAGATTGGAATAATTTCATTTCAGGCCAACTAGGCATTTCGTGAAGTCTTCAGGTGAAAACCTCATGCTGATTTGTCTTTCCCTTTAGGAGTAGAGATGACAAGATTTTCAAGATGGCTGCCATATTTGACATCAGATCAGTATCAGTTTAATTTAGTTCCGGTCTTCTTATTACAACCCCATGTTGGTATAACTTTCCATTTTGGAGTAGCAATAGCAAGGTGGCATCAATGGTATCCACATTATATGTCAGATCAGCACCATTTTCATTTAATACCACCTTGACATCATAAAAAATCTTCTGATGAAACCCTATGTTGATATGACTTTTTGTAAAATCCGTAAGTTGAGATAATCAACTCTTCGAGTGGAGTTACAATGACTAGATTTTCAAGATGGTGACTGTATTGGCTATATTGAATGTCCAAGCAACACCATTTTCATCTACAACTAACTAGACATCATGCAAAATATTTTGGATATCCCGAGATGATGTCTTTTTTTCAGAAGGAACAGTGATGCAAAGATTTTAACATGGCGGTGGCAGCTAAATTTGATGTCAGATTGGCACTGTGCTCACTTAAGATTAGCTTTAAATCATAAGAAGTATTTCAGTAATGTTGATGTGACCAACCATTCTGGAGAACTAGCAATATTATGTTCATGATAGCAGTGACTGCTATCGTGCCTGTCTGAGTGGCATAATTTTCATTTAGGGTCACATGAACATAATAAAAAGTATTTCGGTGAAAAACCCAAGTTAATATGTCTTTCTCTTCAAGAGTGGTAGTAATCACCAGATTTTCAAGATGCCTTCCATGGTAGCCATACTGAATATTAAATCGGCACACTTTTAATTTAGTTCTAACTGGGTACATTTAGCTTAATCGGGTCAGGAAGATATTCTTAACCACGTTCAATAGTTTCATTTGCTTGTTTGAAATGTTACGTTTGTTTATTTTTTACTAAAAAAAACCTACAATGAAGATTTTGATGCGTAAAAGGTCACTTACTTTTGTCAGTCCAGTACATTTTTGTTACTTTCCTCAAGTAAGTGTGCTTAAAATTTTAAAATATATAAAAATGAGCCAGGCAATTCATGTGCACTTAGGTGAGTTAGTATGTGCTGAAAGTTACAGTGGTTAATCAATTATAATAACAAATGCATGATGATGAAAGGTCATACAACAATAAACAAGGACAATAACTGTGGTCTGGTGTCAAATCTTGCAGTAAAATTCCCATGTTGATATGGTCATAAATTCAGATTAGTAGCAACACCTTTTTTGTATATGTATATATATATATATATATATATATATATATATATATATATATATATATATATATAAGTCGCACGTCAGTTTTGGGGTTATATTTAACTGATTTTTTTCAATGGCTAATATACCTATCTCAATTATTACATACATTTATTTCGGTAGTTATTGGATTAAATGTAATAATGAAGGTCACTTACCCAAAAGTTACAAAGAACCAGATCATCAATTCCAAATTCAGATTCCATCGTGTCCGATGATGACGCTAGATGTGATGCCCACGATGAATACGCTTATGGCATGATGTTACAGGTTGGGCATATCATGCACTGATAGGATGGGAACCATACGGGCCCAGAATCCTTACGGCAACGTTTAGGACCAAGAAGGAGAAAATCAAGATGAACGTCATACAGTGCTACGCTCGAACAATTATGACGGCGAAGAAAAAGATAAGGACCAGTTCAACAACAGACTACAGAACATAGTAGAAAATTTCCCAGACAAAGATATCAACATCCTCATGGTTAACATAATGCCAAAGGTGGGTCAGACAACACAGGATACGAATATACCATGGGGATCCACGGCCTGGTCGAGATGAACGAAAATGGAGAGAGATTCGCAGAACTTTGCGCACTGAACAACCTGATCATCGCGGGTACCATCTTTCCCCACAAGAGAATCCACAAGAACACATGGATATCACCAGACCATGTGACAGAAAATCAGATTGACCACATCTGCATAGCCAAGAAGTTCAGAAGATCCCTGCAAGATGTGACGGTGAAGAACAGATTTGGCATCAGGCCACCACTTAGCTATCGCAAGGATGAAACTTAAGCTGAAGAAGAACTGGATGGGCACAAAAGAGAAGAAAACAAAGTATAACATCAGTCTGTTAAAAGATGCAAACATTAAAGAAGAACACTGACGCTGAACAACAAATACCATGTGCAACAAGAGCTTCCTGAAGATGAGGAAGGCAATGCGAAAAACAGACGGCAGAAAGTTAAGGAGACAGTAAAATCAACATGCCAAGAAGGACTAGGCCACATGAAGCATAAGTAGAAAGAATGTATTTCAGCCGAAATATTGCGCAAAATCCAGGAGCGGAAACAGAAGAAAGCAGTAGTAAATAGCAGTAGGACAAGAACTACAAAAATAAAGGTACAAAAAGAGTACATTGATGCACAAAGAGAAGTGAAAAGAAGCGTCAAGAAAGACAGGACAAACTACGATAAAGGACTGGCAGCAGAGGTAGAAGAAACAGCCGGAAGTGGAAACATGAAGAAGCTGTACGACATCGCCAAGAAGCTGTCCGCTAAGCACAGCAAAACAGAGAGACCCATAAAGGACAAGCAGGGAAAGACCATAGCAAGTACAGAACACCAACTGAATAGTTGGGCAGAAGATTTTGAAGAATTGTTGAACAGGCCAGCACCACTAAATCCCCCAGAAATCCACCCAGCCAACGCAGATCTTCCCATGAGCTGTGACAATCCCACGAGAGACGAGATCAGGAAAGCCATCACCCAGCTAAAGAACGGTAAGACAGCTGGATCTCACGACATCCCAGCAGAAGCTTTCAAAGAAGAACTAGAGGCTTCAGTGGAAATGCTATACTCCCTCTTTGAGAAGATCTGGGAGGAAGAAGAAATATCGACTGACTGGAAGGAGGGATACCTCATCAAGATTCCAAAGAAAGGCGACCTCAGCAACTGCTCCATCTACAGAGGAATCACACTCTTGTCAGTACCAGGGAAAGTCTTCTACCGGGTCCTCTTGGAGAGGATGAAGGAGGCCGTCGACGCACAGTTACGAGACGAGCAAGCGGGATTCCTGCAGAACAGATCATGTACGGACCAAATAGCTACTCTTCGCATCATAGTCGAGCAATCCTTGGAGTGGAATTCTTCGATCTACATCAGCTTTGTCGATTATGAGAAGGCATTCGACAGTGTGGACCAAGATACACTCTCGAAAATTCTTCGCCACTACGGCATCCCAACCAAGCTTGTGAACCTCATCAAGAACGCTTATAACGGAATGTCCTGCAGAGTCATTCATGCAGGACACCACACAGACAGCTTCCTGGTGCGGACTGGCGTGAGACAAGACTGCTCGCTAACGCCCTTTCTCTTCCTTCTCGCCATCGACTGGATATGAAGACATCCACCAAAGTGCGGTGAAATGGGATCCAGTGGAGATTGTGGAGTCAACTTGAGGACCTGGACTTTGCTAATAACCTTTCCCATAGTCAGCAGCAAATGCAGGACAAGATCGACGTATTGGCAGATACGTCAGCACAGGTTGGTCTCAACATCCACAAAGACAAGACCAAGATCCTTAAGATCAATTATGGCAACAACAAACTAGCCACACTGCATGGAAGCCCCCTGGAAGAGGTGGAGTCCTTCACGTACATGGGCAGCATTATCAACCAGCAGGGTGGCACAGACGCAGACGTCAAGGCAAATACCGGAAAGGCTAGATCAGCTTTCATACAGCTCAAGAACATTTGAGCTCCAAAGAAATTTCATTGACTACCCAGATCAGACTGTTCAACTCCAATGTGATGTCAGTCCTACTGTATAAAGCAGGGACCTGAGAACCAACAAGTCGACCGTAAAGAGAGTTCAGACCTTCATCAATAGCTGCCTAAGAAAAATTCTACAGATCCGCTGGTTAGACACCATCAGCAACACCAACCTGTGGCAGGGAACCTCCCAGCTTCCGGTGGAGGACGAGATCAAGAAGAGACGGTGGAGTTGGATAGGACACACACTAAGTAAGCCACCAGCCAACATTACCAGACAGGCATTGAGGTGGAACCCTCTAGGAAATCGGAGAAGGGACCGACCAAGAAACACCTGGCGATGCGACCATGAGGCGGACATTACTAAGATTGGCCACCTGGAGTCAGCTAGAGGGGATGGCACAGGACAGAATCCTCTGGCGATCTTTTGTGGGCGGTAAGGTAAGGTAAGGGTGACGGTCAAAACTGACTTCTGTACTCATCTGGTTATCAACTCTGCAGCACCTTCAAGTCTATGTGAAAACATCTATGTAGTCAATGGAGTTTCAATACTGCAGGGCCTATAAGTTTATGTGAACGCCTCTCTGAACTAACTGCATTTTTAATCTGCTAATGATTTATCAGTAATAAATGATACCTTACGGCAGGAATTTTTTTTTCTGTTTTCCAGTTCTCATTTATTCTATACCATATCGCCATATGTTGTACATTATTTCATTCATACAATGTAGCTGAGACAATACAAAATGAACAGATCAAAATGGCAATTTAAAGCTTTAGAAAAACGTATCTTAGAAATATAAAGTGCAGAATTCCATACCGTACATTCTCCTGTAAATATAGTTGACATTTTTACAGGATTCTGAAATTGTTTCAACAGTATGCAAACAAACATATATATATATATATATATATATATATATATATATATATATATATATATATATATATATATATATATATATATATATATATATATATATATATATATATATATATATAAAGTCTTGTCTAGTTTCTTATATGCAATAACAATAAAGTGTAAACATTCAGTTGAGTTTGAGAAAAATATTCATTAAAAATCAGTATAGAGATCAATATGGCTGACAAGCACATCGTTGAGTAGGGTAGTTCTACATTGAAAAATTCAAAAACAACTTAATACTTTTTGTGGGTCGATAGCTGTGTGGATCCAATATACAACCTTTACTTTTATATAAATGTTGTTGTTGTTGTTGTTATAGGGTTCAACGCTATTTTCTAGCACAAAATAAGCTATACATTGCGGCCAGTATTAATGGTGGAGGAGGAACTCTTGGAAAACCTGGCTAGAACCACCGACCCACGAGAAGCTATCGGCAAGCTTTCTCACATACCCACATTGGCCGAGCCCGAGACTTGAACCCACGCAGACAGAGGTGAGATGGCAGTGATCCGTAACGGTGAGCGCTTTGGAACACTCGGCTGTTCGGGGCCCCCTATATATAAATGTTTTATTTATTTACAATGATGATTGATCAGGAATTATTCTTGTCAAATATTACGTTGAAAGCTTGACATCATATTGATAGTATTATTGATACAGTGGCATTAATTCGTTCATTGTTTATGAGTCTCCAAAATATTTTAGGATCAGATTCTTGGCATCATTTCGTATTTTGTTCAAACACCTTATGTTTTAACTGAACAATGTTATGTCCCGTAACTGATTTTGAAAGCATATTTGCCTGGTGCATATGTTGTCTACTATTGACATTTCTTTCCAAAAGTAACCTTTTCTGGCTAAATGGAACATTGTTCTCGCAATTCTACATTATTTACTATGTATAAAAAGCTTGTACGTAAAATATGAACCTGCACATATATGGACAATTTGGCTGATGTTACCAAAGATATTTATGCATTTATTTATACAATAAGAGCCATGGAATTGTATATTCAAGCACTAGAATCAATTATTTATGTATTCTGTCCAAGGAGGCTTTATCAGTATGAACAATGAAGATTTGAACTTTGAATCTATAACTGACCTAAACCTAATGCCATATTACAAAGTCAGCAGATGATGTACAGATAGACAGATGCATCTAGCAAAGATTATGTACCGAGATGAACTGACATCAAGAGATGGCAGACTTTGGATGATAATAGTCTGTAAGACAATAAGTTGTGTTGGGAGCAGATGGAGAATAAACTGAGCTCTGTGGAAAAAAGAAGAAAACAAAATTAGAAAACAATCAAACATTTTGAACTGCAGGAACAGACGACAATATAAAGAAAAGTATGGAAGATAAAGAGCTATTTAAAGAGAGAATCACTGCTGTATTAAATCCTGAACAAGATTTGTAAAGTGTGTGAAGAAGACCTGGAGAAAATATTCAACAATCCTTGCAAGCTATTGAACAATGATAGCTAAGACGCAGTAATATCTATCCTAAAGCGTAACATGGAGGAACTAAAACAGTCTCTAGAAAAGTCTGAAACCTTGTAATCCTAACTCAGCCAGTTGCAAAAATAATTAAATGATGAGAAGAAAAAGTACAACAATATAGTTAACTTCAAAGCTGCTCTGTTAAAGGTAACAGATAAACTATGATAAACAAGATAACAACTCCCCGATAGTATTTCACAATTGCAGAAGCTGAACGATTTTACGGAAGCCACTGGAAAGAAAGAATGCAAGAATATCAAGATAAATTTGAATGAAATCAGATTCACGAAGACAGCCTTCGAGATTTCAATTACTCTTCTGAACGAAAACATCACTACGGTTAAAGATCAAACTTCAACAACTCTTCGAGATGGATAAAGTCATCAGACTGAAAACTCTAACACGGATGTAAAAGAAACGTATTATTTACTCCAGGTTCCTTCTTTATGATATTTAATCTGAAAATGAAAGGAGATACCACAACTTTGGAGTTAATAACATTAGAATAATATATTTGAAGTCATTGCCATCTCATATAGCAGTGATGACAATTTTAAATTAAAATACTAAAATATTTTCGTTGCCTATAGAGATTTGTAGCTACAGTCATTTGTGAGAACAAATATGATGCAAGAGGGCATCAAGAGTGGCAAACTAACATTTTAATTATGAAGTGAATCGGTTAAAGATTTACAGGCCTAGAAATGCTAGTGAAAAACATTAGCAAAACTGTGCTCCGCTATATTTCGTGACCCTTAGCCTCATTGAAAATCAGGGCCCAGGGACAGGAATGACACTGAGAGATGGAAAGACTGAGACGAGATTATATTCCAAATATGAATTAAATTAAATACGGGGTTAATAAGGTATAAGTGGTGGGGAAATCTATACGCCAATACTTTAACCAAAACGTTTATCCCAGTATAAGGCTTGGCCTCATGGCCCACCAACAGGCTGAACCTAGGGGTAGACTCGGTAATGAGAGAAGCGTTTAGTGTGATGAGATTATGTTCTAAATATAGACTGAATAGGGTCAGGGATTACTGAGGCACAAGTGCTGAAGAAAAAAAAGTAGCCAAAGTTGTCCAAAGTACACCAACTCACCAACAGACACCCAAAAATGGAAAACCCAAATGCTCAATGACATTTTTAAAGGGTATGTAAATTATTACTCTAATAGCTACTATTCGTGTTATGCTGGAGTGTTTATTCTTTATTCCTGTGAGACTTTCTTTCATACAATGCTAACGACCATTGCAATTAATCACAAAAGGGTACAATAAACATAATAAATATGGGCATAAAAAACCCTAAGATGAAACATTTGTATCTTTAACATGTTTTATCACGTTCAAACAATCGCATCATGGCAGAAATAGCTTTATGACGGCCCAGAGGGTTCGTTTTATTTGTAAATAATGCGTTATACTAAGAGAAAAATAAAATTGACCTAAATATCAACAATAACCGTATTAAACATTTTACTTAGTCCTATTAACTTAGTTAATGCTGTTAGGTTTGATAATGATGTATTAATATGCATATAGTTAAGATTTAATAGTTTGATAGATATAATAACATGAATAGAATAAGTTACCAATAAATTAGCAGCTGTTGAACTGCATTGTACTGAGACAATAATAAACTAACAAAATCTCACATGTACGAAAATAGATCGATGAGAACAGAAAATGATTTAACATGCTCTGAATTTGTTTACATAATAATGCAGGCTGTAAGAGAAAGAGTGTCCATGCCTAACATCAAACAAAGTTTCAAACAATGGAACAGAGGATAAAGTTTAAGAGGGATAGATGCTTTGGAGAGTGGCATGGGAGAAAATAGAAGGAATATATGAAAGACTGTGACACTTTAAATCTTATGGGTAAAACAGTATTCAGACTTAAATGCTAAATCCAACAAAAGATAAATAGACAACAAAGCTAAGGAATCGTTTTAACACGAAATATACTAATATAATTTCCAATACTAATACTCGGAATGCACTAATGCAGAAGAATGATTAACAGAGATAACAATAAACATAAAAACAAGAACAAACAAAATTCTATCTAAGGTGCAATACAAGTTTGAAGACATCTCACGAGTCATCAGTTACAAATTTGTGTCAGATCAGCATAAAAAAATAAAAGACGTTACATGTATTGAAGTTTACAAGTTACATGATGTGGCTGAACAATCTGAAGTGGGTACAAAGTTATGTTGATCCAGAAGTGGGTACAAAGTTATGTTGATCCAGAATTGGTTAATAGGATGAGCGTGATACAATGTAGAATTTAATAAATAAACAAAACGAAGTAGATATTTCCCTGTCTAGGAACAAATTAGTGAATGGGGACTTTAGGGCAAATGAGAACATATAAGGAAAAACACCCTGGGAACGTTTAGGGACAAGGGGAATTTAACATGGGGAATTTTAACATGGGTGATACGATAGAGTGACAAAAAAGTATTGGGACTGTATAGGGACAATAGGCATGGAACAGGTTAGGTGACGTCACGGTACTGACGATGAGCAACAATGTTCCAAGGAGCTGACCTCAATCGGAGCAAACTGCGGGAAAAAACCTAGAACGCTTGGCGGGAACGGGACAGGCGGGACAGAAACAGAGTTAACACAAACAACAGACAACATACAACATATAATCAACTATACAACTAACTAAAAAAATTTAGACAAGAAAACAAATCTTTTCGAGGCATATGAGTGTCCCTAAAAAGGGCCTTTGGGTTCTTCCATTTTCTCAATTTCTTCCATCAACTCCTCATTTTTCAATCATTCCCGTCTTCTTCGTTTTCTCTTTCTCTGGCATCCAGTCAGGATGGCCCATCAATCTAAATTTTAACTGGTCCTTCATCCAGTTTTCATTTAGTCTGTCAAACTCCTCTTTTTATTTCTTTCTTTCCTTACACCACCTTTCTTTTATCTTTTCCACTTCTTCTTCCATCACTTTTCTCATTTGTTCTTCTGCTTTCTTTAGCTGTTCCATCCCTCACTTCACAAAGACCACTCTGTCCAATGCATTATGTCTTCCAAAGAACACATGACTTTCATTACATTATCAAGGGCCTCTTTCAAGCTACCCACTCTCACATACGAAAGTTGAATGAAACATCGTAATTTGTTTTACTTGCTCTTCTATCATGCCCTGAACCAGATCCCTGGCTAGTTTCAGACTGGTCATTTGACTTGTCACAAAGTCCCTGGTAACTGGATACCTCCACTCTATCTCTAGCCTTTCCACCACATTGGCGGCATCCATCATCCAGTACCAACTGTCCTTTATCTGTTTAAACAGCTCCATGGTCATCTTAGTTTATTCTCTGTAGAATGACGCCAACGAAGAACGCTTTGACTTTATATTTGTCAAGCATGGACGTGAAGGAAAACATCCCCTACACTCACTTCACATATTATCTACTATCCATAAACAAGAGAAGAACAAAAACAAATCCAAAATATACTATCAAAAACCCAATATCTACTATCCACACATGGGAGATCAAAAAACAAATCCTTACTGTACTATCCACAAAACCATAATATGCTATCCACACACGGGAAGAAGAAAAAACAGACCCTTACTATACTATCTTCAAAACCATATTCTACTATCCACACATGGGAAGGAGAAAAAACAAACCCCAAATTATTCTATCTACAACCATAATATTATTATCCACATACTGGAAGAAAAAAAAAACAATCATACCATCCACACAGAAGGTAAGGAAAACACCATACACTCTACTATTCACACAAACATACGCGAACGCTTACATGCCCCAAAATTCCACTATCCACACAAACGTATGTTCACTTATTCAAACACACATTCTACTATTTACACAAACGTACGCAAGCTCATACAAACACACACACACACATACACACACAAAATAATATTAGTAAAGGAGTGAGTGTTTATAATCACACTACTCCTAACTCTCTCAAATTGGCAATTTCAATAGTCTCCTTTCTAGGCTGTTTGTTTTTGAACTCCAGGTGCACCGGGTAATGGTGGCACCTCCCTGGTCTTACGCCACAGACACAACGTCGGCTCCAGTCATTATCCCAATTGAATGTAGCTGCTGGGAGTGCGGAGGCAGCATGAATGGTCTCAGCACCCCAATCTTCCATCTCTGGGATAGTGAAAACTTCTCTGTCTTTTCCTAAGCCAGACCCGAGGATGATATTGCTCAAGCGGTTGCTCTCGCAACTCCTCCACCCAGTTTTCCATCTGTGGGATTACGACTCTTGCTGGTTGTAATGGCTGTGGCAGTGGCTGTAGCTTATGTGGTTGTGGTGGTACTCTTGAGGTATCATTACCTCAGGTTTGACCTCACACACAGGTCTCATACTTACGTGAGGCAGGATAGTCGTTTCCTCATCCTCTTTCTTGTTTATTTCATCCTCTTTTTCTACCCTGGCCACTTCGGCCATGGCCTCCATAGCCAGCTCATCAAGGAGTCCCCTGGCATATTCCAGCAACTTTGCTGTTCTGCTGCTCATTCTTTAAAGTTGATGAATCAACAATGGGTAGCCAGATTTTGATTGACTGATTACTTGGATTTACGTCGCGTGCGCCCAAAAGGGCATGTAGCCAGACTGACGAGCGTTCCCTTTATATTTGTCAAGCACGGACTTCAAGGAAAACATACCCTGTCAACAAAACTTACATTACCCATATCATTACCTTAACAAACATTGAACGCGCGGACCTAATAGAAACACTCACTCAATTTTTTTACTTACAAACACTAACTACAACGAAAATTACACACAGACTATTTTTTCTTAATTTATTATTTTTTTAGCAAGCTACCTAAACCATGTGCTTATAGACACACGTCTAACAAAGTCAAAGAAACGAAGTGCTTATACACACACTTCTAACAAAGGTAAAGATACGAAGTGCTTATAGACACACTTCTATTTTTAACTTACTAACATACCATTGGCAATTGAATTAGTATCTCGTTCCTAAAGTATTGGGTAGCCCTGAAAAGGGCTGTTTTTTGTGGACGAGGAACTATAACAATCTTTTATTGTCTAAGATTGCGTCCTATTCTCGCGGTAGGCTTTCCCACACGACATGGTCTGCTTCTTTGGAAAGAGAAAGAGAACTCTTTGGTGTCTACACGGCAGTCGACAAAACCTCTGACTGGTTCCTGCTGTTGCTGCTGTCCTTGCTGTTTCTGAAGTCTGTGCTTCTCCATCCATTCTTCTTTCTCGTTCTTGATTTCCTCTCTGAAGAGCTCTTCTATCAGGTCTTCAGTCTATTTCAACATTCTGACATTCTCAATCCATGTAGGCTTCGGTATCAGGCTTTGCCTGACACGATGTAAATTCACGTAAGCTTCGTTCAGCTTGGATAGTCTTGTGCACATCTTCATGGATAGTCAGACTGGAGACAACCCCGCTTTATATGGTTCAAGCGCGGACGCGATAGAAAACATCCCTACACTTTTTAGAGTAGGAACGCTAGGACAGTTTGATTTCAGGGAGCGGGATAGAGAGATGTCAAAGAGCATGGTTCATCATAAAAATGGCAAACAAACGACAGACGCATTTTTGTCAAAACACATTTTTATTCAAATAACTAACAACCAACAATTAACAAATTTTTAAATAAACAATCCAAAAACACTAACAAACATTTTTTCAAATAACAATCTATTTTGGACAAGGTTGACAACGTTGTGAACTGAAGTTAGACTTCCAGTGTTGGTAGTCAATGGGCCATTGATTTACACTACGTTTCCTAGCGAAAGACAAAAGATAACCATAATGGTCACCAAACCATCGATCTACTTTGTCATCGTTTCTAGAAGAGTGACGATCAAAATAAGTCTCTAGATGTTCTAAAGAATATCCAAGACTGCGTTGATGAAGAAAATGCACACAATATTGTCCACACACCATGGAATGTGTGCCTTGTAGTTTCACATTATTGAATCGTGTCGTCTGAGCATTTCTTCTCATAAAGACGATCCTATCGTCTTCCAAACGTGGCAATCCAAACGAATCAAAATACTCCACTCAACCATCTTTAGGAAAGTAGACGGTTACCCAGTGGGTTCCTGGGAGATGACTGTCGTCCGTGTTGATGACATAAACTTGATGGTCTTGAGGTTTGCGATGAGGCAGTTTATCTTTAGCACACACGACATGATTCCAAGAAACAGTGTACGAACTGTGGTTCAAAAGTTCCCAGGTATCCATTTTTTGTGTTGTTTTGTTGTTTTTTCTTGTTGTTTTTCTTCACAGGTAATGATAAGTGATCAATTCAATCCTGACTTTCTGCATGGAAATCTCTGACAAGTAACCGTTTCTTCGCTACGTCTCTGTACTCTGAGCCAAGAGAGCTTCTATGTGATAAATCTCTAGAGTCATCAGTGGAGGAGAGGAATGATCACGCAAGTCTTTATACCACTGACGCAACACGGCTTTTTCTGAGATGAGACCCCAAGCTTCGTCCAGATCCTCGTCCAGCTTTTCTTCTTGACTTAGCATCAGACATTTATCGTGTTGAATTTGACTGGGATGATCATTTTGACATCCATAGCACTCTTTCTTGATTAGTTCTATTATTTTTTTCTGCCAAGTGTTTTGCAAAACAGGAGACTAAATGTTGTTCTTGTTCTGGACTTCATCATTATGTCCTTTTCGTCTTTGTCTTGGGTTTCTGCTTCTACGGTGTCCTCCCATTCCAAAGATTCTACACTATTCAAAGAGGAATAACAGTCTTCCAATAGTCTAAAATGACTTCTCTCAAACTGTTCATTTCTGTGGTATTATCAATTTCGGTATACCGGAGGACGTTCACTGTCTCCTTCACTTGTCCTTGAAACTGAAGTTCCACACGAATCTGGCCAGATTTTATAGGGTGGAAATGTCCCTCGTCGCTGCTTTGGTCTGGAGTGAAATCAAAAGCCCACAATGCGTAGCCTCCTGCACAATCGTCGTACGAAATACCGTGACTGGTGTTGGTCCCTAACTGTTCGGTAGCTTCGTACAGGGACAAGTACGATTTCAAGTAATTTTTCGGCTCAAAGTTAGGTTCGAAAGGTCTGGTACACAATGTCAATGACTTCGATTTTGGACACGTCGAAGTGATTAATCTCGAAGGGATTTTCATCGTAGGCTCCGTTGAAGGCTGAATTCTCAACGATGCCAATGATCAAACGTTTGGGTAACTGTCTTTGGAACAGATGATCTTCGATCATGGATAGCTGTCCAACGGGAATGGTGAAGGTTTTCACTTCCACGCGTCGTATCGGATACTCGGAAGTAGTCCTGCTCAAAGTGTGACTGATGTCGTTTCCTACTTTAGGTAACACTTCCACGCGTCGCACGTAGAGCCTGCCTTCTTAGATGATGATTATGTAATTGATAACAGCAGCTTCAGACATCAAATGGAAAGCGGTACTGCTTCTATTCAGTCTCAAACGAACATTTGGACATGTGGTTGCAATACTTTTCTTGCAACCACATGTAAAAATGCAAACGATCAATCAGTTCTAAACTACGGCTTCTAGCGATTTTTTCTTTACGGTTTTTAAACCAAACCTTGTTGTCATCTAGGTTTTTAAAAATGCCCGGCGTGTCAGGTTTCCATCCACGCAGGCATCCAGATTGGTGTTCTTGGTTTCTTTTCCGTACGCCAAGAAATTTTCCTTGTACACTCGATAAGGGTAAGTATCCATGCTACTGCTGATCTGTTTGTTATTCAAAAACTAATCCACCGAGCTGAACAAGGAATGCATGAAATTGTTGCCCGGAGCTACCTTTTCTTCGTTTTCTAGTTCGCTATTATCCGTATCGATCACTTTCACTTTCAAGTACAAGTAACTGCTCTGCAGATTGATGTAATCTTCGGGTTGTCCTTTAATTCCAAATTCGATGGGGGGGGGGGGTCCTTGACAGAGGAAACGGGATGAAATTCGACCCATTTGGATTCTTTTATCGTCATCATTTAGAGTGGCATGGCAAACAAACTTGGAACAGGCGCAATACTCTCGGTTCATCATTTTTGTTTCTATGATTTAATAATCAAAAACGTACAAGTCTCTGACGGTTCATCTTTTCTTATTCTTCCTAACTTTATGAGTATGAACGCTTCTGAAGGGGTGTTTCTTCTTCGTCTCTTTCTGCCTTGTCCTTGATGTAGCGTCAGGAAAGCAGGAAGCGTCCAGGGCATTTATAGGAGTTTGTCGTCGGCCCAAATTGTCTTTGTTTGCAGCAGGATATTTTTGTCTGCTCTCAAGAAAGCTTCTTTGGTGGTTTGTTTGTCGATGATGACATTTTGAAGAAATTCTTTGCCGTGCGTCAAGGCATGCAATCCTCGTATCACCATCGGTTTCAACACCGGGGCCATCGAACGAAAGGCCGATTTCAGCATATCTCCTAAACCATGTCCTGGCCGTCGTGCGACGCGTCGGTACACTGAATACATGACTTACAACTCGTTGGAGAATTGTTTTCTAAAATGGAGTTTCACCGTGACTTTTCCTTTGGAGAATGGAATATTTTGTCCCAGATCTCCTTTTATAGCAATATTGACAGCTTCGAAATCCGAAGTACTGACGGGAAAAAAGTGAGGATATACCAATTCACGGTGAACTTGATAGGTGTATCCACCTTCCTGGTCATTGGCCGTGGCAGAATCTGCTTTGAAAGGAATCACAAGCAGTAACGGTACGGAGGTGTGTCCCACCACGTTATACTCCGCCACATCGGAGTAAACAAAGATCAAATTAAGTCCTTGGTTCAGTTCTACCGGGAAACGAAAATACTTGTAAATTTCCATATTGCTGTTGATCTTCGGGTTGAAATTTGGAGTCATTTTTGTGTCTCCACCTAAAATTTCAAACAAGTCACGATTAAAACTGATGGACAACGTGTCGGTGTCCTGCAATTTTATCAATAGGCGACGAGCCACTTTATCGTACTCAATCTTAACACTTTTTTGGTTCTGTTGAGGGCTTTACCAAAAACTCGAACCTGTCAACAATAGTGTCCACCAAATGTTCACCACTAAAATAATAGCCTGGCGGAATTTACAATGTGTAAATGCTGAATGATGGATTGATTGCTGGCCTTGTGTCACCTGAAAACCCAATTGTATTTATTTCTTCTTGCAATTGGACGTTCATTGTTTCGACATGGAAAGTGCATTGACTTTCAGTGATTTTTTTTTTATCTGTGTGGGGTGAATAATTTCTACCAAAGCCACTTCTCAATGGAATTCGTGATCTAATTAGATGGCATGAAGTAACTTGGCCGTGTAACAAAGCAAAGCGTTATTGGGAAACACCTCCATGGAACTGTCACTGGGTAAAGTTAAGTAAAATTGGTTGTTGTTGTTGTTCATAATTCCAGAATTCTGCAGCTATCCGAGGGGTCGCTGAAAGTCAGAGTAGTGTCTCCGCCAAAAATGTTGTTCTTGTTGTTGTCAGAGAGGTGACTGACGCTGGATGTAGGATTTCCGTTGTTCCTGTTCGAGGAGTATTTCAGGGAAGGATTGGGAAGAAGGTAACCGATGTAACTGCTCAATAGAATATTCCACAATTGTTTGTCTCCTTGTTGCAAACTCAGATTGGCAATGGCCGCACCGATGACACAATACACGACAAAGATTTGGCAGAAAAAGACGATTTGCGCTTGAGGAACACGTTCTTAACACCACACCCACAAGGGTTGCCTTTGTAGGTCTTGCACAGAAGAACCGGGTAAAGGAGTGGTCACTACAGTGGTTGCGGTGTCTGAGGCTGTGTGGAAGGGCATGATGGTCACTTCGTTTTATAGTCGATGACTTGCGAAGCGTCGATCCACGAATCAAAACTGAGAGGATATCCTTGCCAACGCACTTTGACTTCTTTGACACGTCGTTTTCCCACTTTACGGGTTCTTCGTTCGAGAACGCTTTCGATGTCGTACACTTCGTTGTCCTTTTTGGTCATGCGCTGTAACTCGGGCAAATAAAACGTTCCTTTTAACACTTCCCCGTTCATATCTTCCAATTTATAGACGGTAGAATGACGGCCACGCACGCGTCCAGTGACACAAAATAATTCGGTGGTCCAGTTGGGTAAGTAACCTTTGTCGAAAGTGCGCATGGTTTTGCCAATACGCACCCAATCTCCTACTGCCAACACTCCACCTTTCTTGGGGACAGCCACCGTCGGGGACGTACCAAACAGGCGCTCAGAAACGGTCACTTCGTTGTCGGAATCACTTCTTGGGAGGCACGTCCGATGCTTCGATGGTAAGATTTGTTGTACGCTTGAACCAAGTGTGGCAAGACCTTGATGTACTTGAGAGTGTGTTGATGCGTAAAATACTTCCACATGTGTTCTTTCAAGGTACTTGAAAATGTTCCACTATGCTGGCTTTGGTTTCGGGATTCTCCGTGGTGAAAAATTGAATGTCACGTTTCTTTAATTTTTTTGGAAAGCTTGGAGACCACTTTGTTTCAACACCAGTTGGAGGGCTCGCACTAACTCACTGCTCGATTTGGAAGTCAATGGCACGACCCAGGCAAATTTGAAAAAGACGTCGATGATACAAAACAAATATTTGTAGCCACGATTGTAGGTGGTCAAATGAGAGACATCGGCTAAATCGGCTTGCCATTGATGATCGATGCCTTCCACTAGGGTGCAACTTCTGGAAAAGTTTCGTCCAATGGGTTTGTGTAAAGTGTACGTGGCTTGTTCTTGTAACCATAGTTGCACTTGAGGTAAAAGGAAACTTTTCAGACGGATACAATTTCTGAATTCCTCCGTAACCTGCATGATGGGATGGATCGTAGTAAATGATGGCTAACACCTTCTCCATTTTTAATAAGTCACTCAATCTTCGGTGATGTTAGTTTGGATGGGTCAAAAGGGTGGTTTTGAAACGGATTTAAGTGTCCGATGTGCCATGGGAGAAGAAATCGAAGGTAGTGGTGGTGGTAATGGAACGGTTTTGGTCTTCTTTTCTTTTTTCACTTCTGGTTTCCTTTCTTTCCTTTTCACTTCTGTCGAAGGAGGAGTGGACATCATCTTTAACCCAAGATTTCAGTTCTTCTAGTTGGTGGGTGGGGAAATGGGTCAACAAGGACGATGTAATCTTACCAGGAATGGGAGCTGCAGACGGTGTTTGAAAGATTCTCGTGCCTCTTCTTCCTCAGGCAACCGTGGGGCTGCGTCTGTCTTGACAGCTGTGGGTGGTGGTGGTGGTGGCGATGATTCACTTTTCATCAAGGTCTTAAAATCTTTAAGAGTCGGCAGAGCTGTTTCGTCTAAAGCTTTCTGGTGAAAGAGTTGTAGTCCTTGCAAGAGTTGACCGTACTTTTGCGATTTTTCTGTTTCGTACAAATCGTTGCGATCCATCATCGACTGCAATTCGTGTTGTAACTGGGACATCTCAGTCAAATTCGGATTCGGAGGCAGATGTGGGGTCCGTTGTTCTTGCCAACGATGGTATTCCATCTATCGTTTGTAAGGTACTAAAGCCAGTTTTCGTCCTTCCATTCGATTTCAAGGGTCGCGTCTGAGAAGTTTGGACTCCAGTGGTCCATTTTATTTTCTTGTCCCCGTTTTATCTTGCTCCCACGAGTCCTACCAGCATTGTTCCCATTACTCTTTTCAGGAAGGGACCTAACAACAGAGGCAAAATTCCTCCGCGTTGTATCAACATCTTCTTCTTTTGATGAGTGGGTATTTTCTTTTGAACCATTTAAAGAAGAACGTGACGATGTTTGGCAAAGCATTTTTTCTGGTGTTTAGGCAAAGGTATCTTGCTTTTCAAAACGTTCAAAGAACATTCGCACACGGTATCGATGACATCTTTGGAGGCTTCTAGGATGAGTTTTATTCGCATGGGTGGTGAAGCTTTGGACAGGACGGACAACATGTCCCCATGTTTGAATAAGCGAGGAGGCAGTCCTTTCCTTTTCTTTCCTTTGGGTTTAGAAGAGGCATGACTTTTGTGGGGTGACATCTTTGGGTCTTCAGAAGCACAAAACCACTGATGCCTATACTTTTCCTCACGTCTTTTTATAATGGAACACGTCACCACTGATTGTCTTTACGTCGTATCAACTTGATGACAGGCATCGCGCGTCGTGGATGGGTTCGCAACGGACTAAATCGGGACAGTTGTTGCTTGGACAAATCCAGTAAGCTCTGTAACATGCCCGATCTCTCTTGGACTTTGATTTTGAGAACAGGTACTTTGTGAGCAGCTTCTACTTCACATAACGAGGAGGACGGTGTTACCGCTGGAGAAGTTTTTGGAGACGCGGATTTCTATTGTTACATCAAATGAGAAAGAATGGGTGTCAAATTGGGTTTGGCTGGCATCACCAACAACGAGAAGTGGAAGAACCTGATTCTACTGGAGACGCGGTCACCGTCACTGAAGGTTTTTTTGCGAATGTAAGGTTGCGTCCTGGCCGTTGCTCTTTTTCTTCTTTGGGCTTCGTTTGGCTTTTTAGTAAGTGGTGTTTTTTTTCTTGGTTAGAACTTTGGAGGCATTAGGATCCCATTTTAAGAGTAAGCGAATGATGACACCTTCGAGAGTACCGCTCCCTCTAGGTTTCAAAATGAATTGCTTTTTGGTTTGAGTGTCGATGCGGGGATCAGCCAGTTGCGTCAAGGTTACTTTGTTTCTGTCAAAAAAACGTTTGGTTTGATGACGAATGTGAATGATACCTTGGAGCAATTGACGTGCTGTCACCGTAAACCATCGTTAGACTTCTCTGAGACTGGCTTCTAAGACACGAACACGTATTTGTGGATTTTTTCGTGACTGATGCCGTACAAGGCACGAATCAATTTGACGGGAAGATGAGACTGAAGGTACGTAACGTTGACGATATGTGAGACAGATCCAAAGTGTCCGAGGTTTTTATATATTTTTTGTTAAGTCGACGGGGGCGTGTACAGGACTGGCCCTCCGTCTTGGCACCAGTGGTGAAACAAATGAGTACGAAATCGCAAATACTCGGGGGTTTGGGGTTTTAAATCCACGAGTAAATAGGCGTGTGGGGTTTGAGTAGCATAGTCGTACGCATGTCAGCCAAGGCTTTTCTAACTGTTTGGCTAAGACTTGCACTTGCGATTTATCTCTAGGGCTTTTAAACAAGACCACGTAATGAGCATTGAGACTGATGGTGTGATGGGCTTTACTTTGTTGAAACAATTTATGAGTAATGTAAATCACATTGACATTATGATGATGCCCTTTTGCGTGTAAACCATAGTTTAATTATTTCTTCGTCTTCTCCTAACATGTCGTCGAAAATGACCAGATGGGTTTGACTGGGGTCAGACACGATTCCGTCGTCTTCGCTAGGAATGCCTTCCATAACCATGATAGAACCGCCTTGGCTTTCTCACAAGAGGCTGTACGCCGATTGCCACTCTTTGTAACACCACGCGATTCGTTGAGGTGGACGATCGATCAAAGGATTTTTATGTTCGATCAAGCGTTTGACAAATTCGGTTTTGCCTGAACCGCTAGGTCCGGCAATTAACATGTTATAGGGATGGCGAAAATACAAGGCCTCCCAACTGGCACGATCAAAGTAAAGTGTTCGTCGATGACTTTGAAAGTGGAGGAAGAGGAGGAAGAGGAAGCAGAGACAGTAGAGGTAGCCATAGTGCAAGGAAATGTCACTTTTGACACGAAGACAGACAAGATAAGAGTTTTAATTTATTTTTTAGGAACAAGTTTATTGCAAGTTAAAATGGAACAACACGAAAGACAAAAATACATAAAAGCCAAATGGTTAAGTACAGTAATAAGAAACACATCAAAACGATCAAAGTGCAATATAAACAAGTCACTGGACAAAATGTCTTTGGTAACCAAGGTGTCCTAGGGACAGTGTGTAATGTTCTTACAGCTTCTACATTGGGTACAGTCACACAGGTCTCCTCCCGGAATGGTCTTTCGGGGATGTCCATGACATTCCTGTCCTGAAGGAAATGGTTGTAATCGGTGACGGGTTCTTCTAGCACTGTCACTAACACAGGTTTAAAAGTTACTTTTTTCCTTCCACGTTTGAACTGAGGATCACAACTTTTGAGCATGATTGGCCACTTCTTTGGTCCAAGTCTCAAAATACCAATTTTCCAGTCACGTACATCTGTCCATTGCGAGTGTAAGTCACAAGCTACACACACATCGTCATACACATCTTTAGTACCTAAACGTTGACGAATCTTTTTTTCCCGTAGAGGTCGAGAAGTATCCAGATGAAAACGCAAGGCTTTTAACAAAATTAGTCTCTCGTGGACATTTAAAGGGATCACATTCAAGTTTTATTTGGTGGTAAGTACTGTTAGTAAAGAATCCATAAGGAATCGGCTAGTAAACGAAATCCGAGAAAGCACTGATTTCCTTCCACGAAATCTTTTGTATCACTTCTGATAAAGGTTCTTGCAAGTTAGTCCGTTTTACACCACCTTTTGTCGGAGGTAATAAGTGTACTTTCTGCACAGAGATGATCGTATGCTCAGAGATGATCCAGTGACGAGTATAACTGGTTTAGTCACTAGTTCACACACTACACATCACATTGAAATTTCCTCTAAAGACAAAATTCGATAACGTATCAGATTTTGGTAATCCTCTAACTCTTCCTCTGGAACTCGTTGTAGTACGACCAACATGTGACAAGTAGGAACGTTTTCAAATGAATCAGTCCTCTTATACCATTCAGGTACCAGTGGTTTAAACACCGGTGACGTAGCGGATGCAATTGTTCTTTGCATTTCACTTCTATTTTGACCATCTCTCGGTAAATGCGTTCTTTCAACTCCCCATGCAAACCACGAATGTTCTCTTGTAAAGTATCAATGGTCATGTCAGTCAGTACTATATTATTTAAGATCATCTCCTAGAGCGAAAGTAATGAACATAGTGAGTAATTTCTGACCACTGCCATTCAGGTCAAGAATGTCAATAAAATCTTCTGATGTAAACGGTCTAAAGTGGAATAATAGGATGAACGCACACTTGATCCAGAGAAATCTGACCCGTTTATTGACTTTTTTTCTTTTTTCGCTTGCGAATTTCTCGACATAAAAGTTCTACAGCCACACATTGAGATTTTGCTCTGGCAAGTCCCTGCCACACTTCCTTGTAGATCTTCTTTTGCAGTTCGTTTGGTATTCCTTGAATATTATTTTTTAAATCGGGTTTAAATACTGGTCTCATTGGTTTCCAACGTATGACTCCTAGCCAATCTGGTTTCTTAAACGACATGGTATGTCACTTCGATAACTAGGTCCCACTAAAGGTAGGTAGTGACAATTCGGAGACCATCGAGTGCATTCTGAAGACCAAAGTCCATTTTCTTGCCAACGATAACAGGTATCCTGACTTTTGTCTCTTCTGACACCTGTTTGGCATCTTTGACGGTCTGGACACTCAGAAGACCAATGTCATTTCTTCTTACAGATATAAAAAATATCTTGACTTTTATCTCCAAAGGAGGGGAAGTAGTCCGTCGGATTGTCTGAAGAAAACTTTCGTATGACATCTCGCAAAGCTCTGACCAGAAGAAGTTCGTTCTGTGTGGGCTCTTCCATCATTCTGGTCAGTTTGAGAGTGAAATGAATACTGGAAGGGAAGACACTAACCCTTAATATATGCACAGGTCTGACATGATATAAAGTGACCAATGGCGTCTCAAATGTATTCATTTGACTTTTTCAGTCAAGATGAAACGATCGCATCATGTCGTGGAGAAAGGAGAAGAAAGTGAGCGGCATAAACGTGATTTATCACCTCGAACAGTAACTGAAGTTTTGGCACAAATTCATGCCAGTGATTTTGAAGATGACATCAGTGAGCTAGAATCCAGACATAGAAATTCTACACACAACCAAAGTTCACCACCATTAGTAAACCCTGAAAAGTAGTTCCACATTCGAGAGACGGAAAAGCGCTCCTCTAGAAAATTTAGAACCACGGCTTACACGTACACAGTGAAGTTTAAAGATTTCAAGTCCCACGTACCACTGGATAAATCAGAGGGGTTCATCACCGAGGAGTGGGATTCACACTGAAACAGCAATGTCAAGCCAAAGAAGACGATCGCTTGAAACTTTCCATTCATCACGACAGTTTCAAGTCCCCCGTTTGGATTGAGTTTGGATCGAGTTTAGCGGTCGGTTAGAACTGTCACCTTCCAAAGTCATCCACAAGATTCAATACGTGCAACAATGCAACGATAAGTTTCACATCACCGATGGAAAAGCGACATCGTTCATGAGCCTCGTTTCTCTTCCTCAAGGGACCGGACAACGCAAAAAAGGTGTTACTGGTGGACAACCTTTGTAGTGTCAAGCGTAGCCTCGTTCCATTTAAAAATTCTCAAGACCAGATGTGTTTAGCCCGTGCCACCGTGGTGGGACGAACTTATGACGAGGAGAACGACACGTTAGAATTGAAAAGAGTCTGGAAAACAATTCAACAATCGGACCGAGCCAAACAACGAAGAGAAGCAGAAGTCCTGGTAGAGCAAGCTGGCCTGTCCAAAGACACACCCTGTGGCATTCCTGAAATGAAAAAATTGCAATACATCCTGGTTCCACGCTACACCTTGAAAGTACACCGTCAAGAAGTGCGCGGACCTTTGTTGTTTCCAGGCAAAGGGTTCAAAGACGGAAAATACATTCACGTGTATCATCACAATGAACATTTTCATGCCATAACCAGTACCACTGCATTCCTGGGATACAGTTAGTACTGTGAGAAATGTGACTATGACTATAACTATCGAAGTGCTTCTCAACTCATGAGATTGTGCCCTACTTGTGGACAAGTCATACGTACCAACAATGCCAATGCACACGTATGTCCAGGGAAGAAACGATGCCACATTTGTCACCAAATCGTGGACTAGGAACACGTATGCTACATTCAAAAATACCATTCCAAACAAGAGGAGGGAGATGATCATAAGAAAGAGAATTTTATCTTCTTCGATACCGAATGCATGCAAGAGACCTGCATTTACATTCCTAATTTCTGTGTAGCTCACCGAGCGTGCGAGAAGTGTATCGTTAGTCGTTTCCTTCACTGCAGCAAGATTCCTGGAGGAAGTGAAAAAATCTTTCGGAGACCGAACAAGTTAGCCGATTTCGCCCAATGGATCTTAGATCCCATCGACGAGACTTGAAGTCAAGAGGACATTACGGAGATTGTCGTCGCCATGCCACAGTAATGGCTCACAATGTCTTGGGATACGAAGGGCAATTTCTTTTGAAATACTATACGAAACAAAGTATGGAACGTCCTAAAGTGACTTTCAACGGAGCCAAAATCATTTTCATGCAAGTGGGACAAGTACAGTTTAAGATTCCATGTGTTACTTGGCAATGCCATTGAGTCGAGTGAACATTTGGAATAACAGAAATCTTCAAAGGTTATTTTTTCCGCACTTTTTCAATACCGAAGCCAATCAACACGCCGTTCTATCCCATTTGCCTCAGGCTCACGACTACGACCCCGACAATATGCGTACCGAACAACGGGAAGCTTTCTATGCTTGGTACCAGGCTCACGCCAAAGGACCCAATCGACTTTCAGGAAGAAATGTAAAACTATTGTCGTTCTGACGTAGACATTTTAATGCGTTGCTGTGGAACATTTCGATAATTATTCATGGAACACGGAGGGATCGATCCTTTGATAGAAGCCTGCACCATTGCCAAAGCGTGTTCCTTAGTGTACCGCCAAAGATTCATGCCTGGAAAGAACCTGGCTGCAATCAGCCGTCAAATGGCCAACTTTGTCAAACGTCAATACTCGGTCAAAGCCCTACGCTGGCTACATTACTTGTGCGACAATTAAGACAAATGGATTCAACATGATCGCAACGGAGGAGGCGAAACGACCATATTTACAACGGACAATGGAAGACTTGTACCAGGCCACATGTTAGCGGCGACTGAAGTTAGAACAGCGAGGATACCAAGTGGTGGAACTGTGGGAACACGAATACGATCACCGTTTGAAAACTGATCTCGAGTTAAAACGCATCGTGGAAAGTTACAAGCTGGTGGACACACTGAACCCGTGGGATAGTTTTGTACGGAGGACTGACGAATGTCACCGGTTTGCTGTACCACGCTGACGAAGAGAAAGGAGAAAAAATCAAATAATTGGACGTGTGTTCGCTGTATCCATCCGTGTGCAAATATTGTCGCTTTCCCGCAGGGGCATCCGCACTTTCTGATGGAACACATCTACGTGGACAACATTCGAAAATACGAAGGATTGATGAAGTGCAGAGTCTTGCCTCCCACGGATTTGTACCATACCGTTTTACATCACCATTGCCAAGCAAAGTTGATGATTCCTTTGTGTCGTACTTGTGCCGAAACGTGCAACCAAAACCAGCCTTGTCAGCACACCCAGGAAGAATGCGCATTGACGGGAACGTGGGTCAAAGCTCTGGACCAGGTATACCAACTGTTAGAAGTGTACGAAATTTACCACTTTTCCAAGACAGAACAGTACCACAAGGGCGACGAGACTCAGAAAGGTATTTTCGCAGACTACGTGGATGCCTTTTTGAAACTGAAATAAGAAGTCAGCGGCTATCCTTCCGGGTGCCACACTCCCGAAGACCAAATGAAATTCAAACAGAAATAATGGGAGCAGGAAGGCATCACTTTAGACCACGTGGAGAAAAAGGAAGGAAGGCGATCGTTTGCCAAAGTGATGATAAATTGCTTGTGGGGCAAAATGACACAACGACCGTGTTTACCTAAGACGGAGTATTTGACAGAACCTTCCCGGTGCTTCCAGATGATTCACGACAAAACCAAATACATGAAACACGTGGACGTCGTTCGTGAGGATTTGATCTTAGTCAATTACGAAGAACTGGACTTTGTAGAAGCCGACGAGTTTGGAAATGTCATCATTATGGCCTACGTGACAGCCCATGCTCGCTTAAAATTGTACGAAGCTTTAGAACTGTTAGGAGATTTTGCGTCCTGAACTTTGACACGGACAGTTGCATCTACATCGATCGTATGCGTCAACGTCACCCTGACATCGAAGGAGACCGTTTAGGAACCTGGACGGACGAGCACCTCGACGACAAGATTCTAAGTATTGGTAGTAGCGGTCCTAAAATTTACGGCTCCGAATACCGGGACCCACAACAAAAAGTGCACACAGAGTGTAAAGTGAAACAGTCGACTGGTGAACTTTGGTGTGTTGAAAGAAGCTTTGCAGCCTGGACAGGATGGAAACTTAAAAGTGATCACCTACGAACCGCACTAGATTGAACGTTTACCCACACACCAAATCGTCAGTCGGCCTTTGGAAAGAGTGTATCAAACCGTATACCAGAACAGAGTTCGGCTTCCCAATCACTTCACTTTGTTGTACGGACACGTCGATATTGGTCAGCATATTAAAAGGGACAACCTCCAAGAACGATTGTTGATTGTCGCTACCAATACCAAGCGAGAAAGATGAATCCATTTAAACAGACATCATTCAAGTTCCGTGATTCTCAAGTGGAGTGCAATGATGTGCCTTGCGATGAGGGCAATGCCGTACGCGTGACCTCAGCGATAAGGTACCATATAATGGGAACTTTACGATGACTTCTACTACTACTACAATACATACCATGGAAAGGTATCCTGTACGTGTCATACCTGACTGATGCGAAAGCGATGCAACTCGTTATCGTAAACTCTTTACTGGCTTTCATGGTGGATGTCATTCTACACGTGACACCTTGCAGCTGCTACCCTACGGATGTCATCCAAAACTGAGTAAACACCTGCTGATTTCACCCTACCCTCATCGAAATGAACCTGTGAAAGACTAATATACGTTCATTGTGCGTTTGCCTGAGTACTGCGACTTTGAAAGTCTATTCCAAACCTACCAAAGAAAATTGCCTAAAGATCTGGGAGGACTTACCCCCGAAGAATTAGCCAGAGACGGAATTTTCTACTTGTGCGAAAAGGATAAAGTCAAGTGTTTCAGTTGTGGTGTATCACGTCACCAGTGGGAGCCGAAAGATTCAGCATGCCTGGAACATGCTCGATGGTCTCCGGATTGTCACTACCTACCTTTAGTGGGACCTAGTCATTGAAGTGGCATACCATGTCGTTTAAGAAACCAGATTGGCTAGGTGTCAAACTTTCGACAACACCTAGACCAGTATCTAAACCCCATGTAAAAAAATAATATTCGAGGATTACCAAATGAATTGCAAGAGAAGATCTACAAGAAAGTTTGGCAGGGACATGCCAGAGCAAAATCTCGATGGGTGACTGTAGAACTTTTGTGTCGAGAAATTCACAAGAGAAAATTGAAACAAGTCAACAAACGGGTCAGATTTCACGGGATCAAGTCTGCGTTCTTCCGATTATTCCGCTTTTCACCGTTTACATCAGAAGATTTTATTGACATTCTTGACCGTTACCCTGAATGGCAGTGGTCAGAAATTACTCACTATGTCCATTATTTTCGCTCTAGGAGAAGATTTTAAATTAAATAATATTGACTTACATGATCATGGATGGTTTGCCTGTGGAGTTTAGAGAATGCATTTCCCGAGAGCTGGTCGAAATACAAGTGAAAAGCTAAGAACATTTTGCATCCGTTACGTCACCAATGTTTAAACCAGTGGTACCTGAATGGTATAAAAGCAATGATTCATTTGAAAACGTTCCTATGGTCAGATTTACGCTATCAAATTTTGTGTTTAGAGGAAAATTCTGTGCGATGTGTGGTGTGTGAACTAGTGACTAAACAATTTGGATTCGCTACTGAAGTACGATCAGTTTTGTGCAAAATGTACACTTATTACCTCTGACAAAAGAGGGTATAAAACGGCTTAACATGTCAGAACTATTATCACTAGTGATACAACAAATTCCGTGGAAGAAAATCAATGACAGTATTCAGACAGTGGAGGACTACCAACACTTATTACATGAACTGAGTCCATTGAATTGGGGTCGACGTGCGGTGTGTCTTAGTGACTTGCTTTCTGGGATTTCGTTTACCAGCCGATTCCTTGTGGACTCTTTACGAACAGTACTTGTCACCACATAAAACATGAAAGTGATCCCTTTAAATGTCCACGAGAAACTAATTTTGTTCAGAGCCTTGCGTTTTCATCTGGATACTTCTCGAACTCTACGGAAACAGTGGTTCAGGCAAAACCGAATTTGTCAAACATTTGATCGAACAAATACATAATTTGATCGATCGTCCACCTGAACGGATCGTGTGCTGTTACAAAGAGTGGCAATCATGCGTACAGCCTCTTCCGAGAAAGTCAGGGCGATTCCTAGCGAAGACGACGGAATTGTGTCTGACCCCAGACAAACCCATCTGGTCATTTTCGACATGTTAGGAGAAGACCACACAACATTTAAACTGGTTTACCCGCAAGGGGCTTCATAATAATGACAGTATCATTTACGTTATTCAAAAATTGTTTCAACAACGTAAAGCGCATCGCACCATCAGTCTCAATGCTCATAAGTGGTCTTGTTTAAAAGCCCTAGAGATAAATCGCAAGTGCAAGTCTTAGCCAAACAGTTAGGAACGCCTTGGCTGACTCATGCGTACGACGATGCTACTCAAACCCCAAACGCCTATTTACTCGTGAATTTAAAACCCACCATCCCCGATTATTTGCGATTTCACAACTGGTGCCAGGACGGATGGCCTGTCGTGAACACGACCTCGTTGTCGACTTAACAAAAAAAAAATCTATACAAACCTCGGACACTTTGGATCTGTCTCACACATCGTCAACGTTACGTACCTTCAGTCTCATCTTCACGTCAAAATGATTCGAGCCTTGTACGGCATCAGTCGCGAAAAAATCCACAAATACGTGCTCGTGTCTTAGAAGCCAGTCTCAAAGAAGTCTTACGATGGTTTACGGTGACAGCACGTCAGTTACTGCAAGGTATCATTCACATTTCTCATCAAACCAAGCGCTTTTTGGAGAATACAAAGTTGGCTTGACGCAACTGGCTGATCTCCGCATCGACACTCAAACCAAAAAGCAAATCATTTTGAAACCTGGAGAGAACAGGTTCTCTAGGTGTCATCATTCGCTCCCTCTTAAAATGGGATCCTATTTCCCCCAAAGTTCTCCCCAAGAAAAAAGGCCACTCCCAAACAGCCAATCGAGCCCCACAGAAGAAACTGAGCAGTGGTGTCAAGACCTGGTCACAACCCCGAAAAAAGAAAAGCCCCCAGAAAATAGCTTCCACCCACAAGAGAGACACTTCGGCCAGGACGCAACCTTACATTCGAAAACCACGACCTGCAGCGACGGCGACCGCGTCTCCAGTAGAATCAGGTTCTTCCACTTCTCCGTTGTTGGTGAAGACTCCCAAACCCAATTTGACACCCGTTCTTCCTCATTTGTTGAAACAATAGAAACCCGTGTCTCCAAAAACGTCTCCTAATGCGGTGACACTCTCCTCCTCTTAGCAGCAGTGGCAGCTGATCACAAAGTACCTGCTCCCAAAATGAAAGTCCAAGAGAGATCGGACATTTTACAGAGTTAAGTGGATTTGTCCAAGCAAAAACGGTCCCGACTTAGTCCGAAGCTAACCTCTCTACGACGAGTGATGCCTGTCATCAAGTAGATACGACGTAACGACAATCAGTGGTGACGCGTTCCAGTATAAAAAAGACCTGAGGAAAAGAATGGCCATCAGTGTTTTTGTGCTCCAGAACACCCAAAGATGGCAGCCCCCAAAAATCATCCTTCTTCAAACCCCAAAGGAAAGAAAAGGAAAGGACTGCCTCCTTGTTTAGTCAAACACGGGGACATGTTGTCCGTCCTGTCCAAAGCCTCTCCGCCCATGCGAAAAAACTCATTCAAACAGCCTCCTAAGACGCCTTCGATACCGTATGCGAATGTCGTTTGAACGTCTTGAAAAGCACGATACCTTTGTCTAAACAGCAGAAAAAATGCTTAGCCAAACGTTCTTCACCAAATGGTTCAAAAGAAAATACACATTCGTCAAAAGAACATGTTGGTACAACGCGGATGTATTTCGCCTCTGTTGTTAGGACCCTTGCCGAAAGGAGTATTGGGAACAATGCCGGGAGGACTCTTGGAAGCAAAATCAAAAGGACCAAGAAGATAAAAGTTACCTCTGAAGTCCAAAAGTCTCAGACGTGACCCTTGAAATCGGAAGGAAGGACGAAACCATCGTTGGCAACAACAATGTACCCCGCACTTGCCTCTTAATCCGAATTTGGCCGAGATGTCCCAGTGACAACACGAATTGCTATCATTGATGGATCGCAACGATTTGTCCGAAACAGAAAAATCGCAAACGAACGGTCAACTCTTTCAACGACTGCAACTCTTTTACCAGAAAGCTTTAGACGAAACAGCTCTACCCACTCTGAAAGACTTTAAGGCCTTGATGAAAAGTCCATCACGGTCACCACCACCACAAGCCGCAGCTGTCAAGACAAATGAAGCCTCATGAATGCATGGGGAAAAAGAGGTACGAGAAGTCTTTCAAACACCGTCAGCAGCTCCCATTACTAGTAAGATTACGTCGTCCTTGTTGGCCTCTTCCCCCACTCCATAACGAGAAGAACTTAAAGCTTGGGTTAAAAGGATGCGTTGACAGCGAGGACATGGATTAGGAGATATGCTGAAATCAGCCTTTCGTTGGTTGTCCCCGGTTTTCAAACCGACGGTGACACGAGGATTGCACGATTCGAAAGATGCCGCGTTGACGCAAGGCAAAGAATTTCTCCAAAATGTCAACATCGACAAACAAAGCCCTAGAGAAGCATTCTTGAAAGCAGACAAAATTGTCTTGCTTCAAACGGGCAAAGACAATTGGGATCGACGAGAAACTCCTATAAATGCCCTGGACGCTGCTGAGTCAGGTATTGCGGCTTCCCTGACACCACAGCAAGGACAAGGCAGAAAGAGACGAAGAAGACACCCTTTCAGAGGACCTTACACCCCCAGAACTAGAAAGACTAAGAAAAGAAGAACCGTCCGAGACTTAGACGTTTTTGATTATTAACAAATGACATAGGAACAAAAAAGAAAATGATGCACCAAGAGGTTTGTGCCTGTTCCAAGTCGTAACTTGATCTGTTTGCCATGCCACCCACCATGATGACGATGCAAGAATCCCAATGGGTCGAATTTTGCCCCGTCTATTCTTTGACAAATTCATCTCCATCGAGTTTGAAATCAAAGGACAGCCCGAAGATTACACCGATCCAAGTGAAAAAATAAACTGACAACAACAATCCAGCAGACATTGCTAGAGTAGCTCCAGTCAACATTTGTATGCATTCCTCGTTCAGCTCCGTGGATTTGTACTTGAATAACAAACTGGTCAATAGCAGCATGGCTAATTACCCTTACCGAGTGTACCTTGGAAATCTCTTGACGTAAGGAAAAGAAGCCAAGAACACCCATCTGGATGTTTGCGTGGTATGGAAACCTGACACAGCAGGCACGGATAAGTTTAGCGACACAGCAATCACAGCAGAAGATGAAGATGATCCTCAGAATGTGATCTTTAACCATCGAAAGAAAATCCTGCAAGGACTTAGTTTAGAACTGATGAATCGTTTGCATTAGAACATGTGGTTTCAAGAAAATTATTTGCTGAACGGAGTGGATGTCCGACTGAGACTGTATCGTAGCAGTGCTGCTTTCCATTTGATGGCTAATGCTGCCGAGTGCAAAACCGTCATCCAAAAAAGCCCGACTCTACGTACGACGTGTGGCAGTGTTACCTAAAGTGGGAAACGACTTCAGTCACACTTTGAGCAGAACGACCGCCAAGTATCTGAAGTGAAAACTTTCACCATTCCCGCTAACTTGCGATCCATGATCTAGGATCGTCTGTTCCAAAGACAGTGACCCAAACGTTTAATCATTGGTATCGTCGAGAATTCAGCCTTCAACGGAGCATTCGATAAAAATTCTTTCGAGTTTAAACATTACAAAGTAAGCAAAATTGAAGTCCATCGCGATGGGAAGACCTTGTTTACCCATCGAACCTAACTTTGAGCAGAAAAATTACCTGAGATCGTACTTGTCCCTGTAGGAAGCTACCGGACAGTTAGGAACCATCACCAGTTACAGTATTACGTACGATGATTATGCAGGAGGTTATGCTTTGTGGGCTTTTGATTTTACTCCATACCATGGCAACAACGAGGAACATTCGCATCCTATAAAATCGAGCCAAATGTGTGTGGAACTTCATTTTACACAACCACCTCCAGACCACACGGTGAATGTCATCTTGTATGCCGAATTTGATAATACCATAGAAATCAACAGTTTGAGAGAAGTCATTCTAGACTATTAGAAGCTATGGAAGACACATATCCCCCTTTGAATAGTGGAGAATCTATGGAAATGGAATGGGAGGATACCGTGGAAGTAGAACCCCAAGACAAATACGAAAAGGATGTGGTGATGAAGTCCAGATGGCCAGAACTAAAACAACATTTAGTCTCCTGTTTTGCCAAACACCTGACAGAAAAAATTACGGAACTGATCAAGAAAGATTGCTATGGATGTCAAAACGATCATCCCAGTCAAATTCAACACGATAAATGTCTGATGTTGAGTCAAGAAGAAAAATTGGACGAGTATCTGGACGAAGCTTGGAGTGACATCTCGGAAGAAGCCGTGTTGCATCAGTGTTATAAAGACTTGCGTGAACATTTCTCCCCTCCGTTGATGACTCCAGAGATCCATCACATCAAATCTCTCTTGGTTCAGAGTGTGGAGACGAAACGAAGAAGCGGTTACTTGTCAGACATTTTCAAACAAAAAGTCACGATTTAATTGATAACTTATCATCACCTGTGAAGAAAAACAAGAAAACAACACAAAAAATGGATCCTGGGCACTTTATTACCTTTTGAACCACAGTTCGTACACTGCGTCTTGGAATCCTGTCGTGTGTGCTAAAGATGAACTGCCTCATCGCAAACCTCAAGACCATCAAGCTTATGTCATCAACACGGACGACTGTCATCTCCCAGGAACCCACTGGTTAGCCGTCTACTTTCCTAAAGAATGTTGTGTGGAGTATTTTGATTCGTATGGACTGCCACCTTTGGAAGTTGACATCATCGACTTTTTAAGAAGAAATGCCCAGACAACACGATTCAATAATTTGAAATTACAATGCACAGATTCCATGGTGTGTGGACAATATTGTATGTATTTTGCTCATCAACGCAGTCTTGGATATTCTTTAGAACATTTAGTGACTTATTTTGATTGTCACTCTTCTTGAAACGATGACAAAGTAAATCGATGGTTTTGTGACCAATTTTGGTTATATTTTGTCGTTAGCTAGGAAATATAATGTACTTCAATGGCCCAATGACTTCCATCAGCGGAAGTCTAGCTTAACTTCACAACGTTGTCAACCTTGTCCAAAATAGATTGTTATTTGAAAAATGTTTGTTTGTTTAATTCTTTATTCTTAATTGTTCATTGTTGGTTGTTAGTTATTTTAATAAAAATGTTGTTTTGAAAAACAAATGCGTTTGTTGTTTGTTTGCCTTTTTGTGATGAACTTCTCTCTATCTCTCACCCTCAAATCAAACAATCCTAGTGTTCCGACTCGAAACATTGTAGGGATGTTTTCTATCGCGTCCTTGCTTGAACCATATAAAGCGAGTCAGACTCCAGTCTGACAATTCATTGCTGACTCACCCTTCTATGAAGATGCGCTCAAGACTAACCAAGGTGAACGAAGCTTACGTGAATTTACATCGTATCAGGCAAAACCTGATACCGACGCCTGAAGAGATAGAGAGTATCAGAATGTTGAAAGTGACTGAAGACCTGATAAAAGAGCTCTTCAGAGAGGAAATCAAGAAAGTAAAGGTAGAATGGATGGAGAAGTACAGACTTCAGAAGCAGAGAGAGCAGAAAGAACAGCAGCAACAACAACAGCAGGAAACAGACAGAGGTTTTGTCGACAACCGTGTAGACACAAAAGAGTTCTCCTCTTTCCGAAGAAGCAGACCCTAGACAATAAAAGATTGCCATAACTCCCTGTCCACAAAATAACAGCCCTTTTCAGGGCTATCCAATATTCTAGAAAAGAGATACTTCATTTATTTGACTTTGTTAGAAGTGTGTCTAAAAGTACTTTATTTCCGTTGCTTGTCAAATAGTCAGTGAGTTTTTTTTATAGTAGTTAGGGTTTGTAAGTAAAAAAGTGAGTGAGTGTTTCTTTGAAGTCCGCGCGTTGCATGTTTTCGGTTCTAATGATATGGGCAATGAATGTTCTGGTGACAGAGGATGTTTTCCTTCACGTCCGTACTTGACAAATATAAAAAGAATCGCTCGTCATTCTGTTTTCCATCAACTAAAGAAAATGAGCAACAGAATAGCTAAATTGCTTGAACTCCAAATTCACTTGGAGTATGCCAGGCGCATGCTGGATGAACTGGCTATGAAGGTCGTAGCTGAAGAAGCCAGGATAGAGAAGGAGGAGCAAAACAAGAAGGAAAAAACGAAGGAAAGCATCCTACCTCATCACAGGCAGCACCAGCACCACAGCCACGTTAACCACAGCCACAACCTCTCCCACCAGTACAGAGGACCGTGATCCCACAGACGGAAACTGGGAGGATGAATTGCGAGACCAACCACGAGAACCACAGCATCCACGGGTCTAGCACAGGAGGAAAGGCTTCAGCGTCCCGCAAACTGAAGCTTGGGATGATGAGGTCACGCAAGCTGCCTCCGCACTCCCAGAAACTACAGTCGATTGTGAAAGTGACTGGAGCCGACGCTGTGTCTGTGGTGCCCGGCCTGGGAGGTGTCACCATTAACCAGGTGCATCTGGAGTTGTAAAAAAGCAGCCCTTCCCAGGGCTACCGAAATCTCTAGAAAAGAGTATATTCAAGCTGCTAATTTGTATGAGTGTGGAATTGTGTGATTATAAACACTAACTCCTTTACTGATGTGATTGTGTGTGTGTGTGTCTGAGGGAGATCGTGCACGTTTGTGTGGATAGTATAGGGTGTGGTTTTATGCGTTCGCGTACGTTTGTGTGAATAGTAGATATTGTGGTTTGTGTTTTCTTCTTCCCCTGTGTGGAGTGTAAATATTGGGGTTTTTGACAGTATATTTTGGGTTTGTTTTTCCTACTTTCGTGTGTGGATAGTATATTTGTGGTTTGTTTTTTCTTCTTCCCCTGTGTGGATAGTAGATATTGGGGTTTTTGAAAGTATATTGTGGGTTTGTTTATCCTCTTCTCGTGTGTGGATAGCATATTTGTGGTTTAGTTATTCTTTTACCCCTATGTGGATAGTATATATTGGGGTTTTTGATAATATATTTTGGGTTTGTTTTTCCTCTTCTCATGTGTGGATAGTATATTTGTGTTTTTCTTTTCTTCTTCCCCTGTGTGGATAGTAGATATTGGGGGTTTTGATTGTATATTGTGGGTTTGTTTTTCCTCTTCTCGTGTGTGGATATTATAGAATATGTGAAGTGAGTGTAAGGAATGTTTTCCTTCACGTCCGTGCTTGACAAATACAAAGTCAAAGCGATAGTCATTTGCGCCATTCAACATCGAATAAAAGAAGATGGCAATAGAGCTGTTCAACGAATTGAAAAACTGTTGGTACTGGATCATGGATGCAGCCTTTGTGGCGGAAAGGCTTGAGAAGGAATAGAAGTGTCCAGGTAGTCTAGACTTTGTGACTAGCCTGAAAGTAAAGAGGGATCTGGTACAAGGTATGATAGAGGAAAAAGTAGAAAAGATAAGAGTTCATTTAACCTCCATATGTGAGAGTCATCAAAGTGAGGTGCTTTCTAGAGGACACATTGCATTGGACCGAGTGGTTATTTGTGAAGTGAGGGCTGGACCAGCTAAAGAAAGGAGAAGAAATGATGAGAAGAGTGCTGGAAGAAGAGGTGAAAAAGATTAAAGATAGGTGGACTAAAGAAAAAAAGGAGAAAGAAAACAGAAAGAAAAACGAGGAATTTGAAAGAATGGATGAAAATTGGATGAAGGTGCAGGAAAAAATTAGATCAATGGGGACATACTGACTGGATGACAAAGAAGGAGAAAAAAGAAGAAAGTGAGGAAATGGTGGAAGAATTGGAAAAAATAGGAGAACACAAAGATTTGCTTGTTTGCCTAAAAGTTTTTTTTTCTAGTCGGTTGTATAGTTGTCTGTGTTTGTATATTGTCTGTTGTATGTTTATCTATGTCTCTGTCCCGCCAAAACGTTCTAGGTCTTTTACCCGCTCTTTGCTCCCTATTGAGGTCAGCTCCTTGCAACATCTGTTGAATCTTGGGCAATTGTTATGGGGTTATTTTTTTGTTGCGTGAGTAAACCACCTCTTGAATCGCTAAGTGCGAAACGAAATTTTAGAGATTCAGATGGCTATTCAGTCTGATTTTCAAATTTTTTAAAATTTTGAAATCAAGCACACACACACTCTAATTTCATTTATATGAACTATATGAACACATGTGCCGCTATAAAATGAACACCCATAGTTTGGGTTTGAAAGGGGAGGGGGGCCAGGCAAGTGCACCTGGGTTAAGTTTTGTGAGCTTAGAATTACCCATTCAACGAAATTTCGTCGTTTTCCAATGCGTCGCATTCACACACACCCCACTTATAAATAATTCTTTTTTGAAATGTCAGTCACGCCCTTATGAATATAAACATGTGAGTTAAGTTTCCACAGGTTGATCGAACGCCTTAATCAACTCGGCCACCGTCTCGATTAAGAATATACGGCTAAAATAATTTATATGAACTTTATATCAGCAGCGCTGTTTTCACAGCGAATCACAGATATATCAACCAGACATATAAAAAAGTATACACGGCATTTATTAAGTGTATGAGCATTCCATTTCAAAACAGGTATTAATTTTCGCCATAGGCTTGAAAACCACGCTTGCTGTTATCAGTGGTTAATTCATCACAGGTATTTTTAGCGGTTTGACACGTGATAGCGGGATGTCTTGATTGCGTGTCGAACTGGAATTTCCGACAATTTGCTGCGGTAAAAAAATACATTACTGATAGACTGACTTGCATGTTAGCCCGGTAGCAGAGATATTTATTGTGTGATATAATCAAAATTTATTTTCTGGTTAAGTCGCTTTGATGTAGATGATTTAGAAATACCTTCTGCTACATAATGTATTGAGCATCGATGAATATGAAAATATTGTCCAACAGCTGTTATTGATTCCAATTCCTTTATCTCGCCTGTATCAAGGTTGGTTGATCTAACTGGTCGTGGTGTTTTTCTTTTTTTTTTTGTTGTTGTATTTTTCCCTGTTTTTTCATGTTTGGTATTTTTGCTCTGTATAATTGCTTGAAGATTTTTCAGATTATTTCTTTGTTTATCAGAATCAATTAATTAACGAATATTGGATGACATCTGAATTCATCGAGATCAATATTTTTTTCAGCTTGCTCCATCTATATATATTTTTACCTCTAGTATAGCATTATTTTTCAGCAGAGAAATATCTCTTGAGATAACCTTAGGCGTCTTTTATATTGATATCGTCTGGAGCGTTCATTTTCTCGTAATAACTTTTAAGCGCACAATATTTTCGTCCGCCACAAGATACACATACTTGTGTTTATCCCTTCACCCCAATTCCGCATTTCAAACATGGATGTGGTCCAGTACTGCCACGGCGAACACTTGCGATGTTATTGCCGCAGTACTCGCCACGACCATTTTTTTCTTCACAAAGTGTGACTGATCCGATCATGAGCCATCGACAACTATTTTTTCTCCTGCCAGATTTATTATTTGGAGAAAGTTCAATTGGAGAAATTACTTTCGCTAATTATATAGCCATGACTAATTTTACCGTTGCAAAGCAGCTGATGTAACAGTATTTTATTCTTATTGCGATAAAACCAGCTTTCTAAAGGTCGAAAATCGCACAAAACAGTTTACGAAAAGAAATAAATGAATTATTAACCGCGAGGGAATTTGACAGATTATCAAAGATCGAACCAGGGAAGCGCAGAGACAAGTTTTTTGAACGAGAACAAAAAAGATTTTCGGGGATTGAACCACAGCACACAACTAGATTTGACTTCGCCATATTACCAGGTGACAAGCAACAACCACCGCTTGAGCTGCAGTTACACGAGAATATCAATATGGCCAAATATGAGTTTGCACAGGATGGTGCTGTCCATGTCTGGTAAACTTTCAAGATAGACGGCGATGGTAATTTTGTTGACTCCATCATGAACGACAAACGAGCAGCGGCTATTATTAATAATCTTGTGGATTACAGCATGTACATTTTAGAATAAAATTTATTGTCGAAAATATCAGTGAAGATGGCCAACTTGGATTATCCGTGATAAGGTCGACCCTGATAAGGATTCGCGGCGACATAACAGCGTCGCCTGAGTCGGCAAAACGTATCCAGTGTCCGCGGTGGTTTATGCACTATAACGTTTAACGATCCTGATATTAATGCTCTCATGCCGATCAAAAACAGGCACGTTAAATTGTGCGGCTCAGAGTGTCAGAGAACATATTATTACCTCGAGATGTGGAACGGACTCACAGAATCATGAATAAACAAATAACAGTGGGAAGATCGACGGAGCTAAAATAAATGACGTAGTGTTGGAAAAACAATTAAAACTTCCAATCGTGGTGAAAATAATTACAAACATGATTTTCTACAATTTCGACAACTATCATATTGAGGGCGCCCAAATAGCGATTATAGACCATAATTCACACTTATGGACTGAATCAGCAACGAAGATTCTGCTGCAAAGAACAATACAAATTTATGACGGTGATATTTTTGAGGAGATTTATAATATTAGTGCGCGTGACACTGTATCTGTCTGGCTATTTCACGGTGATGACCCAGATTTATCTACAGCGGATTTATTCACAACAGATTTATTCACCACAGATAAATCAACATTTGATCAGTTTGTGCTACCGTCCGGTAAACTTTATCGGAAGGAATATCTCCAACGTGCGATGAAAGAGATCGTTGTATAATATGACGGCGATAGTGAACAATTCCTCAAAAACTGTTTTAACATGTCGTCTTTTGTGGCTCATATAACGCAACAAAACAATTCATGGCGTCCAACTCCAAAAGAATTTCTCGACCATATATCAAGATCTTGTATCGATTTTGGACATTATGATCTCCGAAACACAAAATATAATTCCGCCGATAAGATATCTGTTGATAGCGTGGCTTTTTAACCGGCTAATTGTCTTAAACACGGCGAATGTCAAGCGTATTTTGAATGATTCTGTCATCCAACACACGAAATGACCAGAGTAGCGTTAAACGGCAATCTTCCCATGGAGTACGATCTGACTGGTTTTGCCGAGATCGAATCATTCGAGTTCTCGGCGAGTATTCATCTGGTTGTACCAGTCTGGCTTGGTCGTCATTTTAATGCGCCAAATACCAGTGTAAATCTTAACGACTTTTGCGCAAAAAGTCAACATGGCTGGGCTGCAATAGTGCTATTACCATATGTGATGGACGCCAAGATCCTTACATCGCTGACTGTATCTTTTGCGATGGTTTCATATTGGCCGGCGAGTTACCGTACGATGATTAAGATATGTGCAGAAAAAGGATCGGTAAGTTCACGTTCTGTGCGTCATCTGATAATAAACTTCGCTGCACAAGATTACTCATAGACCCAGCAGAACTTGATTTTGTGATCGCTGATACACGAAGTGTTTTAGTTTCGCGGTAGCGCGTGTGTTTACTCGACGGTACAAATATTGGCACGGTTGTTAGCTACTGACACGGCGGCTCTCCGCAGTTCATCCATTTGAGATCTTAGATGCTCGCATATTAGTCAATAAATCTGTCATGGACGATTAACCGGCTTTCAACAGATGCTGTTAGAGTCGCAACGGATTCTTTTTATATAAGTCGATTTAAAATGGATCTTGTGGAACCATTTATTGACACAGCTTCGCTTTCTGCTGACCTAGACAACAGAAGTTATGGTCATTGGAGAATAAAGCGCTAACAAATACGTAATTATTCTGAATCGGCCGATGTTAAACCAGTCGGCGCTTATTTCCGAAACGATAAATTATCAGAACCCTCATCTTCGCTGTTTGTCAATGATCCAATCACGAGATATAGCACAGTCTATCTTAATGGTCTTGGTGGTTCTGACAAATCAACACGTGCGATAGAAATTATTTATAAACTCAGTATTTTGTTAACGCCAATACATCGTCTTGCCAGAGAAATGAAAAAGCGAAGTGTCAAATCGCGCATGTATCAGTTTTTTTCGATGGCAGGTGATGCATGGACACCAGAACGTATGGGGCAAAAATATATACAGAGAATAATTATTTCGGACTAAATATGTCCAGAGATATTTTTAAACTGTTTTTCAACTGACTGTCGACGACAAGCACTGCAATTATCACGTGCGGAAATCTGGGACTTACTGCATCGTTTGCAGGAGAATCCTCGCATGACTGGCTGCACAATTACGTTGGCCACTGTAAAGTAATATTATATGACAATCGATCATGCGATGCAACATTACGACAGTTGAAATCTCTAATCAGATTACAGCCAGACAAGATTCAGTGTGAAATAATGCGTACCGTGAATCCAGAGATACCAATGCCTGATTTCTGGAACTCATGGTGACCTAATGACCTGATAGTTATATCCAGAAAAATTGTACATGATTCACTTCAACGTAGTTTATTTGAGCTTTACCGTGGAATGTTTTCTGCGCTGCCAGTTACATTGTATTATCGTCGAGCGGAATCACGTAGACAAAATATACTCGTTAATATTCAATGAACATATACACAACAGCGACTGGTTCTTAAATATATCGTCGAGGTTTCAGCATACGCTGTGGAGCAGGCGCTGTTGGCGGAGGATACGGGGCCATCAAGATTACTATAGACTCTAGCTTATGCAATAACAACTCATTCGTCGCAAGGGCTAACGATCTCAGATAACAATATCTGGATTGTCGACGAACGAATCGAATAGTCAACTTTAATATATTTTGCAGTGTCGAGAGTTACAAAATTATCTCATCTGCGCAGTATTGTCAAAGGATGCGATGGTGGTAGCAGAGCCACTGCTAGCGATGGCAGGGCCTCGGAGAGGCTTGTCGGGGCAAAGATAGTTCCTGGCACGCTAAAGAAAAAAATAGCTGAAAGACATAACATAAATAAAACAGCGCAAGATTGATCTTGATGTTGAATTTATCATGACGCTGAAACAACAATAAAATAATCACTGCACCTGCTGTAACACAGTAATGCTGTGACAATATTTTCATAACGAAGCGTGACTATTTACCGTGGACAGAATCGATAGGAGTCTAGGCCACACACGCGATAAAGTCGCTCTGACATGTCTTGAATGTACCAGACGTATGGAAGCTTCGGTCATCCACCACTAGCGACCTTTCCTGGCGCGTATACAACCCGGTGGTAACTGGGTGTTTTCAGGAATTACTTGTAATTGTTCACGGACAAATCCAGGTTGAGGAGCTGTTGAATCTAGTCCTTAGTTGTGGCTGCTCAGTAAATCTTACCACCCTGAAAATTGTATGCGTTGTTACGCCCCATATGGAATCAGTTACTCTTGCTGAGCCGCCCTCAAGTTCACCAGGTTCATATAAATATCTGACTATTACGTTACTGCCCAACACTAGTTGTTATAGCTGATCTGGTGATTTTCGTCGTGGTATGTGTTTTTTCGCGATTGCATCGACGGGTTTTATGTTAATTCCACTCGTGACTTCGTTGTTTAACTCGGCCACTACGTGAGGTAGTCTGGCAACCCATTCATATGATCTGTTCTTGCTCAGTAATTCACGCGTGTATTGGTGTCCAAACAGTCCCTGTGCAAGCGTTTGCTTAAATCGTCCAACGATTGGCTGGTAACAATGTAACGCGGTGTATCCGCGTTTAATTTTATCCTAATGTTGTTGCTTTAGCATCGCTAATCCACCGAGAAATTCTTTGCCAGGATCGACCTGTAGCAACTGTGGCCAGCGCAGACCGCCACTCGAATAAATTTGGTCAAACGCGTGTGTGACTTCAGTCGCTGTTTTATTCAATAGCGGCTCCGCTTTTTTGCACCTGCTTGCAATGTCGATGACCGTCGACGCGTATTTGCATGTGGTCGAACGACTCTGTCGTTTCTGTGATGTGCTGATAGTGTCATGTGGTAAAAAAAATATCTGCCTGGTGAACTTTGTGGGCGTGCTGGCATCAAACCGCCCATGATGAATCGTTTTGGGACATGACAAATAAATTTGCGATATTGCCTTTCGTGACAACCAATGTTCGGTAACAGCACGCGTGACACCTGCTAATCGGTGAGTTCGCTAAGCGTTGCTGAGCCTCTCCAGTATCCGATTGGACTATAATAAATCGACTCCATTATGTAAATGTCAGCGTTTAATTACTAGCAGTGGGGACCTCTAGGTCACCAGCGCTGGTTTACAGCTCATCGCAGTTCTTATCAACTAGTTCGCGACTGATTCTCGTATGTTTTTGTTTTCTATCGACTTCAGCATGTGAATCAGCTTGACGTCTGCTATATGTCGTTGTTGCAAATCTTTGATTTTGTTCGCGACATCATGAGTATGGCACGTTTGATCAATCGCATTTACCAATGGTTTTGGGTGATTTATTTTCGTCGAGTCTATTATGAAGTCGGGTTCCAGGACCATACTAATTATATCCCGAAGATGTTTTTACCCCGGGTACTTCGCCCATGGCGTACCTGGTAATCTTCCGAGTGTCGCGGCGATATCACCAATAGTGACTGTGTCGCCGGCAATGCTTGCATTGCTGTTCACAAACTTATATTTTTGTGCCGCATTTGACACACTTGCCTGTGAGTGACCGCGCGTTATTTTTCAACTTGGTTGTGCTTAACCCGGTTGCATCCGTGACCGCCTTGCATCGAACACAATATAAGCTCCTGATTATAAATATACTATATTTGTACAATATGAACATGACTGACTTTCCAGCAACACGCGAGCAAGCACCGGTCAAGCGTCATCCAGTGTTACCAAATTCCATTCTTGCTATTAAAATTGGTCCGTCCGGTTCTGGTAGAACCCAATATATTGCCCAACCTGATAATTAGGTGGCTCAAATGGGACAAACTTTATTTAGTAGCGCCATCCGCTGATGACCAGCGATGGTAAACTTTTCTTAAGGAATTTAATGAAAACGCACCGGGTTTGGAAAACAACGTTATTGAGTTTACCGCAGACATCGATTATGCGCTGTCCGTCGAGTTTTGTGACGGGATATCAACAATCTGGTGGTTCACGATGATGTCACGCTTGACAAAGAAACTAATTTAGCCATAATATTCTCACGAGGCAGTCACAAAAATACAGATGTCATTTACGTGACACAGTGGTACTCTCAGATCCCCAAAGTGATCAGAGATAACTGCAATTTTTTGGTTATCTTTAGCGGTGTTGACACACATACACTGCGAAATATTCATCAGAATTGGTGTCCCGGCAACATGGACATAAACAGGTTCAAAAAGTCTTTGCACATGCTTCGAAAACCTCGCACGCATTCATTACGATATGTTTACACGATCCAGCAACACGCTATCGAATTAGTCTTGATAAAATCTTTTATTAAAGAAATACATTTATTGTCATAATGAACCAAAAAATATTAACGAGCTTATATCTGAGATTGAGCAATTATAATAAGGTATTCTCGCGTTTCAACTAGATGTGAAAAAATCTACGATGATTTTGAGATGATAAAGCAGCGACGGGAAGAGGACAGATACACACTAGCTGCAGAGTATAGATTCATCAAACGCGAAATGGAATCGTCATTGCCGCTGGTTCCAGAGATATTTATTCCCCAGAATTCTTGTTTGATACCGATTGCAGCTTTTTAATCTGACCGGGTGTCAGAGTAACGTTGACGTGATGATATTACATTATAACATCATGAATGATCTATTATGTGTTTTCTACGGGCGCATCAGTGACTCTCACCAACACCTTCAAGCAACATTGTCTTGTCTGACAGAATAACAGCTATTGCTCTGTAACCACCAGAACCAGCCGGTAATACTCCTACTCGAACTCGGAAGTGTATGTCGACTACTGATTGCCTAAACAAATATATGTGTTCCAGTGAAAAATAATAGATTGGATATGGCGTTGTGAAGTCCCGATGGGATATCTGCAAACTAGAATCCACATTCAGATCACGCCCCACGAATGTCACCAATCGATGATACGCACATGCAACATGACTGTATTTGAAATTTACCAGCACTTCCTCGGATGGTCCTTGATGTCCATTTATTCTCAGAGAAACATCATTAACCCCAAACGTGTCAAACACCATTGGGTTTCGTTCTTGTGAACCTACGCTGAAGTTTTCCTGAAGCGCTATAAAAACATGTCGTGGCGCTGAATCTATGATGCTATCTGCTATGTGAATAACCAAGCAACGTTACTCTGGACTCTCTCTGTGGTCATCGTCAACCATGACAGCGTTGACTTAGCCCCGCTATCTATGAAAGAGAGCAGCCACTGTTCTTCAAAGACTGATGGTGTCATTGTTGGCATCCACAACGAAAGTTTTGACAGTTTCACTTCACCATCATCAACACCATCAGAATGCCATATTGCATCGTTGTCCGTGGCTTTTCGAACTTGTACTATTGTGTGTTTAGCACCAAAAAGAACTTTTATGACATTTCTACAAAATCCAAATATGTGTAATAGTGGAATCACACATGAAAATTTTTCAATTTCATTTAACATTGATTGACATGCCGAAAATCCTAATTTTAAATTTTCATTCATTCATGCGATTGCATCTCCAGCGCCATTCATTGTTACGCTATGGTTCTCGGGGTGATCACTTGTATCCTTCGCGAACATCATTGATGGACCGGTGGGCCGTGAATAATCATCGGACTATCTTGCGGACTATCTTGTGGTCTAAGGTTGACATTGCCTTGGTGGAAGTGGGAGACAAGCGCCCCACTCCTCCAGAAATGCCCCATACGGCTTGCGTCTCTGATTGCCTCTGTCAACTAAAATCCAGCTCCTGGCCTTTGCGAGTGGCTCAGATTTGAAGTCCGGCGGACCACGTTTTCCACTAACAGGAGAAGGGATGAAAGCGGGCCACTGGCGCCTTAAAAACAGTTATTTCGGGTAGATGGGACTCGTAAACCTTGGATGGTAGCTTATCTAGGAGAAGGAAAACTCCAATTCCAAACATCTGCCGCCTTTCGGATATTCCCACTCTTGGGAAAGGCTAAGGGAGTAAACCCCGACAGAAAATCCGGAGACGGAGTCCCTACGGCGTTCTGACATTGACTTCAACGTCATTGCGGCAACTCCTGCGACGCCGTTGGTGCCAAGCTGTATCGGCATTCGTCGTTCCCTTGGTCCCACTAGCTGCGCGGAGAGGGGATCTGCTGATTGGACAACAGTTGATTCTCCATATTATCCTGCCCAGGCGTCATAGCTCCACTGGAAAGGACACTACAGCGTCGTCGTACGGCTTCGGGACAACACGAGAAGTAGCAGTTTACCGGTTCAAAGTCAAAACTCGATTGGCGTAGAGGTTTGTGCCAGGGGTTACTTCTGGGAGAGATCACCAGGTCTCACTGGACAGCTACCGCCCGCCTCAAGCTGGTCAGCCCTCAGTCAGTAAGGTGCTCCCGCCATGGCCTGCCTGCTTCACTCGGTGCGTGGAGCTTAGAGAACAATCTCAACAAGTGGGCCGCAAAACATAGCACCAGGAAAGACTCAAAGAAGAAATACGAAGACTCCAGCTTTTCGTTTTGCAACTGGAACATCAGGACCATGTATCCTGGATTGACCTCTGACCTACAGCAGATCGATGATGTACGGAAGACTGCCGTCATTGACAGAGAACTCTCCCGACTGAACATCGACATTGACTGCCTCCAGGAGACCAGACTGGCTGACAGCGGAATCATCAGGAAAGACAATTACACGTTCTTTTGGCAGGGGAAGCCCTCATACGAACCTAGGCAGCACGGTGTAGGCTTTGCCGTAAAGAATACGCTAGTCTCCTTCAGTGAACATCCGTCGTCAGGTACTCTGAGAATCCTTGCCCTCCGGCTGTCAACATCTAAGGCGCGGCCAACGGCTTCAGTTGTACGCCCCAACCCTCTGCTCCATCCACGATGACAAAGACAAGTTTTATGAGGCTCTGGATCAGGCAATATCCAGTATCCCCAACAATGAAGGCCTTTACTTACTAGGAGACTTCAATGCTAGAGTGGGAGCTGACCATGAGGCCTGGTCCACTTGTCTCGGCTTTTACGGATGGGAAAAGGTCAACGAGAATGGTCAGCGACTGATGGAGATATGCTGCACCCACAGCCTATGTGTGACAAACACTTTCTTCAAATGCAAGGAGATCCACCTTGTGTCATGGAGACACCCACGTTCACGCTACTGGCTCCAGCTAGACCTTGTCATCACCTGGCGTGCAGAACTGGCCAGTGTCCTCCTCACCCGCAGCTACCACAGTGCCGGACCATTCCCTCGTGGTCAGCAAGGTGCGAATATTACTCAAGAAGCTGCACCACGCCAATAAGAAGGGTCACCCACACACCATCATCTGCTGTCCAAGCAACCCAGAGAAAACACAGCAGTTCATCAGCAAACTGTAGGAACCTCTCACCAAAGTGACACCTGATGACACCATTGCCTCCAAGTGGTCCCATCTCGGTGACTCTGTACAATTCAGCCATCACAGCTTACGGGAAGAGAGTGCGAAAAAATGTCGACTGGTATGAGGCAAACTGGGAGGAGATGGAGCCCGTACCTTAGGCAAAGAGGAAAGCCCTCCTGGCATACAAGGGTGCACCTAGCCCCAGAACACTACAAGCCCTCAGGACTGTAAGGAACAACGCCCAGAAGACCGACCGCCGCAATGCTAACACCTACTGGCCGAACCTTTGCAACAGTATACAGACAGCTGCCGACACCGGGGATGCAAGAGGAATCTATGAGAGTATTAAGAAGGCGATAGGCCCCCCCACCTCCAAGACCGCTCCCTCCCTCAAGTCCAAGACGGGCGAAGTCATCACAGACCAGGGGAAAGAACTGCAGCGATGGGCTGAGCACCCTCTCGAGCTATATGCAACCCAAAACAACGTCAATTACACTGTCCTGGACGCCATTCCAGACCAGCCTGTCATGGAGGAGCTAGACAAACAGCCCACCCTGGAAGAGCTCAGAAAAGCCATCGATTGCCTTGCCTGTGGGAAGGCTCCTGGAAGCAATGTCATTCCGTCTGAAGCCCTCAAGAGCGGGAAACCAACACTGATCCAGCCCCTACACATACTCCTCTGCCTCTGCTGGGAAAAGGGATACATCCCACAGGACATGCGTGACGCCAACATCATCACTTTGTACAAGAACAAAGGAGACCGTAGCGACTGCAACAACCCCCGGGGCATCTCCCTCCTCAGCATCGTCGGAAAGGCTTTCGCCCGTGTTGCCTTGGCGCTCTTGCAGATCCTAGCCTCCCGTATCTACCCAGAGTCCCAGTGTGGATTTCGAGCCGGCAGGTCAACTGTAGACATGATATTCTCACTACGCCAGCTGCAGGAGAAGTGTCGCGAGCAGCAGATGTCCCTCTACATTGCCTTCATAGACCTGACGAAGGCATTTTACCTGGTCAATCGGAGTGGACTCTTGAGACTCCTGCAGAAGATTTGCTGCCCCCCACGTCTACTTGCTCTACACATGTTGTTCCACGAGAACATGCACAGCACAGTGTGCTTCAATGGCGCAACATCGGAGGCCTTCCCAGTCATCAGCGGAGTCAAACAAGGCTGTGTGCTTGCGTCGACGCTCTTCGCCATATTCTTCTCCATGCTTCTCCAGTACGCCTTCAAGGATTTCAGCGAGGGAGTATACATCCATACCAGGAATGACGGCAAGGTGTTCAACATCGCCCGTCTCTGTGCTAAGACTAAAGTCACAGACGTACGTATCCGTGAATTGCTCTTCGCCGACGATGCAGATTTGACATCACACACGGAAGATGGACTTCAGCAGCTGTATGCCGCCTCTCCCACGACGAAGACTCCCCTTTCTTTATACCATTGATGGGTACAACTTGGAAGTTGTCGAGAACTTCACATACCTCGGGTCCAACATCTCCATCTCACTCTCCACTTATTCTGAGGTGAACGGCAGGATTGCCACGTCAGCAACAGTGATGGCCAGACTTAACCAGAGGGTCTGAAACAACTCCAATCTCACCGAGAAGACCAAACTGTGTGTCTACCAGGCCTGCGTGCTCAGCTCTACAAAATCGAAACATGGACCACCTATGCAAGACACGAGAGGAAACTCAATAGCTTCCACCTGAGAAGTCTGCGGCACATTCTGCACATCCAGTGGCAGGACAAAGTACCCAACACAGAGATTCTATAATGCGCCAACATCAACAGTATGTTCTCCATACTCAGCGAGAGGCGCCTTCGCTGGCTAGGCCATGTCAAGAGAATGGACCTTGGCCACATTCCCAAGGACCTGTTATATGGGGAGTTAGCAGAAGGTGCACGACTGACTGGACGACCAAGTCTGCGCTAGAAAGACGTTTGCAAGAAGGACATGAAGACGGCCAACATCAATGTCAACAACTGGGAGAGCTGTGCTAACGACCGTTCCACCTAGCGTGTAGCTGTCAGGCAGGGAGTTCAAAAAGCAGAGGAAGACAGGAAAAGAAAACAAGCTGAAAAGAGAGCTATAAAGAAGTATAAACAAAAGCTTACTCTGGAGCTACACCATCGTCTCCCGTAGACGGAGGGATGCCAAGATCTTGCGAGGCCGAGTATCGGCGCGAAAACGGTTACGTTTTCGAGACATAATTTAATATTCTTTTCGTCATTACTAAACATGGCACTGTTAAACAACGCCATAACACCATTAATAACAAAACCAACACGTTCTCCAGCTCCGTATAGTAAATTATCTACTTTCAAAATCTGACTTCTATCTAAATAAATGCCTCGGCGGGAAAGAAATATAAGCTTGTATTCAGAATTTGTAGCTCGATTCGTCCACGTGCATCAGGGACACGCGTATCATAGGAATAATACTAATAATCACGCACCGATTCATCTTTCAGGACTGGTGTGTCCATGTCAAAAGCGGGATCAGTTACATGCTTGAATATTTTATTATATTCCTCGTTGTTTAAAATGACTGTCGAGCCAGACCACTTTCCGCTATCAGACTTGCGGTTATATTTTTTCTCTCTCCGGGGTTTCTTGTTTTGTCAGTGACGGCACTACATCTAATTTTTTAACCGCTCGTTTCCGGCTTGATTTATTATTTTGCTGACACTTGCTGACATCACATCGGTGCTGGGCAGTTTTATTGGAATCTGCTGTGGTTTTCGTCGTACTAATCGCTCGAGTCTGTCTCGGATCTCCAAGAATGCTACACCAGCAACATCGCTAACAGTGCCAGTAACCTTAACACGATCAACTTCGATGGCTTTCATGCCTAATTGTTTTGCAGTCGGGATAGCTTTTGGGGTTATCCTTCTGAATAAACCCTGAATAACATCGCCGAATCCATCTCTGTAGATCCCTCTATAAACAGGTAATCGTGAATTTATCACCCAGGCGCTTTCAGGTCCAAGTTGGGCATTGTGTATAAAAATGTTATTTATTATCACCGATCTAATTTATCACTCGTTGTAGTAATCGGCAGTAATTTAATGGATCGGTACCCGATGGACGCTGCTGTCCTTAGACGTCACCGGTAAATAAACACTGACAAGTTGTAGCTGCTTCATTGATGATATCGTGGGAATCATTGCCGGCACATCCTCCACCAATCAGAAGTTCCAGTCGATCAACATCAGCAAGGGTATTATTTGGACAAAGTTTATCCTGAATCACCTGCGAGTTGTTTTTCTTTTACGACGTCGATCGCGAGTGGAGAGGTCACTTCGGGCTGCTCCTTCTGATGATTTGTTGTGCAGATCTGGAGAGCGCTGCCTGCAGTGTCTCCTACACGGATTTTCTCTTTTCCCTTGTTTTTGCACCGATTTTTTCCCTTCTTTTCCGGCTTTTTCAAGCTGATGCTTCACTTCTCGTCTTTGTCTCCATTCTTCATTTACACTCCCAGCATGTTCATTTACTATCCTGTTAAAATCTTTAAAATTTTCATCATCAGTTATGACCTGCTTTGCACAGGAAAAAATGCGATATGTGTATTTCAGCCACTCACCAGGATTTACAGTTTTAATATGCTCAGGGTTTATATATTTTTCTCTTTCATACCACCCAGACGCGGCAATATCAAGTATTTTGGTTATATCCCTGATAGCGGTAATACCTTCCTCGGTAAATTTGTCTATCATGTTGGTTTTAACTTTTGGTGATGGTGGTTGACTTTAGGTGGTGGAATGTTTGAACTTGGGGTGGTGGTGGGGGTTGAAGACGGCCAGCAATATCGGCAGGTAATGTCTCAAAGAGTTTTCTGTATTGACTCAGTTGCTGTAACAATTGTTTGGGTTGGTTCGACGATTGGTTTAAATAACTGCTCTGTACCCTCTGTAAATTTCACATGGGCTTCCTGGCGATGTTGCAGCTGTTGTTTTACATAATTACGGACTGGAATATATCTCTTGATCGCATTAAGTTTTTCTCTAGCTAATTTAGCTGTACGAGATTCCATAGTAAGAGCAGAACCACCCATTACTATACTTCTACAACAATTTAATTGCAATACACAAGTCAGTTGACGTGAAAGATTTTAGTATATCAGTAATGTATTTTTTTACCGAAGCAAAGTACCGGAAATTCCACTTCGACGCGCAATTGAGACATCCTGCTATCACGTGGCAATCCGCTAAAAATATCGGAGATGAATTGATCGCTGATAACATCACGCGTGGTTTTCCAACCTTAGGCAAAAAATTAATACCTGTTTTGAAATGGAATGCTCAAACACTTAATAAATGTCGTGTACACTAATGTTTTATCTCTCTGGTTCATAAGTGCGAATATACCTTTGAGTCGCTGTGAAAACAGCGCTGCTAATATAGTTCATATAGATTATTTTGGCCGTATATTCTTAATCGAGACAGTGGCCGAGTGGGTTTAAAGCGTTCGATCAACCTATGGAAACTTACCTCACATATTCGATTTTCAAGGGCGTAACTGACATAGTGTCGACGTTTCAAAAATATTATTTATAAGTGGGGTGTGTGTGAATGCGACGTATTGGGAAAATATGAAATATCGTTGGATGGGTAATTGTAAGCTCACAAAACTTAACCCTGGTGCCTACCCCCCCCCCCTTCCGAACTCAAAATATGGGTGTTGATTTTAAAGCACATGGGTTCACTTGAGGGGTGTGTGCTTGATTATAAAATTTAAAAAATTTGAAAATCAGCCTGGACAGTCATCTGAGTCTCTAAAATTTCATTTCGCACTTTGTAATTTACCAGGTGGTGTGTACACGCAACAAGAAAAAACCCTCATAACAATTGCTCAAGATTCAACAGATATTATATGTCAATCAGACTGGTTGCAGTCATTCCTTTTTGCTAACCTCAGATTAAAAATCAGCATTCTCACAATGGGGCCTTGAAGTGGCACCCCCCCACCCCCCACCCCGACAGTAACCCGGCTTACATACAAGACTTGAATTGGCCTTTGGATAGTTTAATGAGTCCACACTACTTGGCTAAAACAGCAATTTATTTAGTCCCCATTTTGCAAAACGGGGCCATGATGAGGCTCCCCCCCCCCCGGCCATAAAAGATAGTCTTCTCTGGCTTTTTCTCTTTTTAATTTTATTTGCAACCTGTCATTTCCAATTAAAGTTCTTTTCTTTTGAACTTGTGATCATTACTCTAGCAGGTGTGGGCAAACTACGGCCCGCGGGCCGCATGCGGCCCGCCAAGGATTTTCATGCGGCCTAGGAACAAGTCATCATCGCACTGACTCTGTTTATGTTACTCTGTTTATCAAATAAATGTGCTTCTTTTGAAGTTGAAGTTTAAGTTTTCAAATATTAACAACATATTAACAACTGAAAATTAATTATGATGTTATCTAGAAAAACCTTTTGCTTTTGCTATTTCAAATATTAATTATTTTACTTAACGAACTATGCGGCCCGCGACAAGGTGTAAATTTGTGTATGCGGCACTTGCACTGGAAAGTTTGCCCACCTCTGGACTAGAGCGTCTATTATTTTCCAAGGGTTTACAAATGCAGTATTGTCTATCTGTTCCTACCTGGTGTTAATTGTTTATGTGTCAAAGATTTTATGTGAAATTCACATTCTGATTAAAATACCTTTAAATTATATTTACTCTTTTTTTGTTTATTTCACGTGTAATTCATTCTGATCTTCATCTCTTTCAAATATGTAATTTCTTCTACTGTAATACCAGTTAAATCGCCTTGATGTTACATACTCCTCCCTTAACATCTCCAGTGTTTCTAGATTAAACATTTTTTTTATATTCTATTAAATTAGACAAGATTTTATTAAAAGTTAAAAGCAAAAAAGAAATATATAAACTTCACAAACTATTGTAAAACCAATTTTAAGGGCCGTATTCAGGGCCATGACCCCAACAATTTAATGCTTGAAATAACTTGAACAAATTTTTCCGTCGCAACTATCAATACATTTGAATTTCTTTATGTTCCATTAAATCAAGTCGTATTTGTTAACATTCAAAAGATTTTTAAAAATGTATGCAAACTCCTAATTTTTTTATTTTTTTATTTAATTGGTAGACATTTTTTGCAAACTTTTGCATAAAATTGTATGGACAATACAAAAAATCTTTTTTAAATATAAATATATATGCTTTATTTTTCAATCATAGCTTTAGTTACTTCCTGTTAGGCAATTTATTACCGTCCTTAGTTGTTGGAGATAGACCAGCATTAACAAAACAAAATTCTGGGAGCAGGGCAGAACTTCATTATAAGATTAAAGTCCACCTCCACCCCACCCCCTTCCACACTTCTCTCTCTCTCTCTCTCTCTCTCTCTCTCTTTCTGTCTCTCTTTCTCTGTCTCTGTCTCTCTCTCTCTCTGTCTCTCTCAACGTAAATAGCTATTTTGATTTTGTCAATCGCTCCGATGGCCAAGTGGTTAGAGCGTCCGCCTTGGATGCGGGAGGTCGTGGGTTCAATCCCCGGTCGAGTCATACCAAAGACTTACAAAAATGGTACTAACAGGTGCCTCGCTTGGCGCTCAGCATTAAGAGGTTAGTGTTAGGATTGGTCGGCCTGGTGTCAGGATAATGTGACTGGGTGGGACATCATGCTACATGTCTGCAGCATGATGCCCCAGTGCTAGACATCACTATAAACTGCCACACTGCAGACATCGTAGCGATATGACAGAAAAATTGTTACAGCTACGTTAAAAATCCAAATCACACACACACACACTGATTTTGTCAGGTCATTTGTTACAATGGTCTCAGACAGCGTACAACTTATCCAATACTTCATTTGTTGTTGTACCTAAGAAAGCAATAATGATGTCCAAGTTATCAGTCAGTTAGACTGACAAACAAATTTAAATAATCGTACATTTTAGTGCCGTGTAGCAATAAATGCGCCAAACATGTATTATTTGTACAAATAATGTTGCTTAACTGTCTTCATGACTTGGTAAACTGCCAAATACCAAGTGAATACTCGGTACTCCAAATAACAGGTTTGAAGCCCTTCTGCTTTAAAAAATAAAATAATATGTACACAAATATGAAATAAAATTGTTTTTTCATTCTCAGATTTAGTCGCCTACTCAGGTGATGACTGCTGCTGTACAAAACATAGTTTTTCATCATGAAGTTTATTAAGAAGCTGGATAAATGTATTACTTCTTTTATATTGCTCAGCACCAAGTTCAGATAATGTTAATACAATATTTTGTGTATTTATACTAAAATATGAACAATATTTATTGAAACTGAAGTGGAGAGCTTGTTGTCTCCAACGTAGAAGAAAGAAAATACATTATAAACCCATTAATTTTACATATCTAATACTTTAAGCCCAAAAATATTCTACTATGATTTATGCAAATATTTGTAACTTCGAGGCGCAAAAGGCGGCTCTGACAAGTCCATAGAGCAGAGAAGGAAAGACAATATAAATATTATAATGAGGCTAATATATAATATATACTTGCTTACATACAATAACAAATGTGGCTGATTGCACCAATGAATAAATAGCAGTTTTGCTTGAGCACGCAAAAGAGTTTTATGCACCAATTTTATGCCACAGAAACGTGCCTAATATAAAAAAGAAGATACAAAACTGAGTACACTAGTGAAGTCAAGAAGGTTCATATTTTTAGATGGCTAGAATAAATCAAAATATAAGATAATCATTAATTTTTCGTGACCAGTCAGTAGAAACTAAAGCACCCAAACACCAAATTCACACATGCATTTTTCATAATGCAAATGCAATCTCTTTTTATATGTGATAATTTTGAAACGTTTTTTGTGCAAAATAGTTTCATCCAATTAAAACTGATTGCTATCTAGGCCGTTTATTTTTAGATATTTTACTTTCCTGCAAACCAGAGTGTCAACTGATACGTGTGGGCTGCCCTGCTTCCTAGGCGACTATTGACATTTCACACAAAGCTTGGACTTCTCTTCCATTTTCACCAAAACAATGACCGTTCTGTTATCATTATTAAGATAAACAAATAAATACAAATCAATATTTTAAAGCGTTTCTTCATCTCTATTCTTATTATTAGTAGTATTGTTACAAGCCAGGGGTATTTGCTTGACCGAATGGTATCAAATCCTGGCGCGATTCTGCTAGAAGTCATGACTTCACCTCAAATTTCCAAAGACTTCCATACAACTTCTATTGTAAATTAGAAAGCCCAACGTGTCCATTCTATACATAAATTTTAATCTAATCAATGCAAGACCACAGATCTAACAACTTTCCAATTGTCTATCAACCGCACATCTGCATGGTTTCTCTTCATCAACTTTACGTACCGTCAGCATTTCACGCCGTAAAACTATACAACTTTCCCAAACACAGGAAACTATTTTTACTACGCCACCTTAGGCCAGTCGAATCATGGTTTCGGGCCACATTTCGCCTGTAAAATTGCATACAGTTGCCACTATAGCGACATAAACGGTATCTGCCGAGTCCCTCCTTGCTAATTCCGTTGTGTAATTTATCGGTCTCCTACCATAAATACTGCAACTGCAGTCATACAACCAATGTACACCATTTGATTTCAATTGGGACTATGGAATGACAGGGACACTCATGCGGCTCCGACCTCAATTCACCAAAAGTAAATTATAGCATCATGGAAACTCTGTAATACTTCACTCCGTGACATTTGCTCCTAATAATTTGCTAATTTTTTCGGGCTAATGAATATTTCCACAAGGCCAAGTTCCAATAATCAAACAAGTAATCACAAAAATCTATGAATTCCTTAAAACGGGGCGCTAAAACCAAATATGCATACTCCAAATTTATTATATTATCATTATCACTATTAGTAGCAGTAGTATTGAATTTTGATTGCTTTACTTACGTTTCCTCACGTACAACAGTTGTGTATTATTTGTTTTGACTGTATGTCTGTCTGTGTATGTATATACATATGTATGTATGTATATACATATGTATGTATGTATGTATGTATGCATGTGTGTGTGTGCGTGTGTGTGTATGTATGTATGTATGTATGTATGTATGTATGTTCAACTGCTGTGGAAAGGATGGAGAGAGACAGATCCTTTCTTTGGGAAAATTGATCGGTATATCGCTCTGAAACGTAATCTAGTGAATCATGCGTATATTTGGAATATTTAATTATTGGTCGAATATTTCCATACATGTCAGCTAATCGACAAGGCTAGGACATCAACAATTAACACAAATGAATTCGATTCATATTTGTCCTTGAAACATAAAAAAGAAAAGCTCAGATTGTTTTCATCGCCACTCTCAAAGCCAAATTTATGGTAACACGTATCATTTTGCACAATTGTGCAGCTGTAAAATAAAACATCTCTCTCTCTCTCTCTGATATATACATTTCCAGACTCTTCAGATAAATGATAACCGATTCAGTAAAGACTGACATGTCAAAGCTGATCTTTCCTTACACGCGTGTTTTTGCGACAGAATCGTCATGTTGTGGGTACTCCTCTTATGAAGCTGGAATAATATTTCATTTCATAATCACTAATGAACGTGGATATGTTTGTTTCTTTGCGACTACACGTAACAAAGTCTCACTGAAAGTTTGTAAGCAATAACAATAATTGATTTGTGCAAGAACAATCTGTTCCATCTATGTTAAAGTTTCGTTAAGAGCAAGGCTGGTTCTGATCGTGGACGCACCTTAGCTACGATATCGTACACGAATGTGAGGAAAGATCAGCTTTGACGTGCCAATCCTTTTACTGAATTGGTTATCAATTCTCTGAAGAGTCTGATCCTGTACCTTATAATGGAGCAAATAAACCTATAACCAAACACAAAAAGATGACTATAATTAAAATCTACTAAATAAGTAGTGTTATGTTTTCAGTAAGTTTGGCTAATGACAAAGTTATTAACCTTTATTACATAGTTAATACTGGAATGTTTACGCTAGCCGTACCTAGTCCAACATGACAGATAACACGAGATTCTCGTGGTAAGTCGTTTTCAAAAAAAGGCTTGCTATGCCATATTTGGATATACTACGATACGTTATTCAATGTATACCATATAGACCATTCTCAGAATATATTCATGTATTCATGTGACCCTGGGTCAACGAATCAAAAACGAGGCTAAGCTAGGAACCAGCTTCATTTTACCTCGCAACCATGGCTGCTACAATTGATATTGGCAAGGGAAAAAATAGTGACGAATATTTTTATGTTCTGTTGTGCAATGGCAATGGTAGAATTCACACAGATTTAAGCTTCCACTATATTCCATCAGTGAAAAAGATGGAGCGTCGTAGAAGATGGATTGTTGCAATACGGCGTGATGAGGGGCCGAATGTTAAGATAATAAACTGGATGAATGTTGGTGTGCTTGTTTTTTCTTCTGAATGATGTAATAAAGAGAAATCAAAACGCAAAATAGGTTTTGTCGATGAAGCAAATGAGTGTATGTATGTGTGTTATATAATGGTAGGTTTCTAAAAATGTTACCCCTAGTCCCATTCCACAAAACAGGGTCATCGAAATCTCTGCGTACCTCCACGCAGCGCATTCATCTCAGCGATTATGAATTGATATACGAGTAGTTATTACAGAACAAGTGAATTTTATTATCTAGTTGAAAAAATAAATAGAAACGGTAGAATGAAAACGACCACGATAGAAAAGAGATATAGCACCAGTAAAATGAAAACTATGAGAGGACAAGTTAAATAAAATTAAGAGAGAGAGAGAGAGAGAGAGAGAGAGAGAGAGAGAGAGAGAGAGAGAGAACGTGAATGGATACAAATTAATGAAACTGTTGATAAAACCTATTGAAATGTGTAACCGTAAGAAAAGTGCACACTTATACTTATATCACAGGCCATTGAAATTCTATCATTGTAATAAGTTAATGTCAGAGAAATCCCCCAAAAGGGAAGCAAATATATGTGTGTGTGTGTGTGTGTGTGTGTGTGTGTGTGTGTGTGTGTGTGATTTTTCCTTCCTTTTTTCTTGCGTATTTTGGCTTTGTTTTTACTACAGTGATATAATTTTAATGGCCTGTGCTGAAAAAAAAAATAGATTGATTTTTTTGATAACTAATTATTGCAATTAACTCGTAGTTGATTTTTTATTTGGAGACACCCGTGATGAAATTCTCAACGAATGCAAAAGAAATATCTGGCAAACAGCTTAGATGGTTACTCGATGTACAGTAGGACGCCATAGCTTAGCCTCGTTTTCGTGATACATTAATATTCATGAGGATATCATTAAGAATGGTCTATATACAACGATCTGTTTACGTTCCAAATTAGGTGACAATGTCCTTATAGGGCACAAAAAATATGCTTTGATAACGGAACTAGTTGTCAGTTGAACTAATATGGTGGACGATTCAAAAGAAAGAAATTCATATAGAGAAGGTAACGGTATTTTACACGTGTTTATACAATGATACGCAATAATTCGCGTATTAAATAAGAGGAATATTTAATTTCTTTTAGCATGTGTGAGGAACATGAACAAATTTTGGTATAGTAGGGTGAAAAAGCGCCTGAATCACACCCCGCTGCTGCGTTGATACACCTAGGCTCATGTTAATACCCCGTCCACAAAGTAGGGGTACGAATATTAGTATTAGGACGTACCAACGCTAGATATAAATAGTGGGCTCAAGAGCTGGGGTACACTCATAAATCTCTTTCTAAACTTGATTCTCTTCTGGAGTATATCAGGTTCTTTGCCGATAATCCTCATTTAAATCCGTTTTAAACTATGGTTCTGAGCCGGAGTATAGCTAGTTCGGGTCAGAAACAAAACCTAAAGCGTTTTAAAAGTTTCTCGTACGATCAGACAGATGCTCGTGATATTTGTCGTTTTGTAGGGGTTGGGGTTTGGGGGGTTGTAGTGTTATCTTTTATCGTCGTACATGATTGAGACTTTATCTGGTTCTCTCTAAGTACATATAATAGTGCCTATTTATAACGTTTATTCTGAGTAGGAACATGCCAATAACCAGCGTCAGTAGTGTGGTTCTGACACGATTTAATTCATTTAAATTTTTTGGTTCGTAGGGTGAACTCTTAAAGGGTCAAATTCTATGGTTGGAATTTTCCAGAACGTTATACATGAATTAGGCGTACAGTAGTTTAAATCTTCTGCCTATAACTTTGAAAGTCAAGGGGCTTTGGGAAGATTTGATTAAAGATTAAAGAATATTTTTCGGTCTTATTGCTCTGATGCTTGCTGTTAGGGAATCAGTTTAAGAATCATTACGTTTCAGTCCTTTTGAACTAGTTTTGGACATACTTTCCGTGACCCACCTAAGCCATTAAAAGAGAAACGTCTTTCATCAGAAGATAAAGAAATTAATCTACTTGATTATGTCTCTGATTTCAAATATAAACTGGACCGCTCCGGTGGCCTAATGGTTAGAGCGTCGGCCTCGGATGCGGGAGGTCGTGGGTTCGAAGACCGGCAGAATCATACTAAATATTTATAAAAATAGTACTCAAAGCTGCCTCGCTTGGCGTTCAGCATTTAAATGTTAGTGTTAGGCCTGGTCGGCCTGGTGTCAGGATAATGTGACTGTGTGTGACATGATGCTACACGTCTGCGGCATGATGCCAAGTGTATAAAGTACGTGACTTAAATTACATCATTAATACTCCTGGGAGACGAAACCGAAACTATTTTGCCCCATAAATATGTTAAAGGAGTATGTTGATTGGGATAGTCCTGTTAATCATTCAGTCAGTCTTGTACCTGTACTAAACAGAGAGAATTAAAACGATGACGTGAATTCGAACTGTACTGACTTTGGTTTAACTAATCTTCGGAATTCGTACTGACTCCTAAATGACCGGGTAAGGGAGTTGTATGGGCTAGACTGAGAATTTCCTGTCGATATGACTGATGAACAATAGTTTGATAGTTCCATGACCACTTGTCACACGCGGGTACCTCCAGTAGTCTCCATGTTCTCATACGGACAAGTAATTTAGAAAATGAGTAATAAAAAGAGAAAATGTGAACAGCATCTCTTTTCAATACTAAGAGCAAAAGTGCAGTTTAATGATAAACATGCCCATAGGTTTAACACTATTGGTTTCTATTGTCTCAGACGTGAAATCTAATGATAGTAATGATAAATAATGTCTATCAGTCTCCATAGTCTCTAGCGAAAAATGGAATTTTAATACTATATCAACTAGTCAATTTTGGAGTAAACAACATCCAGTTATCTACTGTCCTAAACCCAATTATGTACAATCCAGCTTTTGTCATCTCTATCCACCAGCTAAGTATCTAATATCAAACACCCTGTCATCTACTATCCAAAACAATTTTTGTAAACTCCATGTGATCTAAAGTTCATTACCCACGCTATATCATTAACAAACCGTTGGTTTGTCCAGGACTCAATTATCTACTATCCAATGCTGACACTATAACATTAACACTTCGTTGGAGTGATCAAAACCTAACACTTACTATCCAACACGAGTGTTAGAGTGACCAACACGCAGCTATTTACCATCCAACATCAAGGGGAAAACTTTTGACCGCTGTGTTGAAAAATTACAGGGTATAGAAGAATTTAACATTATGCCTCCATATTGAAAATAAACATGAGGCATAGTAGAAAATGTCATTTTAAAACTACAGCTAATATCAAATACACAGCCATTACATCCAACACACCGCATTACTATCCAACAGCAAGTTCATAGTAACATTACTACAGCCATCTTTCAACTGTATTCAATGACGTGTCTCACATCTGAAAGATAAAAATGTTGATTCAGTTAGACTTTGTCTTTGTGCGAGAATGTTTTAATTGTAGCCCCTTGTGTGCTTGGGTATGTAGAATAGAACGAGCCAATTAAGCGAAGGCATCGTGGTTGCCGTTGATTTAAGTGCCGCATCGTTGGAATATATGATCTTCAGCTTCGGGTTTAGTTAGACGGATGGTCAGAAGGGCCCGGTCTGATCAATCGGTTTGTCACACCAAGTTTCAGTGGCTAAGGTTTAAACGGCCCCAGCTTCACTAGTCACCATACTTTTGAAGATTACAATTGTAATTAAAGAAACACAGTGGTGCACTCCGAGCTTTAGAGAGCATATGGTCTTTAAAGGCAAAGGCAAGTTTCAAAGGAGTATGTTCTCTTCTTTGCCTAAGTATTTCAAGCTGTGTATCCCTGACAACGAAACAAATCAGCGTAAATATATATCCCCTTGTTGGACTCCGAGGCATGGGTCCCTTCTGATTCCAAGAAATTTACCACGTTTTATCATGGTAAGAATTGACGGCTAACAAATCTGTCACATTCTGTGATACAAACAACACCTTTGTGCTTGGCTGGAAAACCAAAGCGTGTCAACAAAAAAAAAAACTACGTCCATTTGCATGTACAATGCAGCTGCCATGTTCGCTCTGATAATCTGCTTCTCGGAAAGCATTATGACGACATTTCTATTAAGGTATCTCCATAAGTAGTGAATCATTCACTCCTTCAATACTTATCACTGAACTAATCTTGAGGTATCTTGGGATCTGGATTTTGTGTTGGCTGCAGTGAGAATGAGATACGTTAACATTTCAGATATCAGAACGACCCCTAAGTAAATCGAATCAACATTCTCGTAACATCAAATGGATTCCTACAAACAGGAACATACTGAAGTTCGACTGTGCCACGTTGTCTGCAAATAACAAAGTCGTTTAGTTTGCGTTTGTGTTGTTTCAAATCTTCCAGACTAATATTTCGTCCCTAATTGTTAGCGCTGCTTTAGCTGTCAAAAATATACCAACATTCCTGCAAGAGGAAATCAGTCTGAACAAGATATGGGCAGGAGGGTCATGATGATTTGTCCTACACGGAGATAATTTTTGTGCATATTGCCAAATAGACCACTTCTCTTATTAAAGAGGCTGGCAGGCGAGGACATAGGATAATACATCGGGTAACGCATGAGATATGACTGAGATTCCTTGAAGCTAGAAACTTTGTTCAAGCTAGCAATTCCACTAAATACTGCAGATAAATCCGGCGACAATGCAGCTGCAATGGAGAAGAAGCCTTCCACAAACTATTGTTTTATCTAGAGATACATTATTTGCACACATACTAAGAAAATGACTCAAGAGAGAATTCAAAGATCTGCTAGATTTTCATAATTATCGCACGATCCTATGGAGCTCATCAATGAGTGTGAAAGTCTAGAGAGGATGGAAAATTGGCTAAAGCACCATTCGAGAGAGCAATATAGAAAAAAGAAACCCCATGTCTCTTGGTTTGACAGTCGCTACTCTATAAAGTTCGTTCGGAGTATTATAAGGGAATTATTGTCACAACTAAACCTACCGTTGCATTAAAATTTTAAAGCTGTAACTAGGACAAGTAAAAAGTTCTTTTAAAAAAATTTGCCGTTCATGTCTTCCAATTTATTGAAGGTAGGATGGCGGCCATGAACTCGTTCAGTGACACGAAACAATTCGGTTGTCCAGCTAGGTTAATAATCTTTCTAGAAGATGAGTTTGGTTTTTCCAAGGCGCGTCCAGTCTCCCGTCGTTAACAATCCACGTTTCTTGGGGGCAGTAGGACACCCTCCAAACAAACGATCAAACACGGTCACTTCATTGTCGAGGGTAACTTCTTCAGGGACGTATCCAATGATCCGATGATAAGATTGGTTGTACGCTTTGACCAGACGCGGTAACACGTCGATGTACTTGAGAGTGTGTTGATGTGTAAAATACTTGTATATGCGTTCTTATAAAATGCGTTGAAAACGTTCCACGACAATGGCTTTGGTTTCTGGACTCTCGGTGGTGAAAAATGTTGGATGTCTCTTTTCTAAAAATCTTTTTGGATAGCTTGGTTCACAGATTCGGTGCAATTATATATTTGCTATCTCTGATGGTGTAGACGGCTTTGTTTCAAGAGCGGTCTAAACACACTAACTCGGAACCAATTTTGGAGGTCAAAGGCACGACCCAGTCGAATTTGGAAAAGAAGTCGATGACACAAAATATTTATAACGGTGATTGTACGTGGCCAAATGAGAGAGACACGCTAAATTGGCTTGCTATTGATGATCAATGCCTTCTTAATAGTCTTTTATAAGGGGTTTCTGGCCCAAAACCTATTTTGAACTTGACAATATGATTTTTACCCCTCTACATGCCCCCTCAAGTTAGTCTAAACAACTAAGAAAACAAACTTTGTTGAGACAACAAAATGTATTTCATATTCGTTTACCCGTCGAGGACACGTTATTGCATCGTCACCGTCGTCAAACAAAATAGGAGTTTGATCCAGAAACCCCTTCTATAAGACTGCTCATATATTTCATACAAAATTGCTCCAGATTACTAACAATTTCTATATCTGATATTTTACACAACATTTTATTTGAAATTGCAAGCAATTTATATGATATTTCTAGCGATTCACTGTAGTAACCAATCTAAAAAAATATAATTTGCTAAAATCAACATCATATTTATTTTGTATCCATATGCTTATGTGTTAATGCCATCAGAACAGTATCTCTTATTACCGAAATTTCAAAGACAACATTTTATTATGACATCAGTCTCAGTTTTTTGACAATTTGATTTTATTGCCATCATTTAAACATGACCACTAAACCCGTCTAACGCAGACTTTTTATTATCAAATCCTATTATATTACCGACCACATTTCTGTTTATTCCCTTGGGTCGTTTCTGGACCTTATTATCAGATAATTTTAAGCAATACATCTTACTACGTAATACAATAAACTCCGTTATAATTTTCATTGAAACTTTATCTTTAAACTTTCCTACTACCTTTTTATTGTCATCACAGTGAAATCCGCTATTGTTTGGATAATCTGAAAGATCAAACAGATCCCGGTGTTCATAAATGTGTTTTGTAAATATCATCAGATTCTATCTTGTACATGAGCGAATCAGTGTCAGTGAACAGCAACTCGGCATCAGGCCACTCAACCTTAACAAAATCGTAATGAAAGTCGTACATCAACCATTTCGATGTCTCAGGTACTGCCATACCGACATAAACTGGTTTATTCAACTTAAAGTTTGTCTTTCTCTAATGTATCGCAACAAGATTTTCATTAAAAGTTTCATATTAACAAAAGTATCAAATGCTACAAGTTTATTACAACCTTCAGCGTTATTAACAATTCCAATATTGACTCGCTTTCGAATAATTTCCATGGTCTTTCCGAAGACGCTATTGTTCATGAGCTTAATGAAGTTTTTCTCACATTCTGTTGTTGCAGCTGCTCTTCGTCTAGTATTAGAGTCGATATAATCTTTCATCTAACGTGACTGATTAAACTTAAACACATGATGATCAAGTGCCTGTTTCAGAGTTTTATAGTACACAATATATCTCCGTTTGTCAAGAAGATTAGGAACTAGTTTTTGAACAACTCATTTACTACTTGTGCTAGACGAGTAATTACATTGTTGCTCGGATAACAAACTATAGTCGATCATCATTGATATCTGGACAAAATGGATAGTCCTTATGAGCCCCATGTAGCTTCACAGTGTAGTCAAGATCAACCTCAACAAAATAGCCAGTATCATCTGGTACAATTTTATCCGTTTCTTTGAAAACTCTTCTGGACTTATCCAATGAAATCCTCCATACGGCATCGGCTCAGACATTGCGTATTCACATAGATTATTCTCGTCCAAATAAACTATGAAAAACGACGGCCAATGTCTCATCATAGTTCCTCGTGTACTTGTTATTTGCGATCGCATATTTGTTTTCTTATAACGCTTCTGATTTCATGTTCTATGAAACAAAACACGTCAGGATCTGTCAGCAGTTCCATTTTTATTTTGCTGTGCCTGAGTGATGCGTCCCAACTTAATACCGGTGCTGAGTAATACCATGCTGGGTCAAGTCCGCAGTTATCAGTGCTGAGATCTCTACAGGTTTCAAATATATTCGCAAGGAACATATATTCGCAAGGAACAAGTGTGTGTGTGTGTGTATGATTTGGATTTTTAACGTAGCGTTAACAATTTTTCAGTCATATCGCTACGATGTCTGCAGTGTGGCAGTTTATAGTGATGCCTAGCACTGGGGCATCGTGTCGCAGACATGTAGCATGATGTCCCATCCAGTCACATTATGCTGACACCAGGCCGACCAGTCCTAACACTAACCTTAATGCTGAGCGCCAAGCGAGGCAGCTGTTAGTACCATTTTTGTAAGTCTTTGCTATGGCTCTGCCGAGGATAGAACCCACGACCTCCCGCATCCGAGGCGGACACTCTAACCACTAGGCCACCGGAGCGGTCTTACGAGGAACAACACAGCTGTGATCAGATATAGGTCATGGTAATCACCGAAGGTATTACAATCAAATACATTCCAAACTTGCTGAGCGTAAGCATAGTCGTCATCGCTAACACTTTCAAGATTTAACCTGGAATAAAACTTGTCCCAGTCAGGTAACTTATTTCATTAAAACTATCCCAGTCGTCAAGATGTTCGTATGGAAAGATACCTTTTCTTGTAAGTAAATTTGCTTTATTACCGCAATGATCAGTCAAATTATCAAACTTTCTATATTCTTTCACGAGTTCATCTAACGATGCCGCCATAAACTGTAAACTGTCAATAAATCTCAACTTGCCAAGTGTCACTGACATATAATTTTTAGCATTATTTGGGATGCATTTTATTTTATCGTTGTTATTAATTTTTAGGTGGTTTATTATATCTTTGTTGCCGAATGCTCCTACGATAATATGAGAATCGTATCCACGAAAAGTGTGTGCGACAAATGGAACGAAATCTGGTGCGGTATATTTCAGATTGCATTTGTCATGAGCTGGACCGCGATACTTACCTGTAATATGACAGTGATCTTTTACTCCATCTTGAGTAGTAAACGCCTGCTCGCAAATATGACAAATTTTTGCTAAAGCAAATTCTGTTTCATGTTTAACAGTAAGCGGTTCATTTTCATTGTCCTATCGATCAACATCATGATGGCATCAACCTCGTTGATAAGAATTTTCAGTAGCCACAAAGCAGGGTTGGAACCACGATAAAGTTTACCAGGTTTTGAAAAACCTTTATCAACAGCGCATAAAACTTTATATACGACCCCACACGGAACATGTTCTTGTACTTTTCTTGTCGAGGATTTATCATGGTTATTTTCTGCTCCTTGCACAGGAAGTAGAATCGACTCGAAATCGTAGTAGATTATAAAAGGAACTTTCATCTTGTGTTTGTAATTCGTGAACTGTAATATGTTTTCGTCTTTACCTGACATTGATACTCCTTGTACGTTAGAACAATAGTCATCTGTGACTTACATCCATGTAAACATCTAACGCAAAAAATATTTTTTCCTTTGTTTTTGTTATATTGCCCCCCGACTAGACCGTTAAAAGTTTTAATTCACACGTAGTGGTTTTTATAGAAAAGAAAGTTTATTGTTGTTTGTTTGGATCTTGCAGTATCTGATGTGGTTCGATCGCTGATATATCTTTGGTAAAATGTTTTGTTTCTCAAATTTTGGAATTTGATATTCAGAAACGGGAAATATAATTGCGGTAAAGTTTAGATTGTTAGAATGACAGATGTAATTTGATACTCTGTCGGCGTGCTTATCTACCTCGAACAACGCTGATAATAACGCCAACTGGAAACATTTGGTATCGTTGTTCTTCACATTGATACAACATTTTGAGTTTTTAATTTTAATTGGCAGATCGACATATGAGATACCTCACAATGGCTAATATTTCATAGTATGAAACAAAATTTCTGTTATTTTATTGAATCTCCGACCCGATCCAGATGATGTGTATTCAATCTTTTTCTGTATCTCCTGAATATATCATCTGACAATCCCATCAATTTTTTTCCAATCAAAACTCTACGGGATACTGATGGGTAAGGGTCATCGAACTGATGTTGTTGTTGTTGATGATCGACTTGCCGATCTGATGATATACTCAGCTTTAAAAAATAAACATGAAATTGTACAGTAATCTTCCGACCCTTGTGCTTGCAAGTTCAGATTTTACAGTTGGTTGAAGTATATTAAATAAACTTGTTGATGTGAAATTTGTTAGTAAAAGCTGATTATCAAATATCCAACTGTTGTCAAGTCCAGAAATTGCTGTTGCAAATTTTTGGGCTGATATTTTGTTACCAAAAAACTTCATTTTGCTATATCTGCAAGTTTTAACATCATATAATAATGTGTTCTATACTTCTCTAGTGGTACGATACGAAATTGCCAATTAGAGATTTGAAAAAAGTATAGTATATCATGGCAAATTTATACCAGCAACCCATTATCATCAATAGTCTTCCAAGGTGCCAGAATATATTCTGGTGTCATCCAAATATAGCACGTTCGCAGGCAATCTTAAAACTTAAGCTTCGTTCGGTATTATAACAACAGAAGGTTATAAGATAAAAGTGAAGTCTAGCGATGATGCAAAGTATACCGATGTTTTTACATGAATTTATCTGGACATTGTTCAATGACGATATTCCAGATGGAATGCAAGTTTATCATGTCAATGATCAAGTCACCGACAATAACATTGCAAATTTGTATTTGAGAGTAGAGTTTAAACCAAATTCGATATATGATTTGTATGAGGCTAACAGAGGTGTTGTCAGAAACCTCCGAACAAGAAAAAATATTGGTAGTGTTAGTAATACGGGATATTTGATGGTTATGGTTAGACGTGCAAAACATAATCAAATTTTATATTATTCACATCGTTTTGTGCTTGAAGTTTTTCATGAATTCATTCTAAGTGGCTTAGTTATCGATAATGTCAACAACATAAAAATAGATAATCGACTGCATAATTTGGAACTTGTGTCACAGCAGGAAAACGTTCGTAGAGGCAGAGGATGTGGTATTAATTTCAAAAATGCTGCTAGACCTGTTGCATCAACAAACTCTGTTACAGATAAAGAAATATTATTTCTTTCAATCTCATCAGCTTCAAAATATTTTAATATTCATTCAGCATCAATAAAAATTTTGCTGATGGTATTTATAAATCAGCTTTTTCAAAGCGATTTAATGTTAGAATTTTATTTAAATTTCAATCATTTATTGTTTAAGATATTTGCAACAACACTGTTGGTCAGAGAGCAGTTGACACATTTGTTTAGAGCGTCTCTGTCATACTCAATCCAAATCTTATCATGTTTTAGCATGCGATCGATTTCGACGTTGTTAAGCAAAATAAGATTATTTTTTCTCGTTCTACTTCGAAGCAAGCGATCGCATTATCATCACCACAAAACATTATTCAACTACTTAATACAAAATTAGAGTGCTTTGCACTCCATTGATTAAACATCGATCTTTAGAATATCTAAGATTTTCTTGGGAGATGCTTAAGCCGTTTATACCTACTGGACAAGTAGAAGTTTATGGTCGTCAAAAAATATAAAATTTGATTTCAGCTTTGTAAAGATTTTGAACGTGTTGATCGATTTAACAAAACATCGAAGACTATATCTAATATCGTTGTGCATACCCGTTAAATGTAGGTCTGTTCGTCCAAAAGACGAGAAGATCTACAGCGATGTAATCGGATCGCTAGCGATCTAGTCAAGGATCTTTGATTTCACTAGTTAGAATCCAACTGATACACCTATCACCGTAATCGCGCCATTTACCCAAACTTCGATTACAACGTTTTTTATATATCTCTTGTTCGATAACAAATATATCTAGTGTTGTTAGTTGAAGTTCTTCCTCATAAAAACTTCATTTGATATCTTCGTTACCGGTAACACATTTTTGTATGTTGTTTTGTCTTAGAAACTGCTTTAATTGCTTCTTAAAGTACTTTGATCCATGGTCGGTCTAAATCGTTTAGTTTTTAAAAAAAGATTTGTTGTTGCTTTCGCGTTGAAACACTATAATATCTCGTAATTCATTTCTTATAGTAGATCCAGTTTTATCAGCAACAGGAACGCTAAAAGCGTATTTACTAAAAACGTCAATAATGTTCAACAAGTATCTTTTTTATCGTTTTACTGTACAATGTTTTGCATATCTGCGAGATCTATCGCCCAGATATCATCGACGGCGTTTGCGACCACCTTTCGTGGAAGAAACATTTTTTTAGGTTTGTGAAGTTCATGAGCCAGAACGCTCTGAGTTCCACTGATATCTGACGCAAGCTTGCCAGGATCCCAATGCCGAATTTATATTTTGCTCCACTGATATCTTGAACAAGCTTTGATCAACTTGTTCTCGTGTTCCGCTAGGTTTCGTCTCTCGTAATTCGTCAAACATTACACGATCGCAACCTAGTATGTCGTCGACGTGATCACGGTTACAAATATCATAACGCATCGCAATTGCATCAACTGCATTATAAGGTTCTTGTCCCGGTAACAGATTATCGTTTTCATCGAGTTGCTGATCAAGTGGATTCCATGGACCGATATATTTATGTCCTGGCCATGTACAGCCTCCCTTTGGTTTTAGCAATTTGCCAATAATTGTATTTATTTTATGCTAAGCAGTGAATTACTTGATTTTCTAATTAAAATATTGATATTTCACTGCAGTGAAAAAATAACAATATTTTTTCACTACCTCCCTTTGGTTTTAGTAATTTGCCAATAATTGTATGTATATCCAATCCTGATCTGATGCCTGTTCTATGATTGCAACGCTGGCAATAAGCAACTATCTTATTTTGTTCAAGGCACAGATCTTGGTTCACATTTTCTCAATTGCATTTTATTAAGTTTTAGTCGCTTACTAAAATACCTTCGGAAAGTAGTGTCGGAGTACTCTAGGTTCGCATTGCACAAGCACCAGTGATTGTATCACCGGATTTATCTTGTTTAAGGAACATATTCTTTTTCTTACCACAGACATCACTTATACTTTTCAGCATTTTTCTGTTAATAGCGGTTGTTTCTGTTGTTTCATCGATGTAATTGGTTTTGGTTCTGCATTTGAGACTATATGTTCTCATTTTTTACTTGATGTCAGACAAAATGAATATTGTGTAGCTTTACGATCCTTGCTGACACTAGGAAATGGGTCAAATTGCAGAATAAACTTAAAAAAATTAACTGGTTCGCCATCACACCCGGACGCTTGCGTCCCAGACATGTGCAAGATAAACATATGGCAAAATTAACCACAAACTGAAGCTCCAGCTGGCTGAAGGTGATTAGAGTTATAAAGTTATAAAGTTATAACTATATATATATATATATATTTGTAAGATGTATTGTTTAATAATATAAGTGGGAGGAAGACCAAACGAGTCAAATAGTTGTTGTTGTTGGAAAGAGCTACCCAATGCGTTCCAGATCCGTCTTTGAAAATTTGTATATTGATGATACAGCTTTTATTAGTTTCTGGTGATTTATTTGCTAACTTAACGTTTGAAAATACTCCGATAAATCCGCTGACATCTTTAAGTTAATCAGCAATTTCAAAATTATTTAACGCGGACAATTTCATTTTCTGGTTCCAGGTAGCAGCAGTCCTCGGCCCCGACTTCCAAGAGTCCGTCTTCGCATTGGGAATACCTGCATTCCGCGTCCTATCCCTAACAGGTTTGGTAATAAACTTCATGCTATCCCTGCTAGCAGCGGGCTTATAAATCAACCCCTGACCGCGTTGCGGTTCGTTCACGTGGTTCCTCTTTTGTGTCATAAGAGTTTTTCGTGCTGTTGTTTGATGGCATTGTTTATAATCATTGATCAGATAGAATTGCTCTGCAATCCGCTAACAATAACTGTTTTGTACCGTCTCCGGATACACCGTTTTTGTCGCTCTTGATATTGCACCCGACGCTGCAGCTATACCTAAAGTTCATAGCACATGTAATATCTTTGGGAATAATGTTCGTGCTAAAGTAAGTATCGTTGTTCCGATTTAACTACCAAGGATCGCTTTCTATCTGACAAATGCTGTTATTTGTGCCACTGACAGGTCAATTATAAAAGGCTGACCTTTTAACGTTTTGTTTATTTGTCTTTGTGTAAAAAGTGATTTTGTTTATATTCCTGGAATGCGCTGAGTTTTGAAAAATCTATTTTTAGTGAAACCGCTTGTCGTTTAGATATAGCTCGTGTTAGTTTTTGTATTTGCCCTTGTGACATGTTAATATCTTGCAAAATATATTTCATTATGAATTTTATCAGACAAAATGTTTTTAACATTACACTTGTACAGTCATTCTACGTTTGACGGCGTCAAGTGTTATGTATCTGTCAGATGTTAAAAGCGCGTAGGCGTAATATGCATCACCTTTAGCTTCTCCTAACGTCCATGTTACTTTAGTATCAGCGGTTGATCCAATAGCTAGTTCGCTGTGCTTACTAACATCAAAATGAAACATTTTGGTAAAGAAATCGAAACTATTCGACAAGTATTTGAGATCCACTGTCAGCGTCATGATACTTTTGCACTGCCTCCATGAGATACATATAAACACAAGATACATGTTTTTACATCATCTACAAAATTGCATTCGATCGCTCTTTCAGGATATTGCTTCGAATTTATTCTGACAAATATTAGTCTGACGTCATCGTTATAAAAATCAGCTATTTTGTAGTTGATTATTACGTAGTTCTTGTCGTTGAAATACAACAAATATATGTCTCGGTAACTGTTCGTTAGGCGCTGTTGTTATTCGCCATGTGGTATCGGTTGAATTTGGTACAGCTATTTGGTAAACCTTATGCTGTTCCGTTAAAAACGCTTTTTGTTTAGCGTAGCCTTGGTTGAATGTTCGATTTTTGATAGTGGTGTTATTTATAATGCGATGTGCCACTGGTAAACATTGCAGTTCCAACAGCATCAGCTGCAGATGGAGTAATTTCAAGAATATTACAAAGACTTGTAAGAGGAGTTATTATTGCATCTGTATTTGCTGCTCCTGCTGATGTGTCAATTCCAAATGTACCAGCGTTCGCTCTAAGAAAATTTCTTACTATAACTGCTCTTTCACCATCATTAGCTCCAGCTGCAATTTCACCAAAATAAACAAATTCTTTTGAAAATGCATTTCCACTTCCAGTATATTTGAACCACATCATGTTTACTGAAATAGATCTCGAGTAATCATCGCTGAACGACAACACGTTAAGAACAGTACTTACAACCGGCAAATGCATATAAATATCTTCTACGGTTTGATTGGCAAGTTGATATCGTGCACTTTTAAACAAGCTCCATCCGTGTATTGATATCAACATCACCATTAGCAGCTGTTCTTATACTATCTTGAACTTCAAATACACCTTTATGAGGAAGCAAAAACACAACTTCGTTTGTTTGCCAAGTACAGACTCGGCTTAAAGAGACTAGGAGTTCTTCCTGCGGTTTGTTGTTTTCCAGAACGTTCTTGTTCAACATTTTTCTTAAACGCAGTTCTTGTAGCAACATTTTTCTTTAGAAGATTTATCAGCGCCTTGTCCATTATTTGTTATTAACACACATTAATTTCATACTTCTTTACAGTCCATGAACTGGTCAATTCCGTGTCGAAACATATGCTTGGTATCTCTGGCAAGTTTATTGAACAAGACAAAACTGATTTCCATGAGCTCTCGCATGTTACAGGTCAACAAATTTGTCTCTGCAAACATCACCGCATTGTTCTCGTGATATATTCTGCACATCAATGTTGTCAAATCCGTTAAACAACATAAAATAACCCGTATTCCTTCTGATAAAATTATCTACGTTATAAAAACCTTGGGCAAGATAAATTGCATTATATCCTCGGTTTCTTGACAATGAAAAGTAAGATTTGATCTTGTCAATCTCGGCATTATTCAACGACATATCATCAAATACAATAATCTTATGTTCGTCCGAGTCCAGTTCTGCAACAGGGACAAGATCTTCTGGTGTCCTTATAACAAATTTATTTTCGCCAGTACCAAGTTCATTGTTTTAGCTTTTCTTTGCACTCGTTCAGCAACTCATATTTGTCCTGCTGAGGATTGATTGCGTAGATATATACCCGATCGTAGTTGAATATGTCGTTGAACAACTGATTCATTAACAAGTTTGTTTTGCCAGATCCAGTACGTCCGACTATCATATAATGACAATCTGATAGGAGGTACAGTCACAAGAGCAACTATTCGGTAGCAAATGAAATAACATCAACATATGTTCTTGTTGCCGCATCAGTTATTGTCAATAAACTGTATGTTGATAGTGTTGTTGGAAGCACAAAACGAGCTCGCAGTAACGTTGGTTATATTCCACATCTTGTTGCTTCGACATATAATCGTTGGGGTTTTACAACGACAGCGGCAACACAATACCCTGGGAATAATCCAAATAATGCTTTTCGTTTAACAGCGCTATATCAGGAGGTCTCGAGTGGACAACAAATGGAGAAACAAACAATTTTTGGATGAAAACGCAATCTTCAGCAGCTGTTGCCGTATGGAAATTTCAGTTACGAGGACGATTAAATGCTGGTGTTGGCCGCATTTACAACTGTAAATTGGAGGGATCGACAGATGATACCACATGGACTACTCTGTACAGCGCAACAGGTGTTTATATCTCAGCGAGTCAACAGTTTACTATCGCTGATGCTAACACGGTTAACAAGTATATTTACATTCGGATATATGTTGTCAACGCAGAAAGTCCTTACCCCTGGTATGACAATGATTCAGTTGTACGCGATCGACGACCTAGCATAGGTTGTTTGCGATTTAGTGTAGATGTAATTAATAATGTATGTTGATCCTCTGTTGATCAGAGCTGCAAAAGAGTTTTACAGTGTTTTATTAATCCTGAAATAGAAATATTGGTGGTAGCTAATATTGATCAACTAGACCCAGAGAGTGCAAATGAAGTGTCAGCAGCAGGTATAATTTCTAAAATGAAACGTTTAACTTTAGAATCACCTGGTGTAACAGATAACGTGTAACAAGATAACCGGGTGCGATATTTCGGATTAACAACAGAACACGTTTTGACGACACAGATATATATGGTTTAATGTGGTGATTTATATGAGCAGTAGATTATGAAGATGTGTGCGTATTTATGATCCAAATATTGGATCTATTTAACATAAAAAACGCACGGTTTCAAAGATGGAAAAAAAAAACAAATAAATTAATTCAGTGACACTAAAACACAGGATAAATGATTTCACAAATGATTCAATAATGGAAAGATGAATATAGTTCACTCAAATAGTAAACGATATAAGTTTTTTTTACACATAGTAAAAATGTATTCGCTCAGGTAGCGAAATTATGTCACTGAACACAAGAACGGATATACCATCTATCCTTCCAGTCCTGAATGATACACTGGGCCTTACTAACCCAAAATTAGCCTACAGCTAATAAAATACATGTATGGAGATGCACTCCGTTACCCATGCACCATATCCGCTCCACATCTACGAATCAATTTCGCAACTGCTACAGGCTCCGGACCCTCGGAATACTATGATCACTCGGAGCATTAGACCCTCCGGACACTCCAAATATTAGACCCTCCGGACACCCTGGTCCTTTGACGGCTCTACAGCTGGGTCACCTTTGTCACTCTTGACATTAGACACTCCGGACGCTAGACATTAGACACTCCGGCACCTTAAACGCTCCGGACAAACGGACGTTTCTATACTCGGACAACACCGGACGCCCCGGATATTCCTACCCTCAAAACAGCCGAAAATATACCCGATACAGTGTACTAAACTTGATACATACATAATAACGTAAGGACGTTATACATGGGAAGTTATAAAGATTATATTATTATGGCAATTACAAAATGACAGGTTCAATAGTAACCTAGCCCTGCTCGATAAGACTATAGTAAACAATTCTTTAAAAAAAATGTAGCTTTACATTACCAATATAAATCCTGTACTACGTTGCAACAAGAATAAAAAATAAATGCACGCATTATGCTGTATAAAGAAAACTATATAACAAACATGCAAAGGGAAGTATGGTAATACACTAGTTATCACTTAAGACCAAAAAATTACTTACCCCTACAGCTGAAGTTGTGCGAATCCTTTAAGCAGGCCGCTTGCTGACAAAACCATTAGTATTGTAAAGACCCTTTACATGCAGTAACGTGTTAATACCTTTAGAATTTTCGTTTTGCCGTATCGAAAGCACCTTGCACGTGTGGCATAGGACGAATCGTACTCACGATTTCGAAATACAATAGACCATATATATAATCACCCTCGGGTATCGTTGTACAGCGAAAAAAACCGAAACTCGAGTACATGTATTTAATGAACAACATTTACACCATTCCGTGACATAACGAATACAGTTTTGTGGCCGTTGCATGTATGAGAGGTCCACAGCTAAAATAAGCTATCCGAGAACTGGATCTCAGTAAATATTGTCATCCAAACGATTGCGAGGAAAAGAGACTAAAAGTTGAATATCTGTTTACAAAGACTCTGCTCGACATAACAAAGAAATTCCAATAACTAGTATTAGATCTGACCTTATAAAAGAAAATCTGATTTTGGTTTTTAAAAAAACGAACAAGATCGAATAAAAGAAAAATCATGATGAACTTAATGAACAAGCAGAAGAAAAAAATCGACTCACAAACAATCGCAGGATAAGTGACAGTTTTGCTAAAGGCAGAATATTTTGCGAGCTAGGAAGTACTGATCTGATTTAAAAAAAAAAAAACATTACTCGAAGAAGCAGATTATCATGATAGGCTATTCCACTAGCGACGGCGTATCTGATATTGGTTGACAAATGGCGATCATAAAGGATATTCTGATCGACAGATAAATGAGGCACTAATAGCAATAAAGGCAATTGAGTCGGCTATTGAATCTTACAGCGATACAGAACGAGATCTATTTCATCAAACACTCGATGAGATAATAAGTATCAGCAATATTATCAGATATGTTGATGTCAGAGTAGGTTTTAATCGTATACAAATATTTTGTAAAAAGATTATACAAAAATGAAGCTAGTTAGCTGCTGACAGAAACAAAATGTAAAAATATAAAAGATTGATTGTTTGGTATCTAAACCTAACCGCATATAACATCAACATGGACACTGATAAACGTGCACTTTTGTCTTTTGCAACAGCATATGCAGTTCTTGCACAACATCTAGTGCGTAACAATATTAAAATTGATAATTTAAGATCTATACTAAATTATATCAAATCAACAAAAGATCTTTACCAGGATAGTTTAAACAATATTACTGAAATACAATACAAGTTTGATCCCATGTTTGTTGTTGAAGCTTATAAAAAACTTAATGTTGAGGACACATCTTCTGATGTATACAATGAATATAAAACTGTTCTTGCTATCCTGCTAATAGTAATTTTCGTCTGCTACTTGATAAAGCTGTTGCTGATAATACGTTTACCTTTTATGAAAAAATCAAAGTAAAAGATCCCTCAACTTTGAAACCAATAACAAGAAAAATTTAAAATTTGTTAGCGCAGATCAATAATGACTGAAAAAAATGTCAACGACTTCAGCCACAATGACTTCAAGTCTCACAGACAACGACAGCAGCAAGCTGATCAAATATTACAATTAGTATCATAAAAAAGAATTATTGTATCAGATACACCAGAAAATATTACAGCAAAATCATAAGCGTGTTAAACTATATCCAGCAACAGCAGGAATAGCATCAGCAGGAGAAACAGCAAATCCATTAGTATTGCTGACAGTGTCGGAGATGGTATTTCGTTATAAGCGATCAACAAAAAAATTAGAACCATAATATGAGCACAAGAACGCGTCTTGTAAGATAGCAACAGCGACTTATAATAAAACATTGAATCAACTTCGAGTTTATGTCAGAGGTGAAAAGTTTATAATGTTAGATCCGATACAAGAACGATGAGTCAAAGACAATTTATTTGTCGATATGATACCGAACAGAGCTTTGAAATATGTGAAACGATGTTCGGCAAATTCTGTGTCAATTTCAAATATAATGGAAGATATTACAGTGGAAGATACCACGTTAAACATGATGAGAATTCTTTCATTGTAAGCATACGACGATTATGCTTAACAACGAGAAGTATAGCACGTACTTCAAAGTTAGAAACAAGATAAAGTTGTCGCTTGTTTGTAGTGATTATTCGGAATATTTTGATAAACTTGCTATAATCACAAAAGAGCTCGTTAAAACTATTGACAATCTTTATAATCCAATATCGCAAAACAAATACACAAAAATCAGAGTTGATGATGAGCTAAAATAAATGTTACGTTAATAAAACAAGCTTCTCATGAAAACTTTATCAAAATGTTAGAACCTGATCCTCTTGTCAGCGATACAATTCATATATATGTGTTCTGTCATGACGATGAGAGTTATATTAGTGCAAAAAGCTGAGACGTTAAAAATATCTCGAGAAATCTCCAGCAATTTTGTGTGCAATATCAGATATAAAAAAATATTACATGGTAAATTTTCTCTGAAATATCACATAATATTCTCTAGCAATTTGGTGCGAAATGTATAAGTAGTCTTGCTTAAAGGGTGTTTCTGGATCAAACCCCTATTTTTTTGACGACGGCGACGATTTAATAACGTGTCCTGGACGGGTAAACGATTATGAAATAAAAAATTTTTTTTCAACAACGTTTTCTTCGTATTTGTTTAGAGAAACTTGAGGGGCATGTAGAGGGTTAAAAATCATTGTCAAGTTCAAAATAGGGTTTTGTCCCAGAAACCCTCTTTTAAAAGACTACTCATCCTTTCTAGTTTGACTTAATGAAAAAATTCGTGGAATGAGTTTGTGTAACGTGTATGTTGCTTGTTCTTGTAACTATCGTCGTACCTGGTATAAACGTACACTTTTAAGTTTGGTTTCAGTAGCATGATGCAATTTTTGAATCCGTCCGTAACCCGTGGGATGGGCAAGATCGTAGCAAATGCTAGCTAAAAGACTCTCCATGACAGCTTTCTTCAATAAATCAACCACTGTTCACAATTTGCTACTCTTGGATTACTGGAGGATGGAGACTACTTGGAGTGTCCGATGCGCCACAGGAGTAGAAGGTGATGCTGGTGGCAAAGAGGTCACCGTTTTCTGCTTTCTGTTTTCTCGTCTGTCTTCTCTTCTTTCTTTATTTCTTCTGCCGAAGAAGATATAGACACCATCTTTTTGACCCTACAATTTATTTCTTCTCGTTCGGGAGTGAGGAAAGGTGTAAACAAGGACGTATGAACTGTTTTCTTCTTCGAACTATACTTCTTCTTAGGGCTTTTCTTTTTTTAGGATGTGCCTTGGCCGTGGAACTACAGTTCTTGTTGGAACGTCTTTGGGGAGTTGTGACAACACCACTTTATGTTTGTCAAAACAGCGTTTGGTTTAATGTGGAATGTGAATAATGCCCTAAAGTAATAGGCGTGCTGTTAGCGTAAACCATCGTAAGATTTCTTTGAGACTGGTTTCTAAATAATGGGGTCCAGACTTGTGCATTTTTTTCCCCGGCTAATGCCGAACAGCGTACCAATCAATTTGGCTCGAAGATGAGATTGCAAGGAAGTCATGTCGACGACTGAGAGAGAAAGGAAGTAATTGAATCTTTTATAGTTTTCTTTTGTTTATTTTCCAAGTAGACGGAAACGTGTACATGACGGGTCCTCCTTCTTGGCATGAGTCATGAAACAGATGGGTAATAAACCAGAAATAATCGGGAGTGATGGGTTTTAAATCGTCACGTAAATGGGCATGGGGTGTTTGAGTGCCATAGTCGCTCCAGCTGACCTATACAAGAAGATTATAACATAAAAACACAATATGTTCAATCACAGGGGCTCGTTACAAAGAAAATTTGGAGTATCCGTCCTTGAATCAAGGGATAGGGGTTCTAACCTGTAACAATATAACACAAGGGAAGACACCAATCCGCACCCCTCGGTAGTTCCAACACTGCTAGTTTATCCTAACTGCATCTGCTAATTTCCAACTTAAGCCAGTCGTAATCAAGAATAGTTCAATTTTCAAAATAGCTCGACACACTTAGTCCAGTTTGTGATATAATGGAGAAAATGCAATAATTGTTCGCCGATTTGGACGTTGGGAAAATATCGTCTAGAAGTGCCGTTTTGCATTCGGATAGTCTTGGATTTCACCATTAACCGAAAGGTAATATCCGAACAACCTCGAGTCTGTAGTTCAACAAAAAGTATTGTTGTTGTGGGGTTTAACGCCATTTTTCAGCACAAGATAGGCTATACATGGCGGCCAGTGTTACTGGTGGAGGAAGAACCAGGGAAAACCCCGGAAAGAACCACCGACCCACGAGAAGCTACTGGCAAACTTTCTCACATACCCACATTGGCCGAACCCGAGACTCGAACCCACGCAGACATAGGTGAGATGGCAGTGATCCGTAGCGGTGAGCGCTTTAGACCACTCGGCCACTCGGGGCCCCCAACAATAAGTATGTTTCAGGAGTTAACATTGCACTGTGCAACAATGTAACCAGCAACCAGCACCAAATTTACCAAAATCCATATTTGTTTTTGCCACCAAAATTAAAACGCATCACAATATACATTAACGATATTTACTGCGGACTCGAGGTTGTTCGGATCTTACCTATTTTGCCACTTTCCAATATATGGATACTTGCAACTTACCAGAAACCTTGACTTCATACAAACACCCAAATTCACTAGCTTCAAACAAACTGGTGTAGTTCTTGTTTCTCTATACCTGTGTGAGTGCATGTCAAAATGTCTCAGTGAGAAAAGTTTTGTTTTTCAAAACGCGAGTCAATATTGTTACAGTTCGGTATATAGTGTGGCAAGAAAAAAGGTACAGTACACAACAGAGGATTGCACATTAGCACACTAGTCTATATGCTCTGCAATGGTAAAACGCTAGAGAATAAGCATTTTTTGACACACTGCTTAATACAAAACAATGCGTCACTCATTATAAGTGACTTCATTGGCTAACGACTTGTCTGTCTGTTACCATCCCCCTCTCTATCGATCTGAGGGATGTTTTCCTTCACGTTCGAATCAAAGGGATACTTTCCATTGCGTACGTGCTTTAGGTATACTAAGGGAAGCGTTTGTCAATCTGACCATCCATCATGGCTGTGTCGTCACTTTTGTTATGTATCTTTTTATTTTCTTCAGTTTCATTATATGTCAAAGTAATGTAGTTCAGTTTGCTAGGAACTTATACTTTTTCCCGAAAAAAAGTTTGACCTTGACTGTTCATTTTAATAAACACGAAATGTTGACCTAGATCCTGAACTTGATTCAAAATTAGTAGCAGCCACGTAAATAAGTTCTACTTTTATTTTAAAATGATTGGTTGTTGTCGAGATCATGATGGGACTACGTGATTTAAGATATAAAAGATTTTTAAAAATTTTATTTCTTAGAGTAAAATGATTGGTTTTCGTCAGGGTCATGATAGGCGTACGTGACATAAACACTATCACGTGATCCCCTTCGATTTCGCAACTTGGGGATTTTCGAAACTGCGTTTTAGAATACGATATAACCTTTGTTTTAGAAAAAAATATTCTCAGTTTGGCTCTTCCACTGGAAAGTGACTCTTGTGTCGTTTGGAGTTATTTCAAATTATTTAGATTCAAAAGGATTAATTCTTTTTCCCTGGAGATATACATGTGCTCATACGAAATTCTTGAACAAAGACATCTCTTATTAAAAAAAATATCGGATTTCCGAAACCGGAGTGATACTTCTTGTTTCTACAAGGAACTGTAGACTTCAACACACTACAGGTTACAGCATACGTCATCGTCTTCCATCTTGGAGTCTTCGTCAGGACTCGAACTTGAAATCATTAGAACATTTTATTATTAGGACTTCTAAAATTTAATTCGTGGATTCTTGGATTATTTTTAGATTTGATTCTTAAAACCGTAAGTTCCTATTTTTTATTTTTCATTTATTTTTTCTCTAGGGAAATAAATTATTACATTTTTCAAAGCTTGTTGTTTTCACTCTTTCTTGTGTTAAGAGTTTATTCGAGGCTAAACACGTAACATAAGATTTTTTATACTATGACTTAAACACTTACGCACTCACAAACGTACACCATTGAATGATGAGCTAAGGGGATTTTGGATGCTGTGGATTGTTGAATGGTACAGATGGTGGGATAGGTAGCCTTTTTTGGACTGACATGTAGTTTGTCTGAAAGCTTCCTCTATTTTATTATACTTGGTGTGCGGAGACTAGACAGAAAAGTTGGATTGTGTATGTGGTGTGATAGATTGTTATCATAAAAAGTTGATCGATGGATTGAATATATGATGTGTTGGACTGGATAATTGTTTTTCTAGGTAAGCGACTGAAAACTAACATATCTCGTCGTATATCGTTTGTGGTGAGAGACACTAAAAGCACGGTATGCACGGGTATTTTACCCATACTAATGCTCACTCTTCTGCAGATTTAAGACAACTTTCTTTTCTAACTGACACACTGGTCTTTTGGATCTTGTCAAGGAGTGAACGTTCTCCATTTTTGTTCTACAGCCACAGGGATAAGTGTTACATTTGTATTTTATTTGATATATGAAGCATATTCAGTTTTAAATGTCGTATCGTGAACTGATGCCTTTACTGCTACGCGGATTTGAAACATTGTGAACCTTTGAATTGTTACATGTTGCTATTAGGGGTTGAATTTAGTAGCATGTATCTATAGATTTTGATTCCGTACCTGTTATTATGACCAGTTTGGTTTTATTGTAGCTGTCTGTTTGTATGTCTACACGTATGTCTGTGCGCATGGTGGATCCATGAAGGGTGGGTGTGGCCAATACAAGTGGGCCAACTCAACTCAGGAGAACTGTGTGCTCTCTGTACGTATTTGAGTGCGGGCATATCAGGCTGTCTGTCCAGCCGCCTGTGTGTCTATATGGACATTGAAGATGATGTAACCATCAAGGCCATACAAAGACGAAACCGCTAAAATGTAAACTTTTGCGCACGGTGGATTCATGAAGGGTGTGTGCGGCCGATACAAGTGTGGGCCGACCCAAGAATTCGGGAGAACTGTGTGGTTTGACAGTGGACACCTTTGCAAATTTTTCCAAATATTTATGAATCATACGGCTGTACAAATGACCGAGTAATATTTTTGTTTCAATTGATTGTTGTTTCAATTGAGTACAATTGAGTCATTTTAATTACATGAGATTATTTTAATCTTACTTTCATAACGTGAGATTATGTGAATCTCACTTTCATTACATGAGATTATTTGAATCTTATTTTCATTCAATGAGATTTTTTGAATCTTAATTTTATTACGTGAGATTATATGAATCTTACCTTCATACATTTGAATATATGAATCATTTATTTTCCTATTTGTGAATGTTTGGACAAGGTAATTTAGTGAGGCGTATGTTTAGAGCGTGAAAGAATCACTGTATTTGTAGAATATATATTTTATTAATTCATTTCATAAATTTTCATCTTTCATCACATTGTGTTGTGTTGTCATTTGATCCAAGCATCCATTCAGGTATATCATATATCATGTTACACACACACACACATACATACACACACACACACACACACACACACACATATATATATATATATATATATATATATATATATATATATATATATATATATATATAGAGAGAGAGAGAGAGAGAGAGAGAGAGAGAGAGAGAGAGAGAGAGAGAATATACATATAGACCAGAAGAAAACTGAAATATCCGGTTTTTAAATTTTCGACATTAAATAATAGAAACTACAAGACCATAGTTGACTTTAGAGTGAACATATAGACTGAATTACTTGGAAATTAAACTTCTCTATCTACAAACCCTTTGTGATGTTGCAATGTTCATGGCTCTGTACATGTTAACAACGCCCATGGAAATGACAGTCATTTGATATTTTTAGAAGTTTTTTTCCAAGTGGTTTTGAAACCAAATAACATGAGAAATATTATGTTTCGGAAAGTAATTATCTTATATTCTCCGTTATAATATCGTTTTCATAAGAAATGGAACGACCTGAATAATAATAATAATAATAATAATAATAATAATAACAATAACAACATTAGTAGTAGAAGAGAAGCATCAGCAGCACAATTATTATTAGTAGTGGTGGTGGTGGCATCAAAGGTGATAATAAAATGACTAGAATTTAGGTCTCTTATCATCGTGAAGCCGACTTTTTGTACAGTATCAACCACCATTGCTCCAATAAGCCCATGCAGTGTCAAATCCCGCTAATATGTTTTGAAGAATAAAGGGCATTATTGACGGCTGATAATTATAATTTTCGTGTTAAAAAGTCTGAGGTTTTATAATTCATTGAAACGAATAGGGAGAAAAAAAAATGAAGCTGTCAAGCGGTCAATAGTTTTGAAGATAAGTGATATAAACAGAACGATGTACGTAATCCATGTATATAAAATAAATTGTGAACGATTATGGGACATTAGCATCATCTTCCTATAGACGCAAGAGCTTTAAACTTAATCGTTTGAAAAATGTATAATTTTATTGCTAGGATATACATGAAGTAATTATATTGCCAGTTCAATTTCTTCCACTCAGAATATAGAGATCTCAAATAGAGAGATCTCAGTGAGAGATCTCAGAGGGATAGAGATCTCAGAGAGAGACAGAGATTTTAGAGAGAGAGAGATCTCAGAGAGAGAGAGAGATGGATCTCAGAGAGAGAGAGAGATGGATCTCAGATCTCAGAGAAAGAGATGGATCTCAGATCTCAGAGAGAGATCGATCTCAGAGATAGAGATCTTAGATCTCAGAGAGAGATATCTCAGATCTCAGAGAGAGAGAGATTTCGGAGATCTCAGAGACAGAGATCTTAAAGAGATCTCAGAGGCAGAGAGAACTCAGCGAGATATCTCAGAGATAGAGAGAACTCAGCGACATATATCTCAGAGACAGAGAGAACTCAGCGACATATATCTCAGAGACAGAAATAACTCAGTGACATATATCTCAGAGGCAGAGAGAACTCTGAAACATATATCAGAGAGAGAGAGAGAAAGAGAGAGAGAGAGAGAGATCTCACAGAGAGAGAGAGAGAGTACTGATATACGGGCAGACGGACAAATGCAAATAAAGACATCTAGAGAAAGCATACCATCATTAAAAATCAAAATAATTAGCGTAGCCTAACATATTGACTGGAAACATCAAAAACAGGATGACAGATCTTCTTGTTACAAGTGCTCTTAACATGTGCAAACTCTCCACTCTAAACAAATAGCAATTCATGTACCTAAAAAGTATATATGTATATAAAATAAAAGATATCTGAAAGTGAGCTGTAAGATGCCTGTTGCAAATGATGAAAGATGAAATCAAAACACCCCATAAGATGTACGAAATAGACAAATATGTGCACATTGCACTGTGAAAATTTAAAGGTCATAGGCTATATTGTTTAAGGCCGACGGATAACAGACATTTCCGCTTGGGTTCTGATCAAACCCAGCGACTCCTCTAAACAAAATGGATATTGTTCATGTGTGTATGGAATACGTCGAACAAACCGCAGAGTACTTCCAAAAGCGTGTAATGAGAACGAAGCTCTTGAATTTTGTCATAGAGAAGATAATGAAGATACCAGCATTTTATTCTGGAAGCCGTGCTGAGGGTGTATCATGTGTAAGTTCTGACACTGATTTTATGTACGAGGCCCAGTCAATATTGGCAAGTTCTTATGAAGGAGAAAATCACTTTATAGATAACGATGAAACTGTGAGGGTTGTTTTGGATATGATTAATGTTCATCCCGGTTACACAAAAGTCAAGATATTGGACGGAAACTGGCAGGATACCAGCGAGTTTGCACGTTACGGAAATGGTGTGCGTTCTCTGTGCCAGCTTGGTTCTACATACTTGTTAAATATTTTAGCTACCGAATACTGGAGTACGCGGTTGCCAAATATTTTCCCGAATCACGGACTGCGACCAGAAACTTTTCTCCATGGTCCATGCATCTCTACAAAATATACCTCTGAATCAAAGGTGGCAGAAATTGATACAATGATGTGCTTAAAGTGCGAGTGGCCAGAGGTCGCCAAAGAATGGGTAGAAAGAGATAGAAAGTTCAACTGGCCAACGCAAGAAATGATCGATGAAATTAAGAAAACTGGCTGCAATTTGGTCCCTGTTGGACATGTCCATTCGTATACAAAAGAACTGGAATGGAGACTGTCTTTTTCGAAGGCAGAATGCGTTCTCATCTGGTCATTTAATGGCACTCAGGTTGCTTGCATTGATTTTATGAAATTATTTTTTGACTATTGCATTACTCCAAGATTTCCAGATTTGTTTCCATCTTATTTTATCAAAACTGCTATGTTTTGGTTGATCGAAGAAACTGATAGCAACTTCTGGCGGCCCCAGAATCTACTTGTATGCTTGGACAGGTTATTGGTGAATCTAATGTCGTGTTTAGATCAAAAGCGTATTCGGAATTACTTCATCCCAGAAAACAATATGATGGATGCAAAATCATCAGAAGAACTTGCAAAACTTCATGAAGAATTAAGAATTTATTGGGGCAAAGGTGGAGAAAAATGGCTTAGTCTGATCAAAGCAAAACTTTCAGAAATTGACAAAAATGAGATATATTTTCATCATATTTTGATAAATGGTCTCACTATGTCCAGGCATTTAATTTACAATACCATGCAAGGCTTGAACTTCACTGAATGGAGAGAAAAAGCGATACAAACAATTAGTGACTTGAAGAGCTGCGGCGAAAAGGGCACATTACCAGACATATGTAATATACTGAGAAAGGAACTGGAAGCAGTGTTGTCTATTCACTCTTTCTATGCACCGAGGTTTGATGGAAAAATGAAGTGGATACATTCAACGGATGACATAAAAGTTGTCGAAGAAACATTGAAAAGCTGCGCGAAACTCAGTCACTCAACAGGCATGTTACAACTTGCCATATTTTATTTCTGTCTTGAAAGGTATTCAGATGCCTTGATAATTGTGCAGCAAGTTGAGGAAAGATATACATCTCAGGTGGTCCATTACCATTTTTGGGGTCGACACAAAACACCAAAGGATCGCGATTACCCACTAGCAAAGCAAAGATCGGCATTGGAACAGACGATGCAAAATTACATCTCTTTAGATCTTGTTTTGTTACCGTGTCTATCCCAACTTTATCCGGATACGATTCGGGAAAAGCTTCGCGAAGGACGTATTTTATTCATACACCCTCTCTTCTTTGCTGTACATCTTCAGTTCTGGTGTGTCCATATGATGGGAGATCTTGTAAAATGCGAGGAAATTGTTCAAAAGATGCAAAATTTTGTGGCAGAGAACATTGATCTATTGAGGAAAACACGTGACATCTGCATTGTGGATTTGACTGCTTCCTGTATTCGCATTGTACGGACACATGAGTACTCAGAAAACTACTTCAATGAAATGACAAAATCCTTTATCTAATAGCATAGCTTAAGTATCGTATGCGTCAATTAACTGAAATAAATATATCTTAGAGGACTACTGATTAAATAATCGTTCATTTTTTAAGTATTAGTTTTCCAATGACTGGATACGTATCTTTTTTATATCTAATATATATATATATATATATATATATATATATATATATATATATATATATATATATATATATATATATATATATATATATATATATATATATATTCAATAAACCGACAACGAACAGTCCGAAACTAGTATCTAGCTAGCCTGCGCGCTTTCGATTTTTTCAAAGGTAAATAGAAAACACAGAATAAGACAAACAAATAAAACAGAAAAACGTTATGTTTGCGAAACTTTAAATGGCTGTTTCTACTGAAATTCAAACGTTTAACTTTATTATGTTTCAACTAGTTTATTTTAGCTTATTGATGATACAACGCACCTGGTTTCCCTACTGCTTTGTATAGTAATGATACTTCCGTAATTATAGATCTTATAATACGATTACATATAAACCAGCATGTAGCGTGACATAAAGCTGTCTCTTTTAAACAATGATCGATGGTACAACCCACTATCATTTTCAATTTTAGTACCAATAATGTAATAATAGGATTCACGTACTTGGATCCTGAAGCGAACAAATTTGAGTGGCGTGTGCCAAATGCATTACGCAACTAGAGTACACGTTAGTGTTAAACATATCCAGGAAATTTTGGAAAGGATGTTGGTAAAATTATTTCATGTCATAATGTATGACTTGTTCGTGCTTTGTTATTTTTTTTGTGATTGCAGATACTGATACTAAACTCACTTACTACATATATAATTTTGAATTGTTTTTCATCAGTATCCAAATTTTAATATTTCTATTGTTCACGTTCATCATAACTATGCAGGGGAACAACAGCCACAATTCTTTATCCAGTCAAGCCTATCCAAGTGTCCACTCCTGGATCATGTGAAAGATGTATGTTACGAGCACAGATTTATGTTATTATGCAACAAAAAGTTTCTCCAGCACAATATCCTTTTTTCAAATTATATGACACATATAAATTAAAACAATTAATTAAATCTTCGAAATTGTCTAACTTTGATGATAACATCTACCACTGCACATCAAGAGTAAGCAAAGACTGCGAGCGATAACATTGGATAGTGATGAAACATCAGAGGATGGCACTTGCACATTCTCACACAACATTTACCAGGTAAAAGTGAAAAAACACAATAATATAGTTTTTAAGTCGTAGATGATACATGGGAAACGTCTTAAGAATAATGACAAACACGTTCGATGTGTTAAATATAATCAGTACAAGGAAAATTGGATTGATTTCTTGTTTTAAATGAGATACAGTGATTTTAGGCCAATGTTTTCTATGGACCCAAACTAGGTATAGCGAAAGAAAAAACGAAATCTCTTATTACTGTCTTCGGAAGTTAACACACACACACACACACACACACACACACACACACACACATATATATATATATATATATATATATATATATATATATATATATATATATATATTCAAAAAATCTTGATGAAGATACCACACATCTGGTATAATAATAGGGTAAACATTAAGTACCACGAAAATATGGGAAGCCAAGCAAAAGTTTAATATCTATCTGTCTGTCTATCTATCTATCTATCTATCTATCTATCTATCTATCTATCTATCTATCTATCTATCTATCGCTTGAGAGAGATAGAGAGATAACCTAGCAAGGCGTGAATGTAGGGTTAGCAAGGGAAATAACTATAGAAATCAAGCGACAATTTTTACGTCAATTTTGTGCAGAATGGATTCACGACCTCCGAGTACGTGTTTTGGAAAACATTACTTTATATGTACATGCGACGGATTCAGAAACAATACAATATACAATTATAATAGATAGTTACATGGTATAAACGAAACACTATGATTAGTTCAAATATGGTATGTGTCTAATACGTTAGTAGAGTTAATGAATAAAGTTACATATATACACTTAACAGAGCCGAAAAGTGCTATCAGTAGATCCTAAGGAGGATGCATGATGCGAGGGTTGGTATATGCAGGCAAGGCGATGAGTGCTGTAACTCGCTGTGGTTGGTGCGTGCAGGAAGGAAATGGTGCCGTAACTCACAATGCAGGTGAATGCACTAAAGGCGTTGGGTGCCGTACCTCGCAAACCCGTGTTCGAGTCCCAGTGTGGGGAAAGTTTTTAAACAAAAATGATAATATTCTTTCTCTATATCATTTCAATTCATATTAACACGCATCCCTCTTTATGATCCAGGAAGAGCACTTTCCGCTATGTACGACATATTTAACTGTTTATCTCAACTTCCGTTTGTCTTGGTTTGTCTCAGAAGATTGTGGCGTTACTGTGTGTCTAGAGGAGAGATAAGTTTGTCCTTTACGGACGAATGTCTATATGCACAACTAGGATAAATCCTGTTTTGGGGATCAAACATAGCCGGTTTTATCGATGAATTTCTATCATAATTTTTCTTAATTGGTTGTGAAATCTTTATTTTCCATTCATAATCAGTTCGGTTAAATTCTTTAGAACCTCATAAAACAAAAGACGAGTATGAAATTAAGGTTTGAAGGTATTTTAGGTATGGTTGTAGTTTTAATAAATCCTAAAAATATTGAGAGAGAGAGAGAGATAGAGAGAGAGAGAGACAGAGACAGAGAGAGATAGAGAGAGACAGAAAGAGAGATAGATAGAGATAGATAGATAGATAGAGAGAGACAGAGAGAGACAGAGAGAGATAGAGACAGAGAGAGACAGAGAGAGGCAGATAGGGAGAGAGATAGACAGATATAGAAAGAGAGACAGAGAGAGAGATTAGAGAAACAGAGAGAGACAGAGATAGATAGAGAGATAGATAGATAGAGAGATAGAGAGAGACAGAGATAGAGAGAGACATACAGAGATAGAGAGACAGAGAGAGGCAGAGATAGAGGGACAGAGATAGATAGATAGAGGGACAGAGAGAGAGAGATAGAGAGATAGATAGATAGAGATATATATAGATAGAGAGATAGAGAGACAGAGATAGAGAGAGATAGAGAGAAAGAGACAGAGAGAGATAGAGAGAAAGAGATAGAGAGAGATAGAGAGACAGAGATAGAGAGAGACAGATATAGAGAGATAGAGAGAGACAGATAGAGACAGATAGAGAGAGACAGATATAAAGAGAGACAGATAGAGAGACAGAGAGAGAGACAGAGAGAGAGAGACAGAGAGAGATAGAGAGAGAGAGATGGAGAGAGAGATAGAGAGAGATAGAGAGACTCTCTGTCTCTCTCTATCTATCTCTCTCTATCTCTTTCTGTCTCTCTCTATCTCTCTCTCTATCTCTCTCTATATCTGTCTCTCTCTATCTCTGTCTCTCTGTATATATCTGTCTCTCTCTATCTCTGTCTCTCTCTATCTTTGTCTCTCTCTCTATCTCTCTCTATCTCTGTCTCCCTATCTCTGTCTCTCTATCTCTGTCTCTGACAGAGATACAGAAAGAGAGAGAGACAGAGATACAGAGAGTGATAGATAGACAGATAGAGAAAGAGACAGAGAGAGACAGAGAGAGAGACAGATAGAGATAGATAGATAGAGAGACAGAGAGAGACAGAGAGAGAGACAAAGATAGAGAAAGAGACAGAGATAGAGTTGGAAAGATAGATAGAAAGATAGAGAGAAAGAGAAAGAGATAGAGAAAGAGACAGAGACAGAGATAGAGAGACAGAGATAGAGAGACAGAGATAGAGAGACAGAGACAGACAGAGACAGAGACAGATATAGACAGAGATAGACAGAGACAGAGATAGACAGAGATAGAGAGAGATAGAGATAGAGAGAGATAGAGAGAGACATAGAGAGACAGTGATAGAGAGAGACAGAGACAGAGATAGAGAGACAGATAGAGAGAGAGACAGATAGAGAGAGAGACATATATAGAGAGAGACATATATAGAGAGACAGAGAGAGATAGAGAGTGAGAGAGAGATAGATAGAAAGATAGAGAGAGATAGAGAGACAGGGAGAGAGACAGAGAGAGAGAGACAGAGATAGAGAGAGATAGAGAGAGAGAGCGAGATAGAGAGACAGAGATACAGAGACAGAGATACAGAGACAGAGATAGAGAGAGACAGAGATAGACATATATAGAGAGAGATAGATAGAGATAGAGAGAAATAGAGAGAGACAGAGATCGAGACAGAGATAGAAAGAGTGATAGATAGACATATATAGAGAGAGACAGAGAGAGAGAGAGATAGAGAAAGATAGAGTATGATAGATAAAGACAGAGAGAGAGAGAGACAGAGAGAGAGACAAAGATAGAGAGAGAGGTGATGATGATATTCTTTTATTCCTCTATTTTCTGAAGATTTTAAGACAAAAAAGAAATGCATTTAAATACATAGAATCACAAAAATAGTGGATTCGTTACTTATTAAATTATTTCCAATAGCGAACGAATAAATAAATTAAAATCATTACTAAACTAGATAGAGATATATATACTATAGAACATTTGAAAATGTATCCTCACAACAAAAATAATTAGTTTTCTAATCGCTTTGCAATCCAGTACAAGTATTTCTTTCCTTATATTATGTTTGAGTTCTCTATTGAATCGAATATATAATATCCTTTATCTTATTGAAATACTTGGTAGATAGTCTGATCATATTTATCCATGCCTCAAATTCTAAACGTTCTGATATATCATTTAAACCACCAAGTAGTATAATCAGTATAATATCATCGATCTGATCACAGAAATCACGGTACATCACTGGAGGCATATGCGAAAATAGACTTTCCATCAAGTGGTTTCTGTCGTCTGAGGTTAAGGCACAACTCATCGAAATGTGCAAAATACGGTCATGACTCATTTTGCCACATAGGGGACACAGTCCAGGTCTTGCTTGCATTCCTCCAATACGAATTAATGTCCCATATTCCATTTTTCTGCTTGAGTCAGTGTAAGCTATTTTCCATAGATGATGCATTTTTTGTCCTGGATTAATTTTTAAAAATCTACCGAATCCCTCTGATGGATTTCTGATACTCATTTCATGTTTTCTCTACTCAAATATCTGTATTCTTGTCCCAATTAAGTTTTTCCATGTTATTTTGTTTGGAAATTTTCCAGTGAAAATAAAGTCGTTGAGATAGTCTTCTAAATCACTTTTTGAGCACAGTATTTATATCATATATAAAAGAGTTGTAGCTATGTTGGGGGTCAAAAATCAAATTTCCAACAGCCCAGAGGAAAACCTTTTTAGCAGTTAAGTTTGCTGATGTTCTACACATGCGACCAAGGAATACGAGTTTTTGCTTATCTATGCGAGCTTCCATTGATATCATCCCCAAGCATGATGTCGTAGATCCAATAGGCGATCTTTGAGGGAAACCTTGTACTCTCCGGGCGAAATATCGTTGTATTTTCTCCATTGATCAATGCCCTGATATGACATATTAAACCAGAGTTCTGAGCCATACAAAGCAGACGGCAATATAACTCTTTCCCAGACTTTCACAGAAACTATAGGATTCATCCCATTTGCATTTAATCCAATTGAGTATAGTGAGTTTGTTACACGTTTAGCTTTATCGTAGGAATGGACTATACGATCATTAGTTTTCATTGAATGTGAAAAGGTAACTCCTGCATATTTCACTTTTTTTGCTCTGGGAATATTCTGTGATCCCAGAGTAATTCCATTTGATGAGTACACTTCATTTTTTTGCTAAATATCATCCAATTACTCTTGTTAGAGTTATATTTCAATTTCCACTTCTGTGCATACTGATAAGCTGTATTCACGAGTATTTGCAATCCATTCAGCGTAGAGCTTAGTAGAGTAGTGTCGTCTGCCAAAAGCATGCCAGGTATGTTCATCTGATTCACTGTCATCCCGCAATTATTCATTACTAGTTCATTCAATAGGTCATTTATGTACACGAGAAATAAAAAAGCCGACATTACATGCCCTTGACCAACGCCTCTCCGTAATGGAAATGTGTTCGATATACACGCTACACAGGCACTTGACTGTGTGTAGGAATGGGCGATTATTCTCCATATTTTTGCATTAATTCCTAATATTTTTAGTTTTTTTAGTAGTAAACAATGCCACAGTCAATCGAATGCCTTTTCGTTATCCAGAAAAACAGCATATACATTAGAGTTATGATTATTAAAGTGCATCAAACATTCTTGAAGAGTAAATGCAGCGGAGATAGCTCCAGCCTCCTTACGAAATCCAAATTGATAAGGATGTGGAAAGCTTATTTTGTCTAAATACTTTTGAATTCTGGTCATCAATATTTTTTCAAACAATTTTCCCAGACAAGATGTCAATGTTATACCACGATAATTCACCGGATCCTTTTTATCTTTACCATTTTGTTTATATATCGGTATAATCATCCCACATCTATATACATTAGGTAAATACTCATACTGGATCATGTAATTAAAAAGGGCAGTTAAATGTCTGATTAAATATTTTCCACCATACTTTAAGTGCTCATTCGATACGCAATCAATGTCTGGTGATTTTTTTTTATTTTTAGAGACTTGATATGCTGCAACGCTTCTTCCTCTGTAATATTATTACATTTTATGTTATCAGTCTCTAGTTTGCTTTCTTCGTACATATTCTTCATTTTGACACAATCATTATGTTCCTCATCTGTTGTACCACTTAATTCAGAAAAATATAGTTTCCATAAATTGACACATTCATCCAAAGTATTAGATTCTACTCCTCGAAATGCAATATTACCAATGTCCGATTTATCTTTTCTATTTTCCGGTATGACTGTATAGGATTCGTCTATTCCCATTTCTGCACTCTTTTCTATCTCTTCAAATATGCACTCTTTATATACCTTATTCTCTAGCCTATGTTTCTTTCTAAACTTTCTTTTCACGTCCTTGTATCTTCTTTTGATGTTACACTCTGTGCTTCTATTTTTTCCTGCTTTGATCCATTCTCCGCGCGCTTTTCTCATATTCTGATGTAATTTTTCAAGCCCACTTTTCTTCCAATATGGTTTCAAGTGCGATTTGAATTCGGACTTTGGAATATATCGGTCTGATGCGGTTATTACACTCTTAGTTATCAATTCATTATACTTCTCTATATCTTCTACCTTTTTACACTCATAGGTGAAATTCAAGAATGCACTAACATCAGATTTATACATGCTCTTGTCTAATGGATTTGCCAAGTTCCATTTCATTCTTGGAGATACACGTCTTTTTATTTTCCTTCGATATATCTTTGCAAGTGCCGCTGTAATAGGTGGGTGATCCGATATTGAGAAATCAATTTTGTCATTTACTATGTGTCTTTTTACAGCACCTCTAATTATTTCAGGTATTAATATATAATCAAGTGTGGACCTTCGTGACATGTCTTTTGATCTATACGTGATGTAATGTTCATGTGGTTTTATCACCAGCGTAGCAACTATGTTTCTCTGTTCTATTCTTTTTTTGAGAGCAAGATCTCTTCTTGATGAATTTTTACACACAAGATCTGCATTCATGTCGCCTATAATTATGCATATATTTTCAGCAGAATACCTATTATACACATCAAAAACATTTTCACAAAATTTGTCATATGCATCATCAGTTCTAGTTGTCGAGGGAAAGTAGGTTGCGATCAAAATTATAGGTTCCAAGTCTCTCACTAAGATTTTCACCGCCATAATATTTGGGAACTCATTTTGTAAGGTGCTTACTTTGCATAGTGATGATTTATAAAATACGGCAACCCCGCCACTACCCCTATAGCATTGTTGTATCTCTTCAGTAGGTAGCGCAACTACTTTGAAATCATCATGTAATTTATCTAAATACGTTAGATTCTTTGTACAAAGCCAATGTTCAGTGATAACAAATATATCTGTGTCTGATAACAATTCAATTAGTTTCTGCGTGCTAGACATTATACCACGTACATTCCATGTTGAAATAATGAGCAAAATTATAATTAAGAAGCAATTACTAGTCATATGGCTATGCTCATTAGGAATATATTTTGTATTCTCATGCGTTTCATCAAGTGAGTAACCTTCTCTCCATTTTCTGTTTGTTATCCATTCCCTACATTTTATTCCAGAACTCCAAAATGATTCATTATTCATCATCAGTTCAAAATCTTTATCCAGTACATTTAGTCGAAATGTATATATATTTGATCCATCCCAATGGAGTCGTTCCTTTATGAGGCGGACGAATGTTACTGTCACACCTTCCTCCTTGCACTGAGTTGCGATAGCTGTCCTTACTAAATCTATATTTTTTCTCGATTTGACATTTGATAGCAGATTGCGTCTTATTTTGTTTCTTACAACTGGTTCAAATCCATCTGATTCTATATTCCTTTGACTGGGTCTGGTAATAATTGTCTCAATATGTCTATACGATGTATCTTTCTTTTTTTGTCTCTCCTCGTCATTCGGAAGCATTTTTTGATCATTTGGTGATTTGTTGTGCCCTATTTGATCTTTATTTATGTTTTCATTTATATTCATGTTAGCTCTATCTTCATATCTTAATTTCTTTTGCTGATTGTGGGTTGATGTACTTGCATTGTTAGATGTTACTTCTGTGCGCTGATTATGACTCACATTTTCCGTTATGTTAGTCCGATCATTCCGTGAAAGTGGCGGGAAATCTTTCAATGTAAACATAGCGGAACCATTTCCAGGCAAATTTGCTGGAAGAGTTCTAGCAAGTTCTTTGTGTATTTCTTTTTGTCCATTTACTACATTTTCTTGGTCAATAGTTGGAGAGATAGCATGTCTACTCTCCTTGTATGCTGATAGTTCATGATTTCCATGATTTTCTTTCATTTGCAAGTCTACGTTTCTACCACTTCCTTTGTTAGACTGATTGTATAAAAGTTTGTGTCTTGTACAAATTGTGTCTAACTTTCCCTCAATACAGTTAATCTTTTTCATGATCACATCTAGATGTTGATGTACATGAGAAGATAATTCTTTAATCTCATTTTCCCGGGTTGCCATTGATGACATCTGGAAATACATTCCTCTATTATCATTGATTAGTTTTTCTTCCTTTAATTTCAGTTGTTCTATATAAGAGCTCGCCTCTTCGAGTTTCTTCGTAGTTTCCACTAAGTCTGACTTTAAGTTTAGGATCTCATTTTCTGTCTGTGTCATAATATCACCTAACTGGTTTTCCAATCTGGAGAATTTTTCTTCAAACTTATCATTCATTATCGCTATCTGCGCAGATATTGTGCTCATTCTATTAGCATCTTCATGAGTTCTTTGTAAGGCGTTATCATTGACCAGAGCTTTCGGACTTTGTGATATACAATCACTGCGAATGGAGTTTAAACGCTGGGATGATCTTGTTTCATAATTATGCTTCAATGCCCATTTAGATATACATGCTTTCATGCCACTGTAATTATTATCTGTCTCTCTCTATCTCTGTCTCTCTCTATCTTTGTCTCTCTCTATCTCTCTCTCTATCTCTGTCTCTCTATCTTTGTCTCTGACAGAGATACAGAGAGAGAGAGACAGAGATACAGAGAGTGATAGATAGACAGATAGAGAAAGAGACAGAGAGAGACAGAGACAGAGATAGATAGATAGAGAGACAGAGAGAGACAGAGAGAGAAAAAGATAGAGAGAGAGACAGAGATAGAGATAGATAGAAAGATAGAGAGAGAGAAAGAGATAGAGAGAAAGAGACAGAGACAGAGATAGAGAGACTGAGATAGACAGAGACAGAGATAGACAGAGACAGAGATAGACAGAGATAGAGAGAGATAGAGATAGAGAGAGATAGAGAGAGACATAGAGAGACAGTGATAAGAGAGACAGAGATAGAGATAGAGAATGACAGATAAAGAGAGAGAAACATATATAGAGAGACATATATAGAGAGAGACAGAGAGAGAGACAGAGAGTGAGAGAGAGATAGATAGAAAGATAGAGAGAGATAGAGAGAGACAGGGAGAGAGACAGAGAGAGACAGAGATAGAGAGAGATAGAGAGAGATAGAGAGAGAGATAGAGCGAGATAGACAGACAGAGATAGAGAGACAGAGATACAGAGACAGAGATAGAGAGAGACAGAGATAGACAGATATAGAGAGAGATAGAGAGAGACAGAGATCGAGACAGAGATAGAGAGAGTGATAGATCGACATATATAGAGACAGAGAGAGATAGAGAAAGATAGAGAGAGATAGAGAGAGACAGAGAGAGACAAAGATAGAGAGAGAGACAGACAGACAGAGATAGAGAGACAGAGAGACCCACAGAGAGATAGAAAGAAAGGTAGAGAGAGATAGAGACAGCGAGAGAGACAGAGAGAGATAGAGAGAGAGACAGTGAGAGAGAGAGACAGAGATAGACAGAGACAAAGATAGACAGAGATAGAGAGAGACAGAGATAGAGACAGATAGAGAGAGAGACAGAGACATATATATATATATATAGAGAGAGAGAGAGAGAGAGACAGACAGACAGAGAGAGAGACAGACAGAGAGAGAGAGAGAGAAATAGATCGATAGATAGATAGATAGATAAAAATTAATTAATATAACGTTCGTAAAACGAGGAGTCAGTGTATAGTATATAACACCCTTTCCATCAGCCCCTCCCCCCGTCTGAAAAGGGGTTCATTGTTTAATAAAACCACATCTAAAATAATTTCAAGCCCATCTACTTACTCCTTGTTAATTTTATGAGATTTGAATGAATTGAACTGAATTAGTTAAAAATTTAAAATAAACATTTCAACCAATTAATACTTTTTGCATTGAACTCTCTTCGAAACAAGTGTATATGCTCACTGATGATGCTGTTTTGTCTTTGGGGTAGCTAATGTCATGGTCGATTGGATTGGCGATTCCGACAGTGGCACGGGGGAAATTATAGTCATCGGCAGGGGCGAGCTTGACGGTGGCACTGGGGTCATCACAATGGTCGGTGGCGGCGTCCCTTGTGATAAAAAATATCTGCCGCTTCATTGAGACGCCTTATAATCAGGATCGGATTTTGCCATATGCTGAACAAGCTACAGCTTAGGGCCTCACAATCTAAAGGAGCCTCTCAAAATGTCAGAACCTTTTAAAACTTGTTACAATTTTAGTATAATTTATATATAAGCAATAATTTATTCCGTGATTTTTTACATATTATGTTCACCATTGTTATTTATGCAATGTATTTTGTTCAAATTACATACTTTACATTGTAATAATTAGCAAAACATTGCCAAGTTCAATTGTTACACAGTCTTATTCTCTGTTATCAAATAGGGCCTCACCATTTTTAAATCCGTCCCTGCTGATAGCTTTAGTTAACTCCTACGTCATGTGACATTTTGAAATATTTTGCGCTCGTCGCTGTAATTTCCTCTTTCAATGCAGGGGCGCCCTCTATACTTACGATAAAGTTGATCATTTGACTATCGTGTTTCGTTCATTTCACCAGAAGTATTTGCGCATGGGTGTTTTATATGTATGGGGATCTTTTACTGACATTTCTGTAATCACTTTGTATCATGTTACGTTAGCTTAACCAGCATGCACCTCTACCTGCGTGGGTTCGAGTCTCGGGTTCGGCCAATGTGGGTATGTGAGAAAGCTTGCCAGTAGCTTCTTGTGGGTCGATGGTTCTTTCCGGAGTTTTCCCGGGTTCTTTCCCCACCATTTAAGCTGGCCGCCATGTATAGTCTATCTTGTGCTGAATAATGGCGTTAAACCCGACAACAACAACAATTAACCAGCTTGCGTTTGTTTCTTTTATATAAATACCATTTACTTCGTTTGACGTTTGCTTGTTTCAATGTTATGTTGTTTGTTTTTGTTGATACTTTTTCTGCTTTATTTATGACTCGCTTGTTTTATTTGAGTACCAGTCTTATTGCTTAAATACATTTGAAGTTTGGTTGTTTCATTCATATTCTCTTTGTTTCAGCTGAAATTTGTCTGTTTCATTGGTGCATCCATTGCCTTATTTGAATATTGATCTTATTGTCTGAGCTTTAATATCATTATTTTACAAGCATGTTTGTTTCATTGTAGCTTTTCATGGTTTATTTTAAAGTTGCTAATATTAGGCCAATGATATGTTTTTGGCGGCTATGGCTTTCCATACGTTACGTTAAGAGAGTATGAGGGTTAATGCGTACAGGCATGGCAACCGCGCGTTCGGGTGAATTAAAAATTATCTAAACTGAAATACAATATTTTTTTCTCCTAGTATATATATATATGTTTTATATGTATGGGTGTTCACAGGGCCCGAGAAAAATAAAAAAGGGAGTTTTCCTGCGTTTTGACATAAGGCATCTTCCTCGTGGAAGAATAAAGAGCACACACACACACACATATAAAAATACATGATTACATGTTGGCAATCAGAAGCAAACTAACCAGAGTAAAGATGTCTTAACAAACGAATAAAGAGAAGATAAAGAAACAAATAACTAGATGACTAGAAAGGAACATATAATATGTGAATAAGACGAAGACGCTTTGGATGTAAGCTTGCAGTATACATCTACAGATAGCGCCCTGTGCAACTCGTATGCTTGAAACGACACGTGTAACTAGGTAACATCAAACATTGCAACGCTGTAGGACGTTGCTTAGTTACACACGTCGTTGCGAGCATGTCAAGTTGATACTTGCTCTCTCTCTCTCTCTCTCTCTGACTGTACATACATCCATCCATCCATACATACATGCATGCACGCACTCACGTACGCACACACACAGAGACACATACATACATGCATACGTACATACATACATACTGTGTATCATTTCATTTTACTGTATTTGATACCATAATTGGCCTTGATGATGGGACATAGTTTAGTTTTCATTCTATGAAATTAATACGAGTTGTGATTTTTAAAGGTGTGGAAGCGTTAGCACTGTTCTACCAATGAATAAAATTAACGCTCTATTTACGTCATTGGAAAGGTGAAATAATTTACACACAAATTATAAAAGTTGCTTAAATTCGTTTACTCTCAACAGATCAATACTCTCCGCTGAATACTTATTGCTTTCTGCAACTTGTGTTCATATGCAATATGCTTCTTTATTTGTTAGGTTAGAAAATTAGAAGGCTTTCAAGGAAAAGAAGAAGAAAAACGTACGTAATTGGAATTTTTGCTTCATACTTTCCTGAAGGATATCGGAAAAAAGTCCCGTCTTCCCATCAGTCCAGCATAAACTAGTCGCCATTTTTGTTTTCCAGTTTTGCAAACAGAATACCTATGGAGCAGCCATGTAAGATTTTAATAAATAGCCTTTGATGTATAATGCAGTAAAAGAGTTGCTCACTCTGTCTATAATACTTTTTGGGTTTTGCTCACGACATCTAGCCTATTTTTTAATTATTTGTATAATTCTGATTTCTGAATTTGCTGGATTTGCTTGAACATTACCACACTGATAACTTTAAAAAGAGGTTCATTCGATGGATTATTTATGATACAAAAAGCTATATAAAGTTCTCATTGGAAGATATTCTTTATTTTGATTGCAGTGAATTTTGTCTTGCCCTACGCTGAGAACAACTTCACGTACAAGGAAATATCGGATTTAATATAAAAAATTCATGGCACAAATCTGATGGAAAATGCACAATACATTTTGTAATGTAGTTATTTCTGACTTTCAATACAACCTGATGTGTGTGTAACGTTTGTCGCATTTCAGTAATAAATACAGGTTAGGCTTTAGCATTTCATAAATATTTCAAGTTTCTATGAAATGTACATGTATTTATATGAGTAGGCAGATTAAACATCCAACAGTAAGATTTCTAAATTGGACTACCATTCGTGAATATTTAAATTGACTATAAGAACCATGACTGGTCGAGGTTGTAAGAAGAAAGAAAAAAAAAACCAGACATTTTTTAAAATTAAGATTCTTTATCAAATTACTCCTTTGCTCGTTATCTTTAGATATGTGTTATATTTTATGTACATCCGTCATCGTCAATACATATCGCCCACTTTGCAAAATAAATGTAGCTTATTGTAATGGTTCAACATCGGAAAACCCTGAAAACTTTTGCGGTTAACATTCCATTTTTCTGCCCAGTTCTTAAATTGCGAGAGAGAGAGAGAGAGAGAGAGAGGGAGGAAGGAAGGAAGTTAGATTCGGAGTGGGTAAAGAAGCAACATCTACATTTATAGCGAAACAAGCTCCACCTCAGGGGACGCAGTATGTAACATATTGTGAATTTAATATGGCAATCCATATTTCACTTTTTTATATATACCTTTATATGAGATCATATGTGCTTCTTTGAAAGAGATACTTTGTTCAGCAGTTCAAGTCAAAAGTGAAATTATAGTTTGACAGAACTACAATGGAGATAATTTTTTATTCTAGTAATAGAGTACTGTCTCTCTTGTTCATTCTTCAAAATTTTCTTCAGATTAGATATTATGACCGTTACAAGGTTAAGAAGAAAATGAATGAGTTAAATTATAATATTAGTGCTCCTGGGATCTAAATAAATTATAGGAGTACCAGTATATCGAAAGAGATAGCCAGGTTAAACAGGCAATTAATTTAGTTGTACCCGTCCCACTCTGTGAAGATTTAAGTGAAAAAATACCATCGGATTCTACTGATACTGGAGTTACAAATCTGCGGAAATCAGAAATTATGAAAGATCTGGACCAGAAACTTTCACATTTGCACGAGCAAGAAGGAAATGAACTTAAACAATTATTATTTGAATTTGAGCACTCATTTCCAGATGTTCCTACAAGAACGAACAAAATTTTCCATGACATTGAAAGTGTACATTCTAAACCTGTCAAACAACACCCGTACAGGATGAACCCTCTCAAACAGGAATACTTGAAAAAAGAAAGTCAGTAGTTGCTGGAGAATGATTTCATAGAGCTCATTAAATGTGATTGGAGTTCACAATGCATAATTGTCCCAAAACCAGATAAAACTTTCCGTATGTGCACTGATTATAGGAAGGTTAACAGTGTGCCAAAAACAGATTCATTTCCATTACCAAGAATCGATGACTGTATTAATAAGATCGGAAATGTCAAGTATGTCACCAAATTTGTCTTTCTGAAAGGATTTTGGCAAATAGCACTATCGGAAAGAGCAAAGGAAATTTCGACATTCGTGACTCCAAATGGACTTTATCAATATAGAGTAATGCCGTTTGGGATGAAAGGGTCGCCAGGTATTTTTCAACGTCTCATGAGTCTGATTACCTCTGGTCCAAACAAGTGTGATGCTTACACCGATGATGTGATCATCTACAATGATACCTGGAAAGAACATTTAGCAACAATTCGGAAATTCTTTGACAGACTCACAGATGCCGTGCTAGTGTAACTTTTCTAGGACATATCGTTGGACATGGCCAGTGTAAACCAATAAATGCTGAATTCCCTGTACCTGTTAATAAAAAGCAACTGATGCGACTTTTAGGATGGCCGATTTTTAGGATGACCGGATACTATAGAAAATTTTGTTCCAATTTTTCTATAATTGCTGAAACCCTGAAAAATGTATTGAGTAAGAAAAACAAGTTCCTTTGGACTGACAAATGTCAGAAGGCTTTAAAGAGGTTAAAAGCCATACTTTAAAGAGCGCCACTTCTTACAGCTCCAAATCTCAGCTAATCATTGAAACTGTCTGTTCAATTTTGGGGTTGGAGCAGTTTTGATTCAAGAAAACGAAAATGGTATTGATCATCCAGTGTTCTATTTTTCTAAGAAATTTAATAAGTACCAAAGAAATGATTCTACAAATGAGAAGGAATGTTTGGTTTTGATATTGGCATTACAACATTTTGAAGTTTACATTAGTTCAGCTCCTTCTTCGATTATTGTGTTTAGTGACTACATCCTCCTTACTTTCGTCGGCAAGATCAAAACGAAAAATCAAAGACTACTAAGGTCGAGTTTGTTATTACAGGAATATGATTCTGACATCAGACGTATCAAAGGGAAAGATAATTCAATAGCAGATGCACTTTCCCGTGTATAGAAATGTATTATTTCATGTATAATTTATATAATTTAAAAGAGTTCTTTTTTTTACCTCATATTTAATTAATATATGGTTAAAAGAAGGCTTTATCATATAAATCTTTCTTTTTCTTTATGGGGGGAAGTGTTATGTATATTTGATTTAATTTATATTTGATTTAATTTAATTCTGGGTAAGTTTTAAAATCTTTTTATTTTTAATTTCATTACACGTCAAAGTAATGCAATTATTTTTACTAGGAATTTGCTACTTTCCAGAAAATTCAGTTTGACCTGACTCTTTCCATAAACACCTAATAACAGAAACACTGTTTCTATATTTTACTTAGTTTCCGACCTTGATTCAAAAATCACTGAGACAAGTAAACAACTTTCTTCTTTTATTTTATTCTCGGATTAAAATGATTCGTTTTTATCAGGGTCATACTGGGAGTATGTGACTTTAGATTCGTAAACAGCCTCTATTTCACAATTCTGGGTTTTCCAAAACTGCGCAGTCGTTAGATTTAATAGTAATGTTTAGAGAGATATTTCTCAGTTTGGGCTTTTACCTTGGACACTGGAAAGTGTTTCGTTGTGACCAGTAAGGAGTTACATTTTAATTTGTATAAAAATTATCTGGATTCTAAAAATTAATTTTTTTCCTAGAAATGTTTGAGTGCTCATACAGAATTCTTGGACAAAGACATTTATTTAAAGTTTGTTCGGAAATTAAAACACCGGAATATTGTCTGTGGATCAACAAAGAACTGTAGACACATCCGTAATATAAAGGCTACAGTATACGTTATCGCCTTCCATTTTTCGATTTTTCGTCGGGGCTCGAACTTAAATTTATTAGAACATTCAATTACTAGGACTTCTAAAATTTAATTCGTGGATTATTCTTGGATTATTTTTGGATTTGATTCTTAGAACCGTAAGTTCTTTTCCTCATTTTTGCATTGATTCTCCAGCGAAATAAATTATTTGTTAAATTGTTTTTTTTTTCTTCTCCCTTTTTCTTTGTTACTGTTTATTAGAGCCTAAACACGTAACAATAATAATAACAATTTGAAGCTATAAACATTGCATGACTTAAAAGTCAAAGAGGTATATTATGACAAGCCAATATGTCTCCATATGAATCAAAAACGTTTGGCATTCGGTCCAGTTCAAGATGACAAACATTTTATTTTATTTTAATTTATTTTATTCAAGAAGAATAAAAACTTAAGATTAAACATCTTCACAAAACTTTTATCAGTTTTTTTTTATCTTAAAGCTGACACTGTAAAGACATAAGTCATTGATGTAACGGTATTAATGTTATCACGATTGTAAGTACAAAAGCTGTATGCAAGTTCATAAAAATACAAGCATTGATGAACAGATAATTTTGCCATTGCTCATGTAATGATAATTGTTGTAGTACGTGCTGTATTTATATCCAATATTGGGTAAGTTTTTACAAAGCATCAATATATATTTCTGAATCTTCCAAAAAATAAAACTATCCTATTTGATTCCATTCAGAATATGTTCTTGAAACGAGTACAAGTATGTCACTAACTGTGTTTAGTCACTACTAATGACAGTAAAATGGGGTTACCATGGTCCTGACGTCATTCTGCAGCAACACAAGGGCTCACATCGGAATGGAGAAACAAAAACAAACAAGCAAACAAAACATCATAAAATTACAGTAAAATAAAATTAAAAAATACACAGTATGTATGTATGTTGTTATAGGGTTTAACGCCATTTTTCAGTACACAATAGGCTGTACAGTATTAATGGTGGAGGAAGAACCCGGCAAAACCCCGGATAGAACCACCGACCCACGAGAAGCTACTGGCAAGTAGTCTGACATACCCACATTGGCCGAATCCGAGACTCGAACCCACGCAGACAGAGGTGAGATGACAGTGAACCGTAACAGAGAACGCTTTTTACCACTAGGCCACTCGTGGCCCCATGTATGTATGTATGTATGTACAGAGAAAGAGTGAGGTGTACTCACATGATTACTTATAACTTAGATGATCCAACTACAACTTTGTTATAACTGGGATATATTTTTTTCTCCCGCTTTCTTGCTGACATAGACCAGTGTAATTAGGCTCAGACGAACAAATACATAAGCAGATAGGTTAAGTCCTTATCAGAAAGGTGAATTATTCTTTTTAATTTATTACTGCGCAAGGAATGTCGTTAATTGGTTTTACATGTGAACAGAGATTTGTACATGTACACATCTGAGCAAAATGTGTACATGTACAAATCTATATTACTTCAATATGTTGATCCGTCACTTACACCTTTGAGCAAAATGTATACATGTACAAATCTTTCTTACTTTACTGTGTTGATCCGTCACGTATAAAATGTGTACATGAACAAATTCATTTTACTTTGATGTTGTATTTGGCGGCTGGTATCGGCCATCGTATTCACGGGTAGGGGGCCGACTTATCGGTTTAGTCGGGGTATAAATGATGTTTTCAGTGATACATAGATACATACATACATACATACATATCGGCCTTGAGGTTTTGCTATCAAGGGAGTTAATAACGAAGGGCTTGCTTCAAGTACCGTGAGAAAACTTGACTAAACATTTCGGAGAATAAATGTTAGAAACATTACTCGAAACTGTCGAATGCGGCCTTCGAGGAAGATTTGGAGTAGAGTAAAGTTTAAAGACAGAGCAGATGATTTCAAGAATACTGACATATTTAATGTATGAAGTATGTGTCATTCGTTATATTTTGTCAGGTCTAATCTGTATGTTTCAGTTTGCATGTAATTTTGTTTCAGGCCGTTGAGCTACTGACATCGCATGTCTTAAAAATACGACGATTGAAATGTAATAAACAACTTCGATATATTTATAAATTCAGGCTGTAAGTGGAAGCACTTACACAAAATAAAAGTTTCAAGACAAGACCTAGTTAGTCATTCTGGAAGAACTAGATGTAGAAGTTATACGACAAGGTGCTTGGGAAGTGGAAACAGACTATCGCATTTTATTGCATTAGCTTGGTCATCTGGTATGATGCGATACAAGTAAATTTAACTAAAACATAATTAATCAGTGTGTATAGAGCCAGAACTGATACTAGATTAGTGGTGGTAGTAATCGTGGTAGTAGTAGGAGTTTTAGTATGAGCATTTATTGCTGTTGTGATTGTTGCTGCAATAGTGAAAGTATCAGTCTTGATGTTGTAGTATGCAGTACAAGATGTATTTGTGTTGCTTGAGATTATAACGGTTATAATAGTAACATAATCAGTAGTCAAACATTCGAAAAGCACTTTCTACAAACAGCATCTGTGACACCAGTAGTGTTTAGTATGTTTAATTTGCATTGGGTTTTTTAAAAATAAAATAAGGTTTTCTTTTATTCAGTATTTGCTATGGGTTATGTTAAATAGTATTTTATAGCTGACTTCATCCAAAACCAAGTTTATTGTCTACCTGACCAGAATGATTGGCTTTTTTGTTTTGGAAACAATAATACTTGGTTAGTAGTTTCTGTATGAGTGTGGGTTTAATATTAAAATCAATATTAATAGAAGTAAACATACTTACGTTGATGTGAGTCAAGGACATCGTCTTTACCATGTTCTTTATTAGAATTTTAGTAACAGAATCTTCTAGACAGAATGGGATTTTCCATTAAGTATTAGCTCTTTTAGGAAATGCTAATTGTGACTTTAGGTCAAGTAGAGGGCTTTATAATCTTGTTTACTGGGAAAATTATTTCTTCGTGCTGTAAGATCATGAAGCAGAATCATTGCTGTGTTCAGTATTTTGATTTGGACGAAATTATTTTATTTAATTAGTCTTCTCTGGAAATACAAAGTGCTCTTTACTATTCTTGGACAGAGTCATTAACTGGGAATTATGCTGAATTCAGACAAGGAAACCTTGGATTATATTAAAGTCATTCAACAAAAGACTGTTGGCACATCATTACTATTCAAGCCATTAGGGACTGCATGTCACTGCAGGCACATCAACACATTCAGCGTTGGAAATTATTTGGAATACCGCTAAAGTTTATACAGAGCTTTATTCATTAGGACCTGTGTCTGTAATTCTATGATTATTTGGGATAGAATTCGCAATATCGTGACTTCTTTAACATTTTTACTTTGTATTCTAGGGGAATACAATATTTTATGGATTTTACAAGAATTGTTGGTTTTTATTCTATTATATTACTTATTTTAAAACCAAAGAGTCATGATAGTAGAAGCATGAATATAATGTATGGGCAGTAACAACAGTAGTAGTAGTAGTAGTAGTAGTGGTAGTAGCAAAGGAAATCTTAGCGGCGACGGCGGTGGCAGTAGTAGTAGGTAGTAGCGATTGTTTGGTGGTGGGGGAGGTAATGGAGGTGGTTGATGTGTTATTGACCTTTTCAAAGTTCAGCAGTCCATCCTGCGTGCCATCTGACGTTTATTGTTGGTTGATGTATCACAACTTGAAAAAAAATATTTCGTATTGGAAGAGCAATATTGGATAAGAGAAAAACGAGTTGTACGGATTGTTTCTTGTACTTTGCCTTTCTTTATAAGATTTTAGCAAGCTTTCGATGGATGGATGGATGGATGGATGGACGGACATGTAGTGTTTAACGGCACGATACGATAAAAAGTTAAGTTCTAAAAATATAAACTGTACTTAGTTACGACGAAGACTGATACCACAGTGGTAGTCGTTCTAGCTGCATTGTTTATCTATGTAATCTACTTGAAGAACCTCTTAAATTTGAAAAACCCACATCCTTAGTAACGGTCAAGTCTAAAGCACTTACAAGAGAATTCGTCAGTGGTGTTGACATTTCTACTACAAACAACATAAGACGCTTTTGCATGCAAGGTTCCTTATACAGGGTCTGTTTTTATATCTTAGGTTTATGTGCTCTTACAAATCAACGGTTAAGTGACATTACAAAAGGTTGTTACGTTGATGATCAAATGTGACTAGCAAGTTTCAATGTGAAAATATTTATTTAAAAGATAAAACAAAGTTCGGATGAAAATGAAGATTATTTTATTCGTAATCAAATCTAATAATCAAATTAGCTCTAATATTCGACGTGCTGATTACTCCTAATCCAAGGAATTTTGAAATTATACACGTAAGGTATCAAAAGGAAACGTACCTATTTTCTTTCGTTTCTTTCATTTTATTCTTGATTCTTTGTTCCATATCTAATCCAATAAACGTTCAAGATATATATATATATATATATATATATATATATATATATATATATATATATATACACACACACACACACACATATATATATATATATATATATATATATATATATATATATATATATATATATATATATATATATATATATATATAATCAAATTACTATTGAGGATCGAACAATAAGTATGAACATAAATTATATATCTGCAAGCACGTGTAACTGACAAGATAAGGTGTTTTAAATAAGAAATACTTTAAATGGATACAGAAAAAAGTAATGTAAGTAAATTGTTACGTGGTGGTTAAGTTGTCGTTATCTATTCTATTCGACTACGGTGTTATTGCTCAGATCGAGTAAACGGTAAAATAAAAAATGAAATTTAGAGATATAATAAATGGAGATTTGAGCAGAGATACAGAATAGAACAACACGAGGCCCGAATGCAGAATAAAATAATTTAATCCATTATATAAATAAAATGGAATCGAACAAGTCATTTGAAGCATAGACTTCTCGTAGAAATAATTACCAAGTTTATTAAAACAAAGCAATTATCAGCTCTGTTTATTCCGATAAGATAAATTTCATAATGAAATTAAATGAACAACCTGTCTCAATTGCACAGCATGCCCGCATAACCTGGTTGCATGTCGTCAATCCAAATTAAAAGTTATCCAGTCTCCTTCTGGTCATAAACCGTAATTTGGTTCTCTGTAACCTGCCCTCTCTGTATAAGTGTTTATATGGATTATTGTTCTTGTGCATTCGAAACTAGCTCGCTTTTGTTGTACAATAATCTCTCTATGCATTTAGGTTCCGTGTCCCTCAAACTTCCAGACACCCGTCCCTTGGACAAATTATAACGAACGTATGCTTCCTAATCCCCAGGAACTAAGAACTTCTTGCCTTCCCGCAGAAACTTAGACTGCCTAATTTTGAGATTAAGAATGTTTAAAACATTGAATTTGGTGTGGGAAACACAAACTCCTTGTTTAGCTTAGCCAATCAGGATTACATGTATCTAACCGCCGAAAATTAACACATGCCTATCAAGTTAAGTAGTTTTTCATATTTCCCCACTTTATGAAAAAACCTATTCCTGGAAGGTCTCATCTCATGACAATTTTTTCAACTGGAACGAAACTAAAATCTATAAGGCCTCAAACCAAGGCATTAAAACAATGTATTCTAGCAACTTAACACGGTACAAAAACCCATTCATCAACTTAATAAACTGTGAGTCACACTGACCCTATAACGTTCACTCAGTTATGCGGCCGTAACATCTTAAACAATTCAGAGTGTTATACATATCCTCTGTGGAAAAAAAATACCATTTGATTAAATCGATATTCTTTGCTGAAAGGATTATACTAACAAATTTATTAAACGTCTGTACAACTTTTATGTTATAATTCCTTTCCATGCCTGTTACCTGCTGGGCGAAAGCACTGGCAATCATTTGTTTCATACTGGCAATATTTTATGTAAAAAATAAAACTTATTCAGAAAGACTAGCAAGGTGTTCGTCTTGTCTTCTTTTAGACTGGCTCAAAAGCTATCTTCACAATAAAAAAGCAAAGAATGATCATTCGTGGCCGACAGTCTGACTGCAAACATATCCAGGCAGGCGTGCCCTAAGGATCAATATTACCACCTCCCCAATATTATTAATCTATATAAATGATATTGTACATTGACGGGCTCAGAAATAAATCCAAGAAAACTCCGTAAGAATTATCCATAATTCTCGGCAGAATTTGAATTTAACCAACTATCAAAACAAAGATTACAATTAATCATTTAACACTGATAGTATGAAACGTCTGTCCCTTTAAGTATTTTATTCTAATTAAAATTTTCCATTCCATAAACATCCTAGCTGAAGTATGATGCTTGACACGAATCTGCAGTAAATGTTTTTCTCACTCCAGAGTCACTGACCTTAGCTAAATAGTACTCCTTTTTTTAATTGACCAATACTTTTTCAAACCAGTATTCTAGTGAAAACAGAACTGCCCCTTGTCATGAAAACATCTCACCAATTCCACCACAATATTATAATCAATATTCAATCAAATATACATCTTTTTGTTGACGACACTGGTCTGTATATAGTTGTAGAACATCTCCCATCATCAACCCTTATGTTGAATTCTGTATATAGTTGTAGAACATCTCCCATCATCAACCCTTATGTTGAATTCTGTATATAGTTGTAGAACATCCCCCATCATCAACCCTTATGTTGAATTCTGTATATAGTTGTAGAACATCTCCCATCATCAACCCTTATGTTGAATTCTGTATATAGTTGTAGAACATCTCCCATCATCAACCCTTATGTTGAATTCTGTATATAGTTGTAGAACATCTCCCATCATCAACCCTTATGTTGAATTCTGTATATAGTTGTAGAACATCCCCCATCATCAACCCTTATGTTGAATTCTGTATATAGTTGTAGAACATCTCCCATCATCAACCCTTATGTTGAATTCTGTATATAGTTGTAGAACATCTCCCATCATCAACCCTTATGTTGAATTCTGTATATAGTTGTAGAACATCTCCCATCATCAACCCTTATGTTGAATTCTGTATATAGTTGTAGAACATCTCCCATCATCAACCCTTATGTTGAATTCTGTATATAGTTGCAGAACATCCCCCATCATCAACCCTTATGTTGAATTCTGTATATAGTTGTAGAACATCCCCATCATCAGCCCTTATGTTGAATTCTGCTCTTTAGAGAATTAATTGCCACATACAAGGCCTGTTAAATTTGATTAAAACAAAACACACCCAGATATATAATCTTCCCGGTGCCATAACAATATATTGATCAAAGTGATAGCTACTCATTGTCACCTAGAGACATACATTCTGTCAAGACAGCGCGTGTCATATACATGCATATACTATTATCTATAAATCCTCTTTTCATTTGAAACTATTGCAAAAATTAAAAAAAATTCGCAGATCTTTCAATATTACAGACTTTTTAGTTTTCTTTTATTTGTCCAATATACAGATGCAATATGTGATAACTGCACTGTATGACCAACAAGAAATCAAATAAATGCACTGTATGAACCACGGGAAATTAAAGAAAAGAAAATAACGTTGAAAGCATCATGAATTTTGACAGAAACAGCTAGGATATTTAATGCTGATGCTTTGTTCAGTGAATCGGGTTGGGACAGGTGCTTTCGGAAGTTTCGTGTTTCCATCTTGCAGACCCCTCGCCTACTTGTTTACAGACCCAAAATAATACAAAACGATATTTCTGGATCCGCCCTGAGGAAAACTTGAAGAAAAAACAACATAATATAGATAGACTAACAAATTTCTTCAAAATGGTTCACAGTAAATATTCTTAATATTTGCAAATAATACCAACTCGGCGAGGCAACCATTCTGTAATTTTTCTCTCTCTAAGGCACACCTACATTTCATAATGTGTAGAGCACAACCTTTAAGTCTTTCGGCAAAATATGAAGATGGGAATTTTATATCGATAGAAGCTGGCTGGAAAAAGTGAGGCTCAAACATCTTTTCAAAATGGATATAACAAATTTTCTTCTATGCTCCTGCAGAGAAACAGATTGTACTCAACATTTCTTTCTTGATAGTAAAAATGCACTGAAATCAGTGCAAAACTACTCTTCCAACTTCTTCACAACATGGTTTTGCACGCCCTACTTTGGATAGAACTGAAACCTTTTAGCTTACATAGTTAAAATGAGGACAACATTTTTTATATTAGAAAGATGGATAATGAGGACATTTCAGCTTACAAATGGGGAACTGATGACATTTTGATAAAAAGTACATGATTTAATATTCAATAGTTTTGATCTTCAATATTTCTATAGTAAAGTAGCAGTGACAGTTATTCTTTCACTTGAGAAAATGTGGGTAGTAAAATTGTGCAGGTAAACTCTTTGCTAATATTTTTACGAAGATAAACGCTTCGACTAAAAGTAAATATGTACTGTGAGATAAAAGAGTAGAGGTAAATGTGGTGTAAATATTCTTGAAGAAAAGATGGAGGTAAGATGGGTAAAAATCTTCAAATACCGACTTTGCTCGTTTATAAATCAGTTTAACTGGGGAAAAATAGACCGTCATAAACCGTCGCATAATGTGTCGGCAGATAAGGGTCTGTTTTGTTTTGTTTTTGCTGATTAGTCCTAAAAAATCTACTTAGACCCACATATGCCGGTACATTGCGCAACCGCAGATCTGATTATGTGCATTTGCATTTATAAGAGAGTACAAATACGGTACAAAATTCAGACCGCGGTGGTAAATAAAGTGGAATAGTAGTACAAGTCAAAGGCAAGACCATCATTTTAATAGGTGACACCATGAAAAGCACCTCTAGTAATTTTGCAAGGGATAGAGTATTTATGATAAAAGAAAAGAAAAAAAAAAAAACTCGAGCAGCAATATTGATGAAGGCTGTATAAGTAATAGGATCCAATGATATATGGATAAATATGTCGAACTATTAATGAGACTGTAGCAGTATTCTGTGAAACTTATCATTGTGGATGTATATCATATCTCTATTTTACGTAATCTCCAATTTCACAGCCATACTTTTCTTACGTCAAAAAGTAGTTGAAATTAGGATTTAAGACTGTGTTATGTATACATGTAACTGACAACACGCAGTGATATTTTTGAACTAGCCTAAACTTTAAACTCTCAAAGAATTTTTGTCAAAAGACAATTACAAAACAAAGACAAATAAGACGATAGACAGAGAAGAAACGTTCAATTTACGCAGCTTTACGTCATGATGGCTCTAACAGAAATATTATCTCAAAATTATGGACCTCGAACCTTACTGATTTTTTTAAACTCTGATATTAAAATGGCCATTATATCAGAGTTACTTTTTTCATGCGTATGAGACCTATATGCAGTTTTGAACTCTCAGTCTCGAAGAAGATTCAAATAAGACCTATTGTATTTCGAGCGATTTCGGGCGAGGAGGGAAAAAAAATCGAGAAAACGAGTCATGTGGAATATAGCGACAAAAATAGAGAATTTGAGTCCGTAATGGCTATTAAAGGAATCTGTTTTGTTATTATAGTGAAACCATTTTATACAATATTAATGAATGGCCCGCCGCCAGCACATTCATTTATCCTATACAAATGAAAATATGGCAGATAAATGAAGTGTCGGTTTAATCAGATCATGTCCACAATCGACCTTGCTGTTCAAGAGTGTTATACAAGGCTAGAAATCAAATAAAGGTTTGGGCTTGAAATGAATGAAAATCTGTGGTTGTCATAAATTATTGCAAAATTTCCAATACAAGGCTGAGATACCTCGCTATGCTATCTATCTCCCTTAGTTTTTATAACAGCGAAAATATATGAGTTCAAGTTTCTCAAACGAACAAATTACGGCACCTTTAATAAGCCATATTAAAATTTGATAAGTTAGTTATACTTATGACAATATGTACTGTTGCGGTATTTAAAGGAATGACAATTTAACACCATGTACCCAAGCTAAATAAACATCGGCATGTTTACATTTATTCAATGTACATAGCTAAACGGTACCCATGGCTCGAGACGAGATAATTTGAATGGGATCTCGACTCGAAGGACGATATGTGAGTAATGAACTATACAATGCTTCTAGTTGACTAAAACCGTTCAATCACGTGATCCGTGTCGAGCTTGCGGGGTGAATCTCCGGCGTGTTACCTAGCGATTACGTACACTATTCTTGAACATGGCTGAACTGATTTATTAAACCGAGAAGGAAACTGTTTGGTTTCAAACTTAGATTGCGGTGGTAGTTTCGAAACTGACAGAGTTACTAGTTCAAAGTACGAAAGTGTTTGCCAACGGTTTTTAAACTGATAGATTTGCCACGGAGGAAATTTCGCGAATACAAAAGCATATGCAAATGTATAGGCACCGGTAATGTGTATTGCTATTACTATTATTCCACACCAAATGATCAGAGAATAAATAGAGCTAAAGGTTGCTGAAGTTTCATTTATTCCGTTCAAGAACAGAATGGCCACCAGTATGGTCATGTCCCGAGCAGTTTCAGCGGCTGGTTCTGCATCTGGAAGAATGTCCAACTTACCAGTGATCCAACATCCTATGTCCCGGATGGGGGATGCGCAGGACCTTAATATCCGGGGGTCATCTAGTATAGCTATTCGACGAGAAAATACAGTGGTGACCATTCGCAGCGGACGTGCTGAGGTCGGAAACAACCATGGTGCTCACAATCATATGCGGAAAAGTGTTCCAGAAAGGATTGTGCAATGGCCTCCAGGTACTATTATTATTATTATTATTATTATCATTATATGTGGTGGAGAGTCCATAATGTAGTTGATATCTGTAATTTAAATTATGCAGTCCTTTATAACCATGTTTCATTACAAACACGACCAAATTTAATTTTTGCTACATTAATATTATATATTTCATTTTAATAGTTATCTTTATTTTCATACAATTATATGATTCAGTTTTAATACTGTCCTTTTGTCATTTTAAAAAGCATTCAATTCTAGGTCTGAGGAAGTATTTATTCTCTCCTTCCATCGTTTATGAGTTCATCTTTTATGATTTGATTTCTAAGTATTTCCTTCTTCTTTTAATACTTTGGCGAGAAAACATAAGTATTTCACTTTTAGCATGATGCCATTACTAAATTAAGGACATTGTTTTCGAGGTCAGCTACAATTTCAATTACCTACCAACGTGTACGAAACCGCCTTTATACATCAGTATTTTACACTCGTACGTGCCTGTAACATTACGTCTATTTCAGCGTTACCCTGGTACCCTGGCCTCCCATGACAAGCGCGGAGCATCATGTCAGACCAGGGTATCAGGCTAATTTCATTGCTTGAGTCGGTTGATTAAGTTTTCATTTGCAGATCACTCTAAAATACGTGCAATCAATGTCGAATATATATGGTACAAGCATGACGTATCTTGCTATGCTGTGAACATAAGTCACTGTGATGTATTTTTTTTGGTATCAGTATCAGGTCCATTGAGAACAACGCGTATAAAAGGTAATTTAAGGCCATCTTAAAAATTGAAGAATATATTACTTATTCAGTAGAAAGAGGTGATCACATTTGTATTTGCTCGTTCTAATTGACGATGATTATCTCTAAGGGACCCCCCGTGATGAGCTATGCATTGTGGGTAAGAATGGTAGGTATATTATAGTCGTACACACACATACACCTTTTGTCTAATCTATGTACAAGATAGTGGTATCTATGGCCTGTGTATTTTTGATAACACCTAATGTATCCACCATTACACATATGCACCGTGGGGGGTAAGAGTTGTGTGTGCGTGAGAGAGAGAGAGAGAGAGAAAGAAAGAGAGTTCATCAGTATCTGAATGTACTTGTATTTAACTTTGCACGTTAGTAAGCAATTCAATTCATTAAGTAATGAACAAAGAGGAAAACAAACCAGAATAAATAAAACATAATATGTTTCAAAAAGAAAAATGATGCCCAAGTTAAATACAAATGCTAAAGATCTATAATACACAGACATGTCAGGTATGGTGTTCTATAATACACAGACATGTCAGGTATAGTGTTCTATAATACACAGACATGTCAGGTATGGTGTTTGTGTTAGAGAATTTATGGGGAAAATTGTATACAGACGAGTAAAGACTGCTGTCGAATCAAATTAAAATTTTCGCGTTTTTGATAATTTATGTGCTTAGGCCTGCAAACTGTTTGACAAGCAGTACAAAAGATCGAACTTTAGCATTCTCAGTTTTAATATTTTAAAGGTAGACTGCTATTCTTACGTCAGATCTTTTCGATGAACATAACATCGTCGTGTCAAAATTTTAATTCTCTGAATTCTTTTTTCTTTTTTCTTTTTGCATTCTTTCTCGTCGACAGTGTTATATATACGGCTATGGAGGGGTATGATTGATCGATATGAAATGTAAATGTTTTTTCAAGAGAATCTTTTGTGAGTTTATCCTGTTTGTAACAGAAACAAACAGAAAATTTTTCATTTATGGAATTTCAGTCCTTCTACAGATTGTCTTTGGAACACTCGTTGCTGAAATTCACCTAATTATTTAGTTGCAGAATTGTGAACTCATTTTTCAATACAGATGTAGATAATAAAAAAATACAAATGCCGGTGAATGTGTCGTTTTCTCCTTGTATAATCATGTATTTCTCGTGAGATACAGGTTTGATCACTAGTATTTTGAAATTCAAAGTTATTACATATTTAATATGATTAAATATCCAAAGGTTTACCGTAGGTGTTTAATTAGTACCACCAGTCCTTAAATATACAGCGAAAGGCAACTTTACTAAAGCTGTTTCAATCTTGTCACACGACACAAAACAGGTTACTAGGCTACTTCCCCCGGGTCGCTTCTGCTTTCATCGCGGTGCAAAGGAAATAAATATCCCCCATGCTGATGCAAACTGTTTAAAGGAAGAAGCCTAGGCTAAGGACACCGGTTGTTTGTCGCATACATTTTTAGACGGACATAAGGCAAAATGCATGAAAATGGGAAATATTTATTCACACTATGCATTCAAGACCGTGTTTCGTCTTCTTTTTGTTATTCTTTTGTTATTGTTCTTTTTGGTTTGCTCTTATTGGTTTCGTTTTTTATTAATTTTTTTTTTAATCACGGAAAGATCTGAGATCGTGCGATTTGAGAAGGTAATGGAGCTACGCACATAGTGGAGGGTTAACACTTGCAAACAGATGATATTATACTATCAGTATAGTCTAATTAATTAATGCCATTATCTGCACGCTTTAAAATGATTTTCAAGAACTAGACAGAAGATCTTTGTTCTTCAACGATATCAGTGGCGTCACTAGGGGGTGGGGGTGCGGACTGCACCGGATGACACCATCAGAGGGGGTGATACCAAAATGGCTGCCTATAAAAATTTTGAATTTTGTGCAGGAAAGGGGTCCATGGGGGTGACCCCATGAGTTACCGCACACGACATTCTTTAAAACATTTAAATTTTTGTGCAGGAATGAGGTCCATGGGGGTGACACCATGACTTACCGCACTGGATGACACCAACCTTAGTGACGCCACTGAACGATATCATACTTTGTTTAAATATGATATTGATTTTGTTAGACCCAATTCAAATGAAGCCTTGCTAGCCTTCATAGATGGATCGAAACCCGTAAGGGCGCAAGAATAAATCAGAACATGTAAGCCACTGACGATAAGATCTGCTAGGATTGTTTGCTTGCTTCGACCAAAATGAGACAAATGGTTTTGATTAATGAGTTTTAGATTTCGTTTATCTATTATAAGAGCTGTATACACTTCGATCTGACAGTTCTTAAATCCCATTCTTATATATCGAACATCGATAATGCTCATTTTCAATAAACGCAGGTAGCAAGTAATTATACAGCAAACTTATTGAATATAAAGAACAGTGACTATTTTCATCACGATTTTTTATTTATAATTTTTTTTTGCAAAATTATATATTTGCGTTTGTTCTTTGATTTTGTGAAATATTTGGATCTGAAAACTTTAACTGGCATACCATGTTTAGGAAAGTAAAATTTGGGGGCTCGAACCATTGCTCATACAGTTCTCCAGAGGGCTTTTCGTCAAGTGAACAGACTACAGCTTAACCAGTACAGGTCCCATTATGCAGACGAGGCCATTGTGTAGGCATTTCGTGTTTATACATAAGGGTTATCTGCATATCAACGCAGTCCTGCCATAATAGTGACGAGAAAGATTAATTATCCCATAAAGGTCTTCAAGACAAGCATAGGCGCAGAAATGGATACAATTTTAAAACTACAAAAAATAAACCCCAACAATTTTGTAAAAATATAAACCTAATTGTATTCAAACGGCCCTCTCAGTTTTTTGAATATCATAACTGAACGGTTTCGGGAGCCAAAAAGGCTGCATCCATTTGTTCGCTGGAAGCCTTTGAGTAAACTTGTCAATTTCAGTAAGAGATCATTCTGATCTGCAGAAGTGTTTAGCTAAACTTATCTCTAATCCAAGTATACAAGAAATGGCTGTAAGCTCGCAACATTCTATCAAACAATACTTTAAAAAAAATGGCAAAAAATAATACAAATAACGCAGTTAGACCGTACATTGGTGTGGTAAGCAGGGATGACTGTTGACTAACCTTGTACTTTTTTCATCAAGTCTTCCACTCCTCTCCACCTGACAGCCCTCCCCTCCCCCCATCTCCGCACCCGTTTTGGATCTAAAAAGAGATTCCCTGAATAATGTTGATAATTTGGCAATGCTAGCCCAACATCACTAAAAATAGGTGAAAAGAATGGCAGGCCATGGAAATAGTTCTACCTTTCCTAAATTAGAGAAGGGTCTCTCAGTACTGGAACAATATTCAGTATTACAAAAAAAAATCTGACACTTTTAACATCTGAAAATAGAAAAAAATAAGTTCTTTTGTAGCATAAAAAGATTCGGTACTAATAATTATTTCCTTGTATTAAAATATTTATTTCCATAAAATTCTTAATTTTCTAATATGAAAGTTCAGCTACCATCACATCAAAAGAAGAAACTGCGTGTAATATTTCAAACGGCACACTATGCATTTTATACTACTTAATCTTATAGGTTTACAACTTTAGAGCCATTTAACATCTTCAGCACCTTCGATTACTTTTATTTACTTTATTAATTCATAATGTCATTATGTCATTTATAAATAATTTTCATAATAGGTAATCTTAAAATGTAATATGTAGTGGCGTGGCAAGAAATTCTGGGCCACCTCTTCATAGAACTTAATTCTGGTGCCCGAACCCAGTAAAAAAAGATTGTTCAATGGGAATTTTTGGGCCTCCACTGGGCCTGCCTCCCCTACTCCCGGTTGTTGCGGGGCTTGATCTTGGGCGGTTGTTACACCTCTTGCAATGTTACAAATTCTGAACGTTCTTTTATCAAGTAAACATATGTATGAAACTCTATGCTAATCATGTTATTTAATATACAACACATTATTATAACATTTTTCTACAACTTATATCCTTTTTTTGCACACTCAGTACTGATTCACTGTATATTTTTGTTTTGTCCGCTTGCTGCCTTTTCAAACAGAAGCTTTCTTTTTTCCTTTAGGTGAAACATACACATGCTATATTTAATATATCAAACTAATTTTTAGACACATATACAGAATCTTTTTAATAAATTTCACTTGAAATAAAAATCAATTGCTTATTTTGAACACGTCATAAACAAATGTAGCAGGTGAACACACTATTTTTTGAGTACTAGAAGTTACTAATTCAGTTCAATGTACCTGTGCATGGGAGGTTTAATCCAGAAGTACTTTTGAATTAAGTTTACACGCAAGTGAGTATGCAGAGGACATACCAAAAGAAAATGAAAAGTGGCTGCACATAAGTCTTTGTGTAATCAGACAGATATCCTCGCAAGAATTATATAATTAACCTAGCCATTTCAGGTGTGTAGGCGGACTGTATACGACGTCATTAAAAAAGCGAAATGATAGTAGTTTACAACTACACACCATGTATCAGTACAGGTCGAGGCACATAAACTGCTAAGTGTAACCTTTCAGTTACTCCCCTCCAACCTCTACGAGGGCACCATAGTTATGCGGCGATTTATACTCCCACAAAAAGGACTGTATTTAGAATACTTATCAGAACCGCATGTGAAAGAAGTGTCTGAGAAAGATAATGTAAGTGCTTTCATGGAATTGGTAATGACTGTATAATACTGACGAAAATAGCCAATGTAGTATGAACCACAAAACTTTTCTTTTTAAAAAGATAACATTCCCAGAAATAAGAAGGGTGAGGGGTATCAGTCACAGTCAGAGAATATAGATAAAATTATGCCAAAGCATCCATACCTAGTGTATGATAAAATATTTACATTATAATCAAATGACCTTAGGGCATGGTGATGCTGTAATAAACCTAATGTAATTGATATTTGCATTGATATCACCGGATCTGGCTTCATTAAATTGTAGTGATTATTTGTTGATTATGGGGTGTCGGTATTCGGGAAATATCCAGTTTATATGAACAGACTTCATAATGCATAGTCTTCACGGGATTTTATGGTAGTATGGGATTGGGTTTTCAAAAATGGACCCTCCCTGATTTATTAACATAATGAATTCTCTAAATATTCTAATGTATACGTTTTTACTACTTTGAGATCGAAACAATTCTTTGTATTGTCTGAGTCGTGTTTTGTGGTCCATGGCGTAAAGTATCAATATTCAGCTTGGAAAAAGCACCCCGATGGGTCATACATATTGGAAGCAAAATAAAACCAGGTGTGAAGTTAGGGCCTAGTGGCTGTTTGTTCATTAGTGATGAGAAGAAATTGTGTGTAGTATTTACGCGTTTAAGAACGCCTCATATAAGAACTGCTGTCTTAAGGTTCTCGGAAATTGGGGAAACATGGACCTTAAGCCGGACTCAAGTGCGGAATCGCTTGATTCGCTCAGTAGTGAGACCAGTTAAATATGAGGAATGTGATACGGGAAGCATGACCACATGTATGCGAGCTAATAAACTTAAGGTTTAAAAAATAGATGTTTGAGCATGATGACAAAGAAAAATATTATAATCCACTGATCTGTTCCACTTCCCACTGATTTCCATGTAAATGTGTTATTGAAATTCTTAATAAATTCCACAAACATTTCCAACGACTATAGATAACCATTGTCAAATTTAAAAAAAAATTAAAAAAAAAAATTAAAAAAAATAATAAAAAATACAGACCAACCCTGGATTTGTTTCATGCAATAGAAAGGAAACATTCGTTGTCAATTGATTATTGATTCCTATAATAATAATTCTCGTGAATACAAATGTGGTAAATTTAATCAGAAACTGACTATTCTGTGAAGTAAATGTACAATTAATTAGTTTTCTCGTTATATTGACAACTTTCTTCATAATAAATAATAAATGTTAAAAAAGTATGCACAGTATATATTGTATATTCTCTCCTCGATGACTTTGTTTGCATCGTTCTGCAAAATTTAATTTAAAATAAATGAAAATTGCTATTAAAAAACAGAAGGGAAAACACGGTTCGTTAAGCTAAGAATAACTGTCCGAAATGCTGAATACTGTAACAGTTATAACATACCAGCAATTCTGTCCGAAATATGATATCCAGGAAATAATTTGTACTTTAATAATTTTAGCCTAACGCCGCCTGTTAGAAACGGTGTCACAGTCTATCAAAGAACCAAATTCGAAAAGCGGGAGAATTCAATATTTACTGGATTATAATACCCTTACAAACATTTAATCATGCCATTAATGAGTCCCCGAACCCATATCTTTCGACCTGTAAGAAATGTCAGAGTGTCGATCTCAAGAGACAACGATGATTTAGGCCTAAACCGTAATACGAATGCCATGATAACCCTGAACTACGATCTATTGAATCGACCACAGTCAGCCCCAGTCAAACGAGGTTAGTGTTTTAGATTTTAGATTTTAAATGGCTATGAAAACATTTTAGCCAGATTGTTTTCAGTAAGTTCAAACAAAAATGCTGGCTTTTATCATTGTCTCTCTTATTTTCAATGTAAGCACGTATAACACACACACACACACACACACACACACACACACGTGCGCGCGATATGGTAATTTTTCTTTTGAATTGAAAGTTATTCATTTCTTATATATTGTCAAATTTGTTAACCAAAGGAAGCCTATAAATACTTGTCGTAAATGTTTCTCCATCTTTGACATTTTTCTTCCTAGGTCTGCTAAAAAAAAAACAGTCTTAACTGGCACTGTATATAGCTCCTATTTTATTGGAAAAATAAACCTGAAAGTTTGTTGAATCCCGAAACGTCCTATTCTGTATGAACCCAACAAATTACCGTCTAAATTTCTTGCATGCATTAGGAAAAGTAAAATGTTAACTTTTCCGAGTAGGATAGCCTATGTCGGTGCTTGTATTTCACCTCAATATTATGAAGTAGACATTTGACAGTTATTAAATCAATCTTTAATTCACCTTAGAAATTTTTCTTAAAAACAGCAAAACTGCTTTAAATTCGTATAAACAGTACTGAACTTTAGAACTACATTCTGATATTATTCTTTCAATAGCTTTCTTGGCAGGATTGACAGTCTAAGAATATTACATTTTCTTTTTTATGGTTCCGCTCACATTTGCTATGTACGTATGAGAGAGGGATCAAAGTTGTTTCCATCAGTACATTGGGGAGAGTTGGCATACCTTCATGCTACTTTCACTTACTGTGATTGAGATTTCTTTACATGTGGTAATTTTAAAAACTGCCATAACTCTATGCTATGTTCATGTATGGGGACTGAAATTTCTCTGTACATGGTAACTATGGAAACTATGCACTATCTAAAGCTGACAAGAGGATTAAAATGGCTGATTTCATGTGCTCGAAAAATGCACTTGAACTAGTTCAAAGTACATTAACTGTAGCAGCCATTAAAATAGGGAAAGTTTATTTTGATACATTAAACAATATAAGCTTCTGAAACTGCAGCGAGATGAATTATAAAACAGAAATCGGATAGAAAAATTATCGACTATTTCTTTTTGTGTCCTATTTACTTTTCGAGTAAAGGAAGTGAAAATGATCAAGAGAAGCCAGTATTATTTTGAGAGGTATACATCTGAAGTAAGGCCAAGCAGTATACTCTATAATCAAATTACAGCTATCGATCGTAAACTAAAAAGGGAATGAAAAGTTTCTTCAATAAACCATGCCTTTAAAAGAAATAACTGGGACAACCATTGAAAAAAACTTGGGTGTTTCTTTTTCTTTAAAAATAAAACCCTATGCCAAGGACACAGTTGTAGAGCGAAATTAATACAATGTATGTATGCATTTTCTGGCAAATTTCAGTCTTATTTATGATCAGGCAAAAACATTTTTAATTTACCAGATCCTGGAACTTATATTTTGATCAGTCCAATTCATACGAGACACTTTGCATACTCTTTTTTAGTGCAGTTTAATCAAATAATAAGTTGAATGAAGTATAATGCTAGTACATGAAGATACAATGCAGCTTGCAGTGTAGCTTCACGTGAGCCGACCCGTGTCCCCTATTCTTCTTGAATGCTAATAAGATGTCCGTGTTTATAACCGTTAGTAATAATAGCCTCAGGTTTGCAGGACTGTTATCACCCACGGTTATAAAACGAGGCATCATTACGTCGTCTTTATACACTCAGTGATTGCCGAAAAATGTTTCCTACGGCAAACAATTTTTGTGTGTGCATACATTCCTATTTTCACATTGTTAAAACAACCTGTTTTTCATGTGTGAAAGCTAATTTGATTGTCGCCCCCCCCCCAAAAAAAAATACTAATTAAAAAATGAGTGAAACAACTGGAACGTATCATAGATTTAGTTTCCTTTACAGTGTGATTGTTAAACATATGGAAACGCTTAAACTACAGGAGCATCCGACAGCTTCGTCCCTGCGCCCCCATTAAGAATTCCACCCCACAACCCCTTGCCTGCTTGTTTACTCCCCCATAAAAATTATTCCTGAATTCCTGTCGATTATGTGAAAAAAAGACTTATGTTCCATATGTAAATTAAAAACCCCATGTATGTCACATGTTTTAAATAAACTCTTTCGCACGTTACATACATGCAGTAAATAATACGAACGTTCTTGTTTTCATCTACATGTATGCAAGTTTTCTATCGTCATAATTATCAGAAGAATAACTCTTTACTTTTGAGTCAGAATATATCGATGTAATTATCTTTCAAATCTTTCAGAAAAAGAAGTGTTCGATACACAAAACCAAGGTCAGGTTAACCTTATATTGTGTGTCAGTAAGCTCGTCTAGATTAGTTTGCGGCTTTGTATAGAATGAATGCTAAGAATCGAGTTCATGTATTTATTGTACAGCTAGACTTCAAGAACACACCTCGTGTGGACTTGATGACAAAAGTCAACACCGGTTACTCTATAACTGATTGATTTCATTCATATACAGTCAAGGATAGATTATTGATAATTTATCTACCTACGTTTTGTTGACCAATGATATGTCTCAAAATATGTTAATTACTGCTTGAATGTGGAAATATGTTTGAAAAAATATTCGCATAACTGACATTGCTCACTGGAAATGAAGTGATAATCGCGATCCGACATTAAGGATTATACAGTTGGTATAAACATTTTTGGTTATGCATGTACTGCATAAAGCAAGTAACGAACTCTTGATTGTAAAATAACGATGGGTTATGGTATCTGTTGATATAATGAGAAATTTAAAGAATAACTGCTCCGGTGGTCTAGTGGTTAGAGCGTCCGCCTCTGATGCGGTAGATCGCGGGTTCGAACTCCAGCCGAGTCATACCAAAGACTTATCAAAATGGTACTGAGCTAGGCGCTCAGCATTACGAGGTCAGTTGTATGACTGGTCGGCTTGTTGTCAGGATAATATGAATGGGTGGGACACCATGCTACATGTCTGCGGCATGATGCGCTAGTGCTAGACATCACTATAAACAGCCACACTGCAGACATCGTAGAGATATGACTGAAAGATTGTTAAAGCTACGTTACAAATCCAACACACACACACACACACACACACACACACACACACACACACTGAGTGAGATACACGTTAGTTACTTTTAAGCTTTCATTTTCAGGGGTAAATTCGTTGGCATTTTGACATACCACTCTGGCACAGTAACGCAAGTAGGTTATTTAGTGCCTAAGCAATTGGAATAATGTGTTTTGCTTTGCCCAAAGGACTGTTAGTGGTTTTGTGAGATTAATACTATTTTGCAGCACATGATAGGTTATACCAGAATATCTGGTGGAGGAAGAAATCGGGAAGATCCACTGATCCACGGGAAGCTACTGGCAAGCTTTCTCAAATACCCATGATAGCCGCCCCAAGACTCGAACCCACACAGGCAAAGGTGAGAGTCAGTGATCTTGTAAGGAGAGAGCCTTAGACCACTCGGCTACCTGGGGCCCCTGGTCAAAGGCCGCACCAAGGTAACCAAGCCAGGCTGATTCAATTCAAACCCGCACCTATTTGTTCTCGAATTTGACATGCTAACCACTGCACTATCACATCTACTGCCTCCATTAGACGCCTTTTGCGACAAACGGGAGGACGCATCAGGTCTATTCTACATTCTCGAGACCTTAGGACATCCTACCCACCCCACCCCGTCAATTTGTTTCTTCTTAGTAAGACTTCGTTCAGGTTCAGCTAACTCAAATACTCTGATGCGGGCTCGCAGGTCTATTTTTTTACTTCAAAGCAGTTAAATTAACTACTTTGAAGCGTGTACCTCACTTATTTGGTCGTTTTCAGCTCTCAAGATTTTGTCTAAGGCTCTAAGCCATTAAGCTGTGCTCCGCAAATTCTGGAAATAAGACCACCCGTTGACGTTGCTATTTTATTTTTTTTATCACTAAAAGACTGTAGGATTCGAATACAATCCTAGGGACTTTTATTTATTTATTTATCAAGAATCAGATTTGCTTTTAGTACATGGATAGTATGTGATTATACCTTTGCTAACGAGTACACACTACCAACTGCTGACAGTGTGAAATCCATTCTATAAGAATTGTTAGCTGTATGTTGAACAAGTTTATGTTGCGGTCTTTGAATTACTTCATTGGGTGAGCAGTCCCAACATTTCTACCATTTGGATGCCAAAGAAAGTTTGTCTGTCATTCCTTCGTGGGTGCACTTCCAAAATACAGTGTGCAGTGTTTCCTTTTACCTCATTTGCGCATCCGAGAGCCCCAAATTTTTAATTTGACCCCCATTTTTGATACCAAAGTTTGTATTTTACTCAGTCTGACCCCCATTTTTGACACCAAGGACAGTTTTGACTTCTTGCATTCTTGCATCCCTATGGGGATACACGTTTGTGGCTGTGTACGTTATATACTGATAGAAGCAGAGGACTCGTATTGGAATTCAAGTCGATTTCGTAGTAGTTGTTTTAAAAAATACTTTATTGGAGAGAGAGAGAAAGAGGGAGAGATGCAAGGCATCGATCAAACAGATACACCTGGAACAAATAAAATTTCATATAAATATATATATATATATATATATATATATATATATATATATATATATATATATATATATATATATATATATATATATATATATATATAATCATCTTAAGTCAGTGTCAAAATATTGTGAGAAAGAACAACATACACAGAAAAACTTAAGTCATATATATTTCAGTGTGTCATATCCCGATCTAAATATGTTAGAGCATTACAGTGTAGTTTACAGTATGTAGGGTATATACAGTAGATTAACGTGGGTAGGCAGGGTAAGTATGGGCAATTAGGGTAGGCATAGGTGGGCAAGGATAAAGGGTAGAATAAGCTAGGGTATACACTGAATGATGCGGAACAGTAGTGAGGTATCCCGATGGGAAGGGAGTAATAAAACTTGATAAAAACTTGACTTAGCCATGTCTGCATACATTTTAATTGAGGCATCGGAACTTAAGTCGTCCTTGAAGATCGGGTTTGTAAGTCAGTCGATTGAGCTAGAAAAGGCCAGGTAGCATAGCACATTAGCTATAAATGGTCAAGTAGCTAGAGTTAGTTATCAATGTGTATTAAGCGAGGTGTGGCAAACTCTAACACGTAGTGGTGGATCTCATACCACACGAATTAGCTTCTGCAGCCTAGCTTCGCGTTTGTCTCTGTGACAAGTTGTTTCCAGCCAATCAGAGCACGATTTGGAGAAGCTTTCGTTTGTGGCTGCAAAGTTTGAGCCTAGGTGAATTTGCTTCCCCTCGTCATTTTAAAGTGGATTCTTGACGTTAAAACACGCGATGCGTATTCAACGTGCGCGCAATATGTAGTGTGGAGTACTTCTAGAACTAGTTTTCGACAGTTGTGAAGGAAAAGACTTGTTTACCTTATTCCTTTCTGAATGTGCTTCTCATTTGGATGACTCCAATACTATACGGTATCAACGATAGTTACACGAAGAACGAATCAATCGAAATATCTCAGAAGAGTTCATAATCCTAGTTTTAAACATTTTATCTAAAGTAATTGTACCAATTATCCCAGGTAAGACCACATACGTTATGATTCAGGAATATCACAGCCACTTGACAATGTCATCATCCATTATTGAATGTTTTATTTAAGCATGCGAACCCAAAGCACCTTATGCATATCAGAAGATTCCTCGCCCAATTTTACCTACAATTAACGACACAGCTTCTGAGAGAACAGAAATTACGGCAGAGCTGCACCTCACTGCCCTAGCGACCGGTAAAGAGAACAAATACCCGATTCTGAAATACCCCGTTCTACCCAGCATTCCCAGGAAACATGGTCTTCGTGCCTTTGAAGAACTAGAAGGTTACGCACTGACGTCAGCGTGACTTTTACTTACCTGCTAAATACAAAATAACGCAGTTTAAGTGACCCTCTTCCTCCATTTGACTATAAATGAATACAAATTGTCTCTCATTGCTCAATTCGAGTTACCTATTAGGTACTTAAACGAGTGTTAGCTATCGAGTAGCCGTTTGTTTAATCAACACAATTCATTTTTCTGTCATGCACTAAATGGCAGCCAAATTTATGAGATGAACCCTATAAAGACCGTTCTCTCAAAGAACTTAAACTGCGTTGTCAGTGATGTGAGGGTTGCTAATCCTAAACCTGGTCAAAGAAAACGCATTGCCATGTTTAGGATGCGCATAATAGCTGCTTATTCAAGCGCGGGGAGATTTGCTTACACAATTTAAACGTCGGTCTGATGCTTTTGTGTTGTTAACTACCATGTGGTTTTCGGTTGTTGTTTTTTGTATACAAGTACAGGAAACCAAGTATACCTTGCCGTGCTTTACGTCCGCATCTTACGTTGGACTTAACAATAGACGTAGACGAGTGTTAGATAGTTAAAAACTAATGTTATAAAGTTGACTGGTTTATATATGGACTATAATATGCAGTGTTTGTACATTTAATGTTTACTGTTATTATTATTATTATTATTATTATTATTATTATTATTTTACTCAACCGTTAGTCAGGCAACACACGACATAATGTAAAACACTATTTACAGTTTATAGATCTACAAGTTTCATTCTTGCAATTATTTTAATTTAACACCTGCATTTCTGCACTAATTTCCAAGACTGTGTTCGACATGTTAAGACACAGTTCACTGTTGTATTCCAGTGTCATCATCGAAAGTCACACACACACATGTACATTTTTCTTTGGCATCCAAAGTTTACTCCAATCAACCTGTATTAGTTTCTACTGGAATAAAGAATCGTTAAATGTGAAATGAAATACAGAAACACTAATGCACGAAAATCTGAAGGCGATGCTATTTAGCCGTGCAGATTCATTATTTACTGTAAATTATTACATATGATTTTTTTAAGTAAGATTTTTCAAAAAGAATCACTAGCTTTTTATGTTTGTTGATGCATCATACGTACTGTAGGTTAGTTTTCATGCGTGCTGCATATGCCTTAGCTATGATTTTGCGATATTGGTGTTTGTTAATGTGTGTTGGTGGCAGGTTATGTGTGTTTATATATATATATATATATATATATATATATATATATATATATATATATTCCATTTTTGTGGGTTACATCCCTCATTATATCATTTATATAGCATTCATAATTTTAAGAGATTACTTTTGCTAAAGTCAAAAAATATTAAAATTTCATGTTGTATAATTATAGAATTTCGCAAATTGCATACTAATTGTTAATTTATGAGATAATACAAAGTTTATTCTTGAATATTTTTTGAATGAAATATGACTTTATGAATTAGAAATTACTTATTTACTTGACCCTGGGTGGATTTCACATCACCGTGGGTTCTGGGTTTAGTTTAGTATCCATATCTGACTAAAGTGAAATCTTCTGTTTTTCATGTAAAACTTCCAGTTGTTTTTTCATCAGTGAAATGTGACTTTTGCCAAATGATTCTAAAAGGAATTATTATTCTTTTAATAGAAATAAAAAAGGGAATAAACAGTAAAATTGTTACATACGGAAAGTGTATTATTTGAGTGAATAATCATGGGTTGGAGGATATGTTAGAGTGTTTGTGTGCATACTCATAGGTTGATGACAATTTGTAGTGTGACTGAAAAAAGGTGTCTGCCATTTTGGATACTATTGCATATTACAGCGCAAGGCGATTAAGTGCAAACAATTAGACTATATGTAAATCAAAGTAATCGGACGATAGCTGTTGACCGAAATCCATTCGTTCCATGTTGACAGGATACTGTCCATTTAAATACAGACTTCAACCGATTGCCGTCTTTAAAACGATTGAAGCAAAAAATTAAATAAATACGTGATTTCATTTTCCTGCCAAAAGGAACGGGACTGGTCGCTCAGATTATCCCCCACCGCCCGTTGAATAAAGTGAACAACGGTTGCATGATCTAATTTTATTCCTCAGAGAAGATCTATTAACGATACCATACGATAGTTATGTATGCCCTCACTGTATAATTATTATAATAATTTGCCTCTGTGTACTGAAACTTATTTTTTTTATTTAAAGCTGTCACGATCAGCAGATAACGTATAAAGGTAGCCATTATTGAATCCAGCTTTATGGTCTATATCCATTGGGCGCTTAAAGATATTGGGAAAAATAGCAGATGTCTTTTGAAGTGTGAAGTCTAATATTCTTAACTAAAAATTAAAAGAAAAAAATCGGACTATTCATAGCATTCAGGAATTTCGGAATTTATTAGGGTTTCGGGAAAATATTTTCATAAAAAATATAGTTTTTTTCGGAAAAATTGCAAAGGTCGGCAGATGGAAAACCAGAAATAAAGTAATTTTTCTTCAGACCTTATTGTAATTGTTGATTTTTATGCTAAATTATACAAATTAAAAGGATAAGATTTAGTTTAGTTGCCATCATTCATAAATCTGCAAGAATGCGAGTAAAAAGTGTTCTTTAACGTACCGGGATCTAGTCATCAGTACATGTGCAAGCAGAAAATATTACACCCTGCATAACATATCGTTTAATATGTCAACGAAGGAGGGCAAGCCAAAGGCGTGAGATCGGTAGTATCACGGAGCGTAAAAATTACAACGACGAAGGGTAATAAATTACAACCTACGACTGAGGCTCAACTTCTGTTTCTGTATCCTCCATCATTGTCATCTGTGTCGATGCTGCCATTGCGGAAGCTCAACACATCGATCATTTTGACCTCCGTGTGCAAAGTATATTCGGCCGTAGATTAAGCTCGGTGTTAAAGCTTTTCAGATCATACTCAATGTTAAATTTGTTTTTCTTTCCTTTTATTTATGCATTTTTTCCATCAACATATTAGGCGGTCTGACAAAATAAGGTTGTCTTGTATTCCGCAAGATGATACCCCTTCTTCCGTCAGACGTTGAGCTACCCGACCAAAAAAAGGTGGTTTGTTCCACATCAAGATGCTCTGGACCACTTCCGGAGTTGGGATACCCTCTGTCGCTAAGCTTATAAGACATTTAGTCTCTGCGGGGTGTGAACAGTGTTCGTGAGCCGTAGGAATAACTTGTTAGTTGCCTGTCAGTTTAGCGCTGTTATGATTACACAAGTGATTGTTCGCAATAAATCGCCATACGCTGTAGCAATACGTTTTATTTGTTCATATAGTATTCTGAATCAGTATTCTGTAACTTTGAAATGTCATTGTGTCCGAGTATGTGTATGAGTGTGTTTATATACAAATACTATATATCGATATATTGCAATTGCAAAATAAGCTGAATGCATTTGTAATATATAAACTTTAAAATAATGAGAGATAATTTAATACAATTATACAATGTAAGTGTATTTCGAGCTGTTTACATATGCCTGGGTGTAAGGCATCTAAAAATACAGTAGTTATGTATTATGTAAAAAAATTGTCTAGCATGTCACAATCAACCACACATCATTTAATTTTGTATATTTATTTCACATAATGTTCATTAATTGATTTCACATCATACGCATTAATTTAGAAAACATCAATGCTTGTCAGGTTCTTCCCAGACATTGTATTACATCTGTAATTTTTTTATGTCTTATTATTATATCATTTTTCAGCTGCTGATAAATCTTCATTTCAGGTCTATTTTGACTTTTACATCTTAGAGCATGAATTTTCTCATAAATAAGACATTTCAAATGAACAATTTTTCCGTGAGACGTATAATCCCATTCTGAAATTTGTATCGGATATTGAGGTATTGTTAAGTAAGACAACATCGAGTGACATCAATCAATCATTTGACCCGAGTTTCACAAAATTTATCAAAAAATTTCCTCTAATTAATATTTTTTAATTATCTACATTATGATAGGGCAATACGTCTGACAATAATGGAATTTATATCGGGGTATACAAAAAGATCTAGAAATGCTATTTAGTTTGGAAACTGTACACCTGGAAATTGTTTGTTCTTAACACCAAAATAAAAAAGAACAAAAAAAAAAAAGAAAAAAAAAAAAGAATAAGTGGAAGTAATGATAATTTCCTCTGTGTTTTCTGATAGATACAACAAGACACTTTTCATGAGAACAAATGATACTGTGGCAGCATTTTAGTCATTGGCGTGAATGAAATATTAATTGCTGTAAACAAATAAACAGAGTAACTAAAGAGATATTTGCAAATGCATATAAACAGAGCAGCGAAATAGATATGCAAAAATGTAAAGTTCATGAAGACAATTAGAGGTGAATTTGAGACTGATCTTGGAAAGGAAGTAATAATATCATATAAACATAGGCTTGCTATTGCCCCCAAAACTGCATGATTATTCGAATTTCACTGTTAAACAAGACCTACCTTTGCCACAAAATTGTATAGTGGCTGAGAAAAATCATATTTTTTTTCTAAAAAAGAAATAAGCCATAAAACTACAAATGATCTGTCTGCTTGGTTATTCATACATGTAGTTTCTTTTATTGTTAGAACTTTTTCACTCTCTCTCCAAAGGTTTAAAGCCTTGGGGAGCGCAATGAACATATAAAGACTAAAATATTTTCACTCTGTGTTCTTGCTAGGCAACGACGCTATTAGAGAGAGCGTGACACGCAGATACACTATTCCTCAAACAATAACCTTTGTATATGCACTTAAAAGATTTATACTTTAATAGCAAAAAATCCCAGTAACGCAAAGCCCACGTAGAAGTATAAATCTGAAGACTTTTCTTATGGATAGACGTAACCAGAGTAATGTAATCGAACACCGTTCCATCGCTGGGTCGATTATATGGGAGAAATCTGTTTTAGTAGAGGTAGCGGAGAAAAGGAAGTTCGTAAAGAAAACGGTTATCTTTTGTATCTACATAATAGATAATTATTCAGCCAACCCCTGGACTTAACATGTCAATGAAAGTTTCTTTTCTCCCCAGCAAATTTGTGTTTAAAGTATTTCATGTAACATGAAGCTAAATTGCCTTAAAAGATAGATAATGAAAATTTAAGATATATTTCAGAGCTGTACTTACGTATTGAGGAGAAAATTATAGCCATTTTTATTTATATACCGCTTACAACATTAAGCATTTAATTCAGATCTATAATTCAAGATTTCAAATCCATGTTTGGCAAAGGTTTTTGGACTAAATGCATTATAATAAGTTCTAACATTCTTAAATAAAGTCTGCTCAGACTTCTTCACAGAGACGTTTTCCAAAATTGTACATGTATCAAAATAAATGCCGTGAAGCTCAGGTTTCACTGTTTTTAGTTGTGTCATGATATACAAAATGTAATGCAAAATAAAGAAAGAAAATGGAATACAAAAAGACCTAAACTATCTTGTCGTACAAAGTTACGATTTGGCAATCGCTTCCTTAAAGAAGCATCTGAAAAAATGAGCACAACAAACTCTGAAAAATCATAAAAAAAAACATAACGGAATGCCAATACAAATATAAAATATTTTTGTTTTAGTTTCATGGTGCTATGGTCGTCCCCTTAAATGGTAAATGGTCTTACTTGTAAAATCCGAAGGATCGATTAACACAACCAATTTAGAAGGCATTAAGCTCCTCTGTTAAGGTCACAATTTTCCATTCTATGCACAAAACGCTGACACATCTTATATCATTATAATATTGATGGCGTTATCTATCTATCTATCTATCTATCTATCTTACATACATACATTTATATATACATACATACAAAGATACATACATACGTACATACATACATACATACATACATACATACATACATACATACATACGTACGTACGTACATATATTCGACTGCTCATATGGCCTAAGAGGTTAGAGCGGCCGCATCGGATGCGGCAGGTTGCGGGTTCGAACCCCGACCGAGTCATGCCAAAGACATAAAAATGTTACAAGCAGCTGCCTCGCTTGGCGCTCAGCGTTAAGAGGTTAGTGTTAGGACTGGTCGGCCTGGTGTCAGGATAATGTGACTGGGTAGACAGCACTATAAATACCAAAACTGCAGACATCGTAGCGATATGTCTAAATCTCAATCTCTCTCTCTCTCTCTCTCTCTCTCTCTCTCTCTCTCTCTCACACACACACTTATATATTATCCAACTCAACATATATATGAGCTGATAGAAAATACATAGGATAAGTATTGCATACAATGTTATGAACATTTATATATAATGAATACCGTGAAGTCATACTATTTGTAAAGTAACACTTCGGGATAATTTTGAATTAATTCATTCATTTATCATCGTTTCTTTAGTTAGCCTTTTCTGAATGAAAAAAATAAACTCAGTTTTACAACGACCACATTACATCCTCAAATCCCAACCATGCCCCACCAAAAGATAAACAAAATCAACAGCAAAAAGAAAAGATCTAACAAAAAAGAAAACAAACATTCTGAGTAGCTACAAAATCTCTTTAAAGCCTCTTTTAGAATAGAATACAGATAGTTTCAAAAAAAAATATGTAGACTTCATTGTCATTCAGTCCACATATGTGAGGGGAATTGCCTACCTAGTAAGGGTTAAACAAATGGACAGATCTGGGCCTATGCAGTTTATTAGGAGTAATCAACAAGATAAATCCTGATATGCCAGCGCATTATGCGACGACAGATCGTGGTCCATGTTCGTTTGCAGTTAGGCCCGACTTATAAGCGTGCATAGATGGTATGTATAGCATCAGTAACATCAATATGCTTTTTACACTGAGTGTATTAAAACTTTATATAATATAAACTATGAACGTATGGAGTGACTGGGTAAAGGATTAATTTACAAACTGCTATATACATTACCACAGCTAATTGTGAATTTTACAGGTGTATAAGCACACTGACACGATCAAACTGTGATTCTCCAAAACTTCGCACCGGGCTGATTCAATAGATGCACATACCTTGTTATACAATGTACAGTATATATTTGTTTACGTGTTTTATATATCACAGCTATTTGTCATCCATAATTGTAAAACGTTTAAGTGCTCCATATAGGTAGACAGTTAAAACAGATTTGATAAGTGAGATGTTTAAGAAAAACTGAACAGAGGATTCAAAGACACTAGGAAAGTAGGTCCAGGGCTTCAAGCAGTTGCAGTTAAAGTAATTGAATTTACTAATAGTACTTGAAAGTGACTTTAAAGGAAAGGTTAAGAAAACTCAGAAGATCACCGGAGGTTTTTTTGTCATGTGTCATAGCTTGAATGGAAGTAAACGAATAATTAAAATTTGTAATTAGTGTATTCTCCTTTTATTTTGTGTTAGTATTGTACTCGATTTAGATTTTATTTTTTTCCCGCGCTCAGAGTAGACAGATCTAGTCACTGTAATCGATTGAAAACTTGATCTTAAATGAAACCGGAGTCTTAATTTTGCGATAAAAAATGTCTGTCGTAATGTGAAAGAGTATGGCAATATCCAGTATCAAAGAGTATTTTGTGTCAAACAGACCTTTCGTTTTTCAAATATTCTTTTCTTTTGTGATTTCCATCTTTTCTTCTCAAATATAAACCAAATCTTAATTCAAGAGGAAAATAAGATAGTATATAAACTATAGGTTGGTAATTTTTAATATTTAGAGACTACATTTCACTTTTGTCCTTGTTTAAAAAAATGATTTTAAAAAAAATGCAATAAAAGCAAAATAAAACATTTTTGTGGATACTTAAATTCGTAGATGTTAACTGGGTGTAAGCTTGCTTGAGGCAGATAAGATTTTGTGGGCTGTCAAAATTCATGTTTTGACGAAACAACTAAGTATACGAAAATTGGTACACAACGAATAAAGTCAAATTAACAGTGTATGTTTCATTTTTAAGGATTTTCGCCATTGTTTGTATTTTTATCAAGAGAGGGATTTAGGAATCTTTGGAACCTTGGTTTGAAAAAAATTTAAAAGCCACTTTTAAAGATTTGCCCATGAATAGAAAGTGTACGAGAACATTAACATTATGGGTCTAGTTAGATTTATAGGCATTATTGTCATAAATATGTACTTTTATCTCGAAATTTACATCAGCTGATACAGTATGAACAGCCATGTAAAAACCAAAATAGTGTCATAAAAGTTTAGCAATGATTAAGAAAAAGAAAGAAAACGAAAAACAGCCAGAAGAAAGGAAGTTTAAATGACTCCAATTATAAATTGTGTATTTCGGGAAGCCAGTGTATGTTTCATTTGTATGTATAGATTTTTTACGAACAAAAATTAAAACTTGTCCATTTGTGTATATATTTGTAGGGAATATTTAAATATGAATAATATATATATATATATATATATATATATATATATATATATATATATATATATATATATATATATATATATATATATATATATCAGTTTGATCATGAAATGATATTTTAAAACAAAAAAAAATTACTTTTGCATAAAAATTATTTAAAGATATTTAGGATATATTTATTATGTGAAGGTATATGTCATTCCAAGTTGCTGTTCGCATTATTCCTAAATTATTCTTCAGCTGCTATGTTATACTTCATCACTCTATACAAACTGTCAAGCATTTAGTATCAAAACCATACGCTTGAATTTGTTTTTCCTGTTGCAGAATATACACTTGGCCCCGAAAAATCAAAACAGAAGAAACAAGATGCAGTTACAATCCCGAAAAACACCGATGAGGTATCACTGTTCAATATAAAAAAATGCACTTACTTCATATACATTTAGATATCATAGGACAAAATCTAAAAAATACCCGCATTATTGCGCTGTGCATTTTGGGGGAGGAAAAGCTGTAGCATGAACATCGTTGTTTGGTCTTGTTCAGTATGTCTGTCCGTCCCTGCATCCGTCCGTTCGTGAAATCAAAGTTCAGTCAGCACCATTGGGCAAAACTAACTTTACCTAGATATATACAATATTTAGATATGTTAAATTGTTCGAATTTTCTGCAGTTGATCTGATTAGATTTTTCTGTCATTAAAGAAATGATTCGGTATTTATGGTTTTAAACATTCAGGACATAGACTTTTTTGGTACAAATTTTGTTGGGACGAAAACCAAAAACCATTAAATACAGACTAGTGAGATTTTGGCAGGCATATTAATGCACATATATTATGTGACCTGGTCTAATTTTCAAATTCATCTCTGAATTCTTAATTATTTTAAAAAAATTGATTTGGAACCTAATTTATTTTTTAACGAAAGCACACATACGCCAGTTGAGAATATCAAATTTAGTACGCATGTTGGTATGCCTGTTTCGTTGAATTTATTATCATTGTATGCCATTCCAATGAGTTCTGCAAGCTGTAACGCGGTTTCCAGCTATTTTGGATTTAGACTTGTTTGTGTACAGTGTGGACAAATGAGTCCTATCGTAAAAAAAACGACCGATATTCCTGTCTAAAAATACATTGCTATAATTACCTATATCTATGTCGTTTGACAATGCTTATTTTGGCAGTTAATTGAAAGTATTATCGGAATTTGAAGCAAAACATTTTCCTTTAAAGTGCAGCTTTTAATGGCCTGAAATCGACTATCAATTACCATTTAATTGATTTACACACGTCATTCACTGATATTTCAACCTAGCATGTAATGTACGACCTTACAGAGCTACACTTGATAAATTTATGACTGCGAAATGAAATAGCTGCACTGTACTGGGAAATATTTTTTTTTTGTTTGCCAATGGTAGATGTCTAAAGTTCTTACTGTCGTTGTTGTTTTGTTGTTGCAGTTGTCGTTGTCATAGAGCCATACAACATCTTCAAGTCTAATTAGACTGATTCGTGATAAAAGGTAGTGCAATTTTCAGGTGGAAAGAAGACGGGCAGGATTAACCGTTAACAGATTTATAGCTATGGTTTTAGAGAAGTAAACATAAAATACACATAAAATAGTATAATTGAAGGATTGAACATTTGAAAATGCTATTGAACAGACATGATGTAGAAGGGTCCTCGAACTTGAAAACATTCTGATGGACTATTTATTGGTTAATCATTACCTATCTACATGTATGTATTGTTCATTTATAGGTTGTATAGGTATAACTCAGAGCTAGAAAGGATATAGACATGGATGTATAACTGATAGTTGCTTGTCTCATCATTTCCATGAGTTACTTATCAAATTGCACTTTTATATTTCATGTGCAATGGGCATTTAAACGCACGCTCACGCAGCACACCCCCGTGTTATTTTGGGCGATCTTCTTTAGATAAAGAGCAATTAAAAAACCCTCTTGGTATAGCCCCCCACCCCCTTTATAGGCAAATAGTCCTTTCCGTCCTAATTGCATTATCTGGAGATAAAGGACACCTTCACTTAAAGAACAGGGGCAAATTCCGAATACATTTTGAAATGAATTTAAAAACTTTGTCTTGTTTTACTTAAAATGTTCAACTTTTAGCTTTGTTTGCTTTTTATTTTGTAGTGAATATGCTTTTGGAGAAGGGAATTCAATAATCCAAACCCTTCCAGAGCCGCCACTCATCAATTGATATAGCAAGTTTGGAAAGCAGGACAACTTCATTCGTTTGTTTTTCACCCAACATGACTTAGTCCAAATTTATGTAATTATCACAAGTTCCTACTGATTCCTGAATTCAGAATCAGGCATAGAAATCATAATACTGTTCAATCTGATTATTTTCTTCCAGCTGTACTCTTGACATGTATACATACTTTACAAAATATTTCATCCTTTTTCTTTTAATAACTAAACTGTAGCTCAAAATTTGTATTATCACCAGGCCTGGTTTTAGAAAAAGCAGATTTTATGTACTTGATACAAGAGAAACATTTAGTGTAGAAATAGGAATTTCTTTAAAAATTCCAGCATTTTGCCTGGCTGTAACCTATTGTAATAAGCCAAAGGGGTCTCTTTACTGAGCAAATCCAACCCTGATGCGAATCCTGCTAGGAGTCACTTGTTTTCACCTGATTTCCAATGACTTCTTGACGACAACCTTGTCTGCTGAAAATTCCAACGTGCCCAGACTATAACTAAATTTCCTCTAATCAATGCAAGACCACAAGTATCACAACTATATATTTGCATCACAACTTCACAATTTCATGCTAAACTCACAACTGCACGTTTTCTCTTTATTAAATTTCTGTAACGCAGCACCACTACTTGAAAATATAAATACAACTCAAACACCAACTACAGGGAACTAATTTTCCTACTCTATCCCTAGGTTAGTCAAAATCATGATTTTAAGCCTCCATTTTTGCCTGTTACCATACACCATATTTACCATCAGAGCAACAATAAAAGGTGTCTCAAGATACTGGAATAATCCCATTTAAATTATTCCACTGTAAAAATTAACAGCCTCTATCATAAATACTTCACATGGAGATACACAATCAACCAACACAGTTAGATTTTTATAGGAACTACTTGGATTAAGACCGACTTATGCAGCTCTGACCTGAACTCACTTCGAAACTAAACCATGCCAACATGAAATCTCATCAACTCTTCACTCTGTGACATCTGCCTCTAGCAATTGGCTAACTACTTAGGCTGAGGAATATTTCCCCAATACCAGTTTTCCATAATCAAGCAACTAATCACAAAAATCCCATAAATCTATAGAAATGGAGACGTTAATACAAATGGCACATACCCTAGATTTATTACACTATGAATTTCATGAAATAGTACTCTTTAAAAATCACTGTGGCAGGCAAAGATTCTGAAAATGGTTGCAAATGAAATGTCTGTTAGTCTGTCAGGTTGACTTACTGACCAGTTGTATCGGAGATGATCTGTGCATCTGTGCAGCAACTGTTGCTTCTGTTGCAGCTGCTGCTGTTACCACCAACAATATTATTACTGATGACTTAATGAACATTTCAGGTCCGGGAAATGATTAAGGACAAGCTGACAACAGGCTTCTATGGCCTTAGACATCTGTTTCGCTCAAATGATCCAACGGGACAAGGAAATGTTTCTAGGTATTTATAATTAGTGTTGTTCAGTTACCCTTTTGTCACGTTTAGTTTATTGTAAACATATTTATTAACTTTTAATGGAGGAAAGGGTTCAGACACAGTTTTCAGCTAGGTGTTTGAAATAGTTTACGAGTTTGACCTGAAGACAATAATGATGGTACAGTATATAGAAATAGTATCTATTTGTTAAACAAGTTTGGATGGGGGATGGGATTGAGAAAAAAGGTGTGTGTGTTGGAAGGGAGATCAGAGCTACATTATTGTTTTTAAGAATGACACTCCAGAGAGCATTAACCTATTGATTTATGACATAAAAATTTATACTCCAATGTTTCTGAAAAAGATGTCACTCTACATTTGCAGTAAGTAGCAATAGCTCTGATAGAAAGATAAAGCAAATGAAAATGGAGTAAATTATATATTTGATGTTGATAAATACAATAAAGTATATTTCACTAAATTTACAGTAGATAACTTTAAGCTCTGTGGTCATTTGTGAAATACACAAAATATTAGGCATTCCTACAATCATTTGCATAAGTTTTCAGTTCTTTGTCACCATTAATTTATCAGTGGTATGGGGCTCATTTAAATATATGCAGTTCTTGTCAAATATCAATTGAGATTCTTTTCTTAATAAACATAAATGCTTTATTTTTAGATTTTTTTTGTACTTTGTAAATTTTCCTGTTTTTTTAAATTTTATTATTAGCAGAATTATAAATATCCATGGGTCAGACACAGTAAAAATCCAGATATGCACGCAACTGTCTGTATGTTTGTTTATTTACATACACAAAAATCCAGTTATCTCGAACATACACAAAAATCCAGTTATCTCGAGCAAATATATTCCATGCATATAATTTGAATTCTGCAATTTTCTAAACTTTGGATTGTCGATCTGTCAAGAACTAATCTTAGGTCCCCGCTGTATTTCCTTCTGTCCTAAAACATTTGTCAAGTATTTAACTTAGGTCCTCACTGTATTTCCTTCTGTCCTAAAACATTTGTCAAGTAATCCTGAGTCTCCACTGTATTTCTTTCAGTTCTTTCACAAGTGTCTTTTGTACTTACTTACAATTGTTCATTTACCTGCTTATGGGGACCCCACACATAGTGTAATGTAGATCAAAGGGATTGATAAAGTTTGTTCCTCTGCATATGTAAAAGGACTTAATTAGATATGTTAATTATTAATTTTTATATATCGACAGGTAGAAGTTCAGGAATAAGTAGCAAAATTGTAATGCCTCTTAGCAATGAATTATCCTCAGCACAGTTTTATAGAATGATGTAGTCTTAGTCAAACATGCAGATTCTGTTACAGCTGTCCAATTAGCCATAGTCATGCATTTACAGAAATGATTGCTCCATTCCAGGGAGGCCTTACTGCGGATTTTATACACACTCTGTGGCTATATCCCTACAGACCAGTACAACAAGCTACTGAAAATGTAAGTAAGATAAGAAAATGTCATTACACAATTATTTATTTGATGCCATCATTATTGATTTTGGATATTTTCTCATTCTATAAAGACTTTTCCCTGCTAAGTTCATATTATTTTTTTTTTTTTTTTTTTTTGTGGGTCAATTTTAGCAGTTTTCTATTATCACATCAAAGAAAGGTCAATTAAAAATAAAGAGACAATTAGAACAAACAAAACAAAGACATAGTTATTAATACAACTGTCTGCATGAACATCACCGATTATAATAATGAAGATTTCGAAGGAATATAATGATAATGAAGATTAATATGATAACTATGATTGTCAATCCTGTCATGAAGATCATGCCTCATCATTTATCTTTTTATCTGAATCTTATCAGAAGTACAGGGAATTCTATGTATAGGATACAATTAACGTGGCCACTGACAGAACTCAAGAATATTGACACTTCCCTGCCAACTCCCATGCACACACAGAGATATGATCATGTTAAGGCTGGGAGGAATTTAGGTCACTGAGCATGTGACATCATCCCTGTCTAAGGAAAGCATAAGGACATACACACAGCTAGGTCCAGTAGGATCTTTGTGTTCGCAGGACCAGTATAATTGTAATCTTAAATAAATGACATATACATTAACAACTGAAGACAGACATTAAATGACATATATTAACAAACGTTGACAGACAATAAAATGACATACCTTAAAAATGAAGAGAGACAACATAACGTTCAGTTGTTGTTCTTAAAGGCTGGGCATTTTAAAATAAAAATGCTGGGCATAAAATACCTGACAGGGGATAGGCTAATTGAAAACCAGACTGTCAGTATAAAAGTGGATGAGTGGCCACCTAGGTATAATAAAGCTTTTGGTACCGTCATTCCTCTTTATTGCAGTAACTTTCGAGTTCCAAGAATTTAAACTATTCCTTATGTATTTATCTCACATTGCATAATATTACTGGTGCTTTAACACAAATATTTAGCTTTTCTAATCATTTAATAAATTTAATAAATTTCAATATATAGCTTCAGCTTTTTCATTGTATGGTAATTTTGTTTCATTTTTCAGGTTGAATCTTGATGGAAGACCAACCATATCATTTGATGCCTTTGTTTCATGCTTCAGAGACAATGAAGTAGGTACACAGAACTGGCCATTGTATTTCATTGTTATGCAGGAAATTTAATTTAGTCCAAATGGATTGCAGTACAAGTAAAGGTTGGAATCTTTTCATGTCCAAAATGGGTACTTCTACAAGAATTGTTCAAAAGAGTATATTCCCTGTCTGTAGCAGTTTGTTTTAGCTACATTTAATAAAAGGTTAAAGTTCACTTACGGATTTCATAATTTTGTACATATTTGAAAATCTGAACCATTCAGGGAATACTAATACACCTCTCCCTTGATAACTCACGCACAATGGGGTCCATAAACATAGACCACATTATAAGCGAGGCATGAGTTACCAAGGGACGTCAAAAAATTGAAAACAAATCGCTTTGACATCAAGAAAACCGTGGGAGGGAGAACTGCATTAGGGAACTGGGCTCTTTATTGACTGACTCTTCATTTACAATCATGTCGATAATAATTTTAATAACGTGCTTTTTCTAATGAATTTGTTTGTTATTCTGTTTAAATAATATTTATTTTCAAAATGTCCAAAATACAAAAGATCGTTCTAACTGGTTTCAACAACCATCATGTGTATGCAAAAAATCTATGTTTTTTTTATGAGTCTGGTTCCCTCAATGTTGTTTAATATTATCCTGCCAAATTGGGAGTCCACAGAGCAGGGAACTAGACTAACTGTTGATACACCACCTGTTTCCTTTTTTCAATAAACACGCGACATTTATTTCGTGAGACAATCGTCTATGTCGAAACTCAATTTTTGTATTGTTCAATTAGTACAATTTTGATGTTGTGATTTCATTGTAATAATACTGAAACTTCTTATCATCCTTGAAGATATCTCTAAGTGTCATTTCAAGAATTCTCTGAAACTCACTTGCCCACAATAATCCATATCTGTGAAATCAAGATCTTTATTTTACGAATTATTCATTTCGCTTGGCTGCCTTGTTATCTTTGATCACAGTTATGAAAGAGTTGGTTAATTTAAGGTAGTTTATGTTACATACACAGTAACATTTATAATTGTTCGATTGATCAAATGAAGTAAGTTCACCCGACATATGACCGGGACCGCTGGGTTTTAAGTTTGTAGGGTTTTTATTTTGTGCCTTTTAACTTTTCTTTTATTGCACCTCCTTTATTTGATTCAAAATACATAATTAACGTGATAATACAAAGGAGTCCAGCTTTTAATTCAGTGCAACAATACAACAAATACTTCCGGAAGTCATTTATCAAAACATGGTCAGCACTTAATTAGGTTCTCAGAAAACGCTTGCAGAAATAGCTGTTATGGTAGATTGATGCATTTTACGTTTAATTACAATAGGACACATTGTATTAATGATGATTACACTTAAAAGGAACTAAAAGATAGAACTAGAACACAAATTTCAATAGATACAAAATTATTTAATTTGTATATATTTATTAAAGTACTGCCACGACTCAGTGTGATTGACATTTTCATTGATTGAAATTTCCTTACATATCGTTAATTGTGGTGTACTAGGAATGTCATTTGGAAAGTAAATGTAAAAAATTGTATGACCTATTTTTAAATTTGATAATTCATAGTGTTGATTAAAATTTCCAGGTCCAATCTACTGTTTTTGACGATAAAACTAGCGATACATCAGAGTTTCCATTACCAGTTTGGAGCATGATTTTCTTCAAGTTCAATAAATAGGGATCAATTTTGGGGGTATTTTCTGGTTTTAAAAATGGGATTCATGCCTGACCCCGCATTATAAGCGGTTTCGCAAGTTATCAGGGCGCGAGTTATTGAGGGAGTGGTGTATACACTTTGTATTATTGTTTCTTAGTAGACATTGGCTGCAATAACAATCATTTGAAAAGTTTTGATAATGACATAATCAGACCTCTAAAAGTTTTCACAACTTGCCTTTCTAATCTCAGTTTGAATCACTGCCACTGAGGAATGAGGTTTATATTCAGTTGCAGTGAGGTTGGTTCATATTCAATGCAAGTGAGGTTCATATTCAGTTTCAGTGTCAATGAGGGTGGTTCATATTTAGTGCCCATGAGGTTCATATTTAACACCAATGAGGTTCATATTCATTGACTATGATATTTATAAGGTAATTGCCATAAAGTATTATTGATACATTTCAGTGTCCTAACTTAGAATGTGTTGAAGATGGGAGGTGAAAAGGGACACCTGTAGCTAGAGGGTCATTTTTCTAGAAACTATAAGCATTTTTGCAACCATGGTCATTTTTTAAAAGTTAAACGCTTGATGTTAGTAACAAAATCTATAATTTAATCTTTCTGGAAGTAGAAACAAACAAAATCAAATTTATAAAAGTTTATCCTATATTAAATGAACAGAAGCATGAGTGGAATAAATAAAAAAAACAGCACAGATATTAAAAGGAATTTTAGTTTTTTTTTTAAAGACTGGTAGAGGGAGTTCTCTTTTAGGGTACAGGTGATGTCTAGAAGGGTACTGAGAATAAAGGGGAGGGCACTGACGGTAGAGGGTGGAGCAGAACAACCTTCCATTTCTATCCATCTGGCTTACTGTATTCAGTTTGCATCTTGACTGTTCAGTTGATAAATGACTTGTTGAAACTAGTCAAGTTTATCACTATGATATGGTCAGCATCAACTCCAAGCATAAACTTGGTACATGCATCATAATTATTAAACATTAGGTCTAATATCATGTGATCTCATGATCTCAGTCATTGAGAGAAATCAGACAAGTCAACAAAGATTGCAGATACAAGGATTAGACTATTTCATAACAAGTTAGGCACGTGATGCCAAAATAACAGCCCTCTTGCACAAACAGCCCATTTTTTAGAAGCTACACTCACATCAGAAGAAAATTGTTTCTGCAAGGAACAGTGACCAAAAGGTGTTTACTATGATGATGCTCAGCTAATATTAAGGACTGGTGGATTTTAAACGTGACTCCACACAGTGTCTTTTATATTCAATAACTAGATTTACATTTGAACCTTCTTAGCAGTTCCTTACATCTTTGATGTTTACTATAGTTCTTGAACTCTTACTGTCCTGTGTTCACTTTCATTATAGTTTTTTTTAAACACATCACTCCAGATGATACCTACTACTTTGATTTTTTCTGGATGTGACCCACTACTCTGATTTATTCTGGATGTTACCAACTACTTTGATTTATTCTGGATCTTGCCCACTACTCTTATTTATTCTGTATCTTACCATCTACTCTGATTTATTCTGTATCTTACCCACTACTCTCGTTTATTATGGGTCTTACCCACTACTCTGATTTATTCTGGATCTTACCCACTACTCTGATTTATTCTGGATCTTACTACTCTGATTTATTCTGGATCTTACCAGCTACTTAGATTTATTCTGGATCTTACTCACTACTCTGATTTATTCTGGATCTTACTCACTACTCTGATTTATTCTGGATCTTACCAGGTACTTAAATTTATTCTGGATGTTACCAACTACTTTGATTTAATTTATTCTACAGTATACCAACCAATCACATTACATTGTGAATGCTACTACCATTACTTAGTGGATATCGTATATTACTATTTTTCCTATGAGAAACAGTGTTGTCCTTTCTTAATGTCCATATTTGTTACCTTTCTGGTCAAGCAACTAAACTGGTCAATAACTGACTCAAAATTAGGCTCCTTCTAATATTAAAATCAGATTGGTCAGGATTTTACTTGAGTCTTGGTACCCAGAATGCCGCATCTGTCCTTCATCCATCACCACTAATTAGCTTAGTCATGGACAGAAAATTGTCACTGGCTCTAATTTTTTTATTTCTTTGCTTACATCGCACTGGTCCCGAATGCCTCTAATTTCCTTGTCAGTTTTACAAGACACAACACTTTCTCTGAATTTAGAATTTGCACAACTTTGAAATTACTAAACACAACTAGATACTACAAAGCTCACTGGTCATAGAACATTGTTTTCATTGAGTTGGCATGTCCAGAAATGTCCTCAGCTAATGCATGATAATTAAACAGCCAGAATCAATCACTCAGTATTGTGGACTCTCAGACTATTTGCACACCAGATAGATCACACAAGGACATTTCAATTTGTCAACAAACAATTAGATATTATAAACTCCAAAACTCTACCCCCACATCCACATTGTGATTATTTGAAAATGGAAATTGGATTTAAAACTGTCCAGTCATTAATAAAATTTACTGCCTTAGTGGTATTTATGAAATGTACCAACTGAGACTTAATTACCAGAATTTACCTATAATGTTTGATTATTGTACAATATTCTAGTGTTTGTTGCTGAATACATTCTTCCACATCTAGTCTACATAAAGTGGACCCTTCCTGTTTGGAATCTGCAAGCCCTGTTTACACAGTCTGACTGTACACATAGAATAAGAATGCATTTTGTTTCAGTGATATACAAAGGGAGACAACTACACGTTTTTACTTGGGACAAATTGTGCAGAGTTATGAAGGCCAACTGGTTGAGTACTGAATTTTCAAGCTAGCAATCATATGTCCCTTCTAAAAGCACAAAACAAGGACATCAGATAATTAAAAGTCACTTCACTATTTATATCAATATGTATATTTGTTTGTCAATAAATGTTTTTGTTTCCAGAGAATACCTCTCAAACAGTTCCAGGTGTATCTATGAATTTTGTTTCACATATTAGACTAGTATTTCAGTTAAAGGTGTCTTTATAAAGTTTGTTACACATATCAGACGACTAGTATTTCACATGTGCTTTTTGCTATTTACAATTCTTCAATTCAATATTTTTTTGTTGTTTTCAACTTGAGCCCATTCATCTATTATCCACACTTTTGTGTTATCTAGGGCAAAATGCTAAATTATTTTATCTCTATGAAACCATCTGCGTATATGTTAGACTTTTACAGAAGCATAGATGTGCTTCTGCTAAACATAATTCTTTAGTTTCAATATTTTTAATGTTTTCACCTGATTATTTAGCCAGCCACATATCATTAATACTTTTGATTCAGCAACAGCTCCAAAGCTGTTAAAGAGATTTATTTGTATTTTAGAACATATATTAAACTAGTCATATAGATATGCCTTTTGCTATTCTTCCATTTAAATATTTGTGGGATGTCCAAGTCCATCAGCTGATTATTCACACTCAGTTTCAAGGGCAACAATTCTAGTATTATTACAAGATTTACGAAGGTTCATCTGATAAATTTGGTCATATCTGCTTTAGATCTAATGAGAAAAAGTCTAAAATCTGGACAAAAATTTCACTCCTGCGTAAAGAAAACTGGCCAGCAGAATTATTTCTCAGATATATTGTTTAAATGTGTCTGTGCAATTTGCAGGTGGACTTGACTTACAAGCGAGTATATACAATATATATTGATTGTGATGTTATATATGTTGATAATACTAAATTGCTTGTAAAATAAAGTATTTTGAGAGAAGATACACTAAATTTATTTTTAAAAATTTGATTTTGCAGGAATCAAAATTAAGATATTTGACATGATGGAATTTTGTTGATTTGGGATGATATTTTTGAATAAATGTTTTTAAAACCTCATGGTCACATTGAAGTACATGTATTTTTATTATTTTTGTTACTAAACTGTTAGCTAATTGATTTTGCTTACTGGTACTTCCAAAGAACTTTATGATACTTATAATTTATATGTTTTGCAAAACAAAAAACTTTGTTTCCAATGAAAGATCATTGTTCATTGGGTTATAACTCATTAAAATCTTGGTTCGTAGCAACCAAAAAATGCACAAAATTGTGTACTCCTAAAATTGTGATTTTACAGCACAGTGCATGTATTTCATACAAATTAATTACCATATGTACTCATTTATAGGTCACGTCAAACTGCAAACAACATAGACCTTGATCTGCCATTATATAATGCACCTGCAGATCAGCGATTATGTTGTTTAATCTAGAGATGACTCCTAATAAACTACACAGACCCAAATCTGCTAGCATATTATGTAACATCAGATCTGGGTCTATGAAGTTTGGAATTGGACTCATAAGCAAGTATATACTGTATTCAGATGTAAAATACTCACTATAGGTGCAAAAGATGCAGGTCAAAAATGAAAACACTCCCATAATAACCTGTGCACACTGTAATCAAGATAATCACTGTACTTCATAACAATATTCTACTCTTTTCCAGACTGTGAGAAGAGAATGGGTGAGCTCTGTGGCACAAATAGCCATGGATGAGATGAACAAAAGAAAGCATCCAGAGGAGTTGTTAAGAAGTTTTGATATCATGACACATGATCCCTACACGTCTGGACCTTTTTCGGATGCAATATTTCGAGCAAAGTGCAGATCAAGGTAAAAGTTTTGTTATTTATTTGCTTCTTTACTGTTTGAAGGTTTAAAAAATATTATTTAATGACACAATTTTTATAATCTTTGAAAGACTCCTTTTTTTTCTCTTTCTTTTAAAGGCTGTTCTCGTCTGGGTGTTTCACAAATCTATATTAAAAATAAAACATTTTTAGTATGATGAAAGAGCATTTGTATTCAAGATATACTGGTATCTTTAGCGTCTACAAATTAAAGAGGTGTATATTGATTCTTTCAAATTCAAGTTCATATGTTACAGTTCAAGAAAAGCAAAAATTCATAATAAAAATGTATGGATTGAGATATGCAATTACTTTTCTATATAAAATTGTCAGCAAGTTGAAGAGAAGGTCGTAAGATGTCATTGAAATAATTGCCTGGATAACAAGATCCATTACATTATTTTAACATTTAGTATTTTAATTTTATCATTGTTATCTGATCTTTGTTTCCATTCTATATCCATCTGAATGACCCCATTTTACATGGATTTGTGCTTATTTAATGACTCCATGTCACATGGATTTGTACTTTCTTAATCACCATATTTTACATGGATTTGTGCCTATTTAATGACAGCAAAACCTACTTTACCCAATGCCTTGTTGCAAACGACACCTGCTCATATTTATGAAGGACAGTGTTTATGAATCATTTCCCTACATTTCCTCACAAATTTAACCTCTATATAAATGATACCTATCTGCAAAGGACAACCTTTTATGGTTCATTAAGAGTTCTTTATACAGTTCTTTATACTGTATTAGAGAAAATTATATCATTATTTGTATCCAAGTCATACTCGATGGATATGATCATAGTAGTCCTTCACCACCATGTAACTCAGTGCAGCATAGTCTCTGGTGTAACTTAGATATATCATGTATCACACTATACTGGCTGAATTGTAGTCTTCTTAAAGTGTTACCCATTGATCATATAATTGTCCCTAGTTTCATTAAATGGTCACCATTTTCATATAATAGTCTTCAGTTACTTAATTGTTCTCAGTAGAAGGCGGCCTTTCTTATATCATGATATACTTTCATGGTTCCCCTGGACAGTGATTTGTGGGGAAACATTGTATTTTTAAGTTAAAGTGCAGTAAATATAAATTACAATATTGATTTGATTCATTATTTACATATTTAAGCATTGAACTTTTTATCATTTACTGGATTCATGAAGTCATGAAGATTAAAAATGTATTACATATTGTATTATGAATGGCTGCAGTCAAGCGAAATGTGTAATCTATTTTCAGGTTTCATTACTTCATGAATCATCTAAAATATGAGGTTCAATTTAATTACAAATAGTTATAAAAATAATAACAAATCTCAAGAAAAAAAATGATAGACCTATACTGAAACCATTGTTTACACATATTGGCAAAACATGCAAGAATAGATTCTAGTTTTTGTTTGCATCAAATGATGCAATTTTAACCAGTCTAAATGCTTGTTACAAAAAGGTTTGGTAACCAGTCTAAATGCTTATTACAGAGAGGTTTGGTAACCAGTTTAAATCAATGTTACAAAGGTTTGGTAAAAATGTATAATTTTAAATGCAATGTCAATAAATGTTTATTTCTTTCCAGGAAATTTGATGCCAAGAAAATTTTTCCTGAGTCATGTTTTGATCCCAATGGCATGATTCTTCCACCACAGCTGCGAGAAGCATATGCTCAGTTGGGCATTTTCATGCATGACATAGACTTTGAAAGACTCTGGCAAAGGTACATCATTTTTATGCATAATGAAGACTTTGAAAGACTGGCAAATGGCAAAGGTACAGATCTTTATGCATGATATAGATTTTGAAAGTCTCTGGCAATGGTATAGCATTTTTATGTATGATGTAGACTTTGAAAAATTCTGGAAAAGGTACAGATTTGTCTGCCTGATGTAGTCTTTGAAAGACTGGCAAAGTTACCAAATTTTATGCGTGATGTAAACTTTGAAAAATTCTGGAAAAGGTGCAGATTTTTATGCATGATAGACTTTCAAAGAATGGCAAAGGTGCATATTTTTTTTACGCATGATAGACTTTCAGAGACTCTGGCAAAGGTACAAATTTTAATGATTGATGTAGATTTTGAAAGATGTCAAAGTTCTATCATTTTCATGCATGATGTAGATTTGAAAGGCTCTGGCAAAGGTACAGATTTGTATGCATGATGTACATTTGAAAGACCAGGCAGGCAAAAGAACAGATTTGTATGCATGATGTAGGGTTTGAAAGACTTGGGCAAAGGTACAGATTTTTATGAATGTCTGTGTAAAGTTTGAAAGACTAAGGCAAAGATAAAGATTTCTATGCATAATGTAGATTTTGAAAGATTCAGGCAGAGGTACAGCATGTTTATGCATGATGTAGATTTTGAAAGACTTGGGCAAAGGTATAGATTTTTATGCATGATGTAGATTTTGAAAGATTCAGGCAGAGGTACAGCATGTTTATGCATGATGTAGATTTTGAAAGACTTGGGCAAAGGTATAGATTTTTATGCATGATGTAGATTTTGAAAGATTCAGGCAGAGGTACAGCATGTTTATGCATGATGTAGATTTTGAAAGACTTGGGCAAAGGTATAGATTTTTATGCATGATGTAGATTTTGAAAGATTCAGGCAGAGGTACAGATTTTTATGCATGATATTCACACAGAAAGACTCTGGAAACAGTAAAGATTTTCATCATGGATAAAGGCTTTGAAAGACTGGCTAAAATACAGATTTTCATGCATGATGTAGATTTAGAAAACTCTAGCAAATGCACAGATTTATATGCATGGTGCAGACTTTTAAAGACTGTAGCAAAGATACAGCATTTTTATGCATGTAGACTTTGAAAGACTGGCAAAGGTACAAGACTAACTTTAAAGCAAAATGATATCAGTACTGTATGTCCTGTTGCAGGGAAAACTCTCTTATTACTGGTCACATGGCCATAACTCACAGTGAAATACAGTACCATGTTCTCTCATTATGACATATTTGATGGGAGCCATAATTATGACCTGTGTTATAAATGAGTTCATCTTATACTATACCATGCTCTAACATAGGCTGTGAATGGTGTTATAAATGAGTCCAAATTGTACTGATATATGCTCCAGTTAGGTTGTGACAAGTGTTATAAATGAGTCCAAATTACCAGTATACTGACATGTGGTCCAAAATGGCTGACCTCTGCTATAAATGAGTCCACATTATACTGAAATAAGCTACAATAAGGATTGGACCAGTGTTATTGAATCTACCTTATAGTGACATATGTTCGCCTTACACAATATATTCTCCAGCAAGGCTGTGACAGCTGTTATAAATGAGATTTTATATTGGGGTATGCTCCAACAAGGATGTGACCTCTGTTATTGAGTTCATCTTATCGTGATATATGTTCCAATAAAACCTTGACCTATGTTACAGATGAGTCTACCCTATACTGATTCATGTGTAACCAAAGATGGGACCAGTGTTATAAATGAGTCCATTTTATTTTGGTTCATGCTTCAACAAGGCTGTGACCTGTGTTATAAATGAGTCCACCTTATATTGAGATATGCTTCAACACAGCAGTGACATGTGTTATAAATGAGTCCACCTTATACTGAGATATGCTCAAACAAGGCAGTGACATGTGTTATAAATGAGTCTACTTTACACTGACATACTCCAACAAGGCAGTGACATGTGTTATAAATGAGTCCACCTTATATTGAGATATGCTCAAACAAGGCAGTGACGTGTTATAAATGAGTATACCTTATACTGACATGCCCCAACAAGGCTATGACATGTGTTATAAATGAGTCCACCTTATATTGAAATATGCTTCAACAAGGCAGTGACATGTGTTATAAATGAGTCCACCTTATACTGAGATATGCTCCAACAAGGCAGTGACATGTGTTATAAATGAGTCCACCTTACACTGGAATGTGCTCCTCCAAGGCTGAGTGTATGACTAGTTGCACAAACAAGTACAACTGCAAAAGCTACGGGGTATCTAAAGAGATTAAACAATATTGTCATTGGTTGTTATCACCCTATAGTATTTATTTTCATGCTAAGACCAAGTGGCGAGCCTAAAAATTAGTTTAAAAGTTGGATTTCTGTTGAGATAAAAATATCCAGAAAACATTTTTAACCAGTTTTTTAAAAAAGTGATGGTAGAATTAGCATCAAGTATGGGATTGTCATCAGATAAATGCAATATACTGAACATTTTGCATCAGGTATGGAATGTGTTATGTGTATTTAATTTATGTTTTGTGCTTGTCATTTGTCCCTGACTGAGGATAGAGTTGTATGAGTACCTGATTTTTGTCATGTCTGTAAGTTATAAATAAGTTGTTTACTGATATTTTAGTTCAAGTTCTAGCCTTATTTACAAACTAAGAATGTTCAAGAAGTAAACTTGTGACCCACATCCTGGCAATTTTATTGTGTCAGGTGAAATTAATACAGAATGAGGTAAACAAAATTATTCATTCCCATTTGAAGTTCAATGTGTGGAATCATTTTTACTACTGTGTTGAAATATAATTTCGAGGATTCATTGATTTAAATTATTATTGGAATTACAAATTGCTTCTTGACTTTTGGACAAAAACACTACTTTTGGATTATTGTAAATTCATTCAAAGACATTACTGATTATATCATTGTGATACATCAAGACTAGGTGCATTAACATATTTCAAGACTATTGGTACATCAGCAATTTAAATTTTCACTTTGTAGCTTAAACAAATAAAATATTTGTTAATTTTGCTAAACTTGTTAGTTGTGCTTCATTCTGTTACTTAGTTAAGATATAGAGTTGTAACAGATTATCATTGGGTAAATACAGTATACCATAGATTTAATATCAAGTATATACCACAGATTTAGCATCAAGTATATATCATTGATTTAGCATGAAGTATGGGCTTACCTTTGGGAAAATACAGTATAACATACATTTAGCATAAATTGTGGGCTTATCATTGGGTAAATACAGTCAGCTATACATTTAGCGTCAACTATGGGCTTATCATCTGATAAATATATTATACCTTAGATTTAGCAGCAAGTATGAGCTTATCAATAGATAAATACAGTAAACAATATATTTAGCATCAAGTATGTACTTATTATAGAATAAATACAGTATAATTTAAATTTAAAATCAGGTATGAACTTATCATTGGATAAATACCATATACCCTAGATCTAGCATGGGGTTATCAATGGATAAATGCAGTATACTGTACATGTAAAATCAGTATGAGCTTATGATGAGATACAGTATGCCACACAAAGGACTTCAAGTATGAGCTTATGATGAGATACAGTATGCCACACAAGGGACTTTAAGTATGAGCTAATGATGAGATACAGTATGCCACACAAGTGACTCCAGGTTTGAGCTTATCTTCTGATTCAGTATGCCACACAAGTGACTTCAAGTGTGATCATCAGATAAAATATAGTATACTGTGCATTTTATAGGATATTTTTTCATTTTATTCGGTATCATAAAGGAATTTTATACAGTAAAGTGGTATACCTGGAGGTGATATAGTGAAGGTAAAGCGATATACTTGGAGGTGATATAGTGAAGGTAAAGTGGTATACTTGGAGGTGATATAGTGAAGGTAAAGTGGTATACTTGGAGGTGATATAGTGAAGGTAAAGCGATATACCTGGAGGTGATATAGTGAAGGTAAAGTGATATACTTGGAGGTGATATAGTGAAGGTAAAGCGATATACATGGAGGTGATATAGTGAAGGTAAAGTGGTATACTTGGAGGTGATATAGTGAAGGTAAAGTGGTATACTTGGAGGTGATATAGTGAAGGTAAAGTGGTATACTTGGAGGTGATATAGTGAAGGTAAAGTGGTATACTTGGAGGTGATATAGTGAAGGTAAAGCGATATACCTGGAGGTGATATAGTGAAGGTAAAGTGATATACTTGGAGGTGATATAGTGAAGGTAAAGCGATATACATGGAGGTGATATAGTGAAGGTAAAGCGATATACATGGAGGTGATATAGTGAAGGTAAAGCGATATACATAGAGGTGATATAGTGATAGAACATCATACTAAAGCGAGAACATAACTTAATCTCAGTTTTTAGTGTTAAAACAAATTTCAATGCAGATTTTAGTTTTTATGAAGATTTTAATCAAAGAGTGAAAAGATAATAGAAGCGAAAGCGATGTCTAAGTATTCTTGAAAAAATACTTATTTTATAAAAAAAAAGTATGATTACTCTGATATTCAAGAAAGTGTAATTACAGAAAGTGACATAGTTTTTTTGTTTTCACAGGTATGACAAGGATGGGACAGGCGCTATCAGGGCAAGTTTTTTCTTCAAACTAATGGGTTTAGACAGTGAAGGAAGAGCATCATATGCTGTGAACTATATGACTCCTCGAGGCTCGGCCACTCCGCGAGGTGCTGCTTACAAAAGAGGAAGACAAAGACCTCATTCAGACATCGCCCACACAATTGAAAAGACAGACAAACTAAAAAAGAGTTTGGTCTCAGAATCTGGTGACTTAAAACATGTGTTTGAGACGAAACCAGAGAGTGAGAACAAAGGAATAAAAGAAACACAAGAAAAGAAAGAAGAAACAAAAGAGGAAGAGAAAGTTGAAGAGAAGGGTGAAGAAAAAAAAGAAAAGGAAGAAAAAGCTGTAGTAGCTGTACAAGATAGCAAAGAACCAACTGACAAGAGATCTGATGAAGCAGAAAAGAAAATGAAGCAAGCTAAAAAACTAAAACCAGTTATAAAATTGGAAAATATAATAGACTGCCTGCACTACAAGGTATACTGAAATAATGTTTCTTGAGAAAGAAAAATCTGTTAAGAGATCCAGAACAACTGTAGCACACACAGAACTATAGCTTCCATCCATGTTCTGATTTCTCATGTAGACTGCTCCAACAGAATCATATATAGTTGCTTTGGAATGAAGTTAAAAAGATTTTGCACTTGTTTTTCCTTTGAATGCAAAATTCCTTTGTTTTTTTTTTCATCATATACATTCAGCCAGTCAAGTCCAGATACAAACAATATAGACTGATCTATATTATGTGCTGGCAGATCATGATCTATGTTGTTTGTTCTTCTGATTACTCCTGTCAAACTGTATAGACCAAGATCTGCTGGTGTATTATGGGATGTTTGATCTGGGTCTGTGCACTTTGCTGCTGGACTCGACTAATAAGCGAGTACACATGGTAAGTCAGTAAAGCTGGAACACTACATGAAGAGGAAATTAACTGCAAGAAGTGTTGATAAAAAATGTTCAACAAAAATTTTGTATATATTCTTTATTGTATGTACATTAATTTCAACTTTCCTTCTGTTTGCTTTTTCATAATATAGAGAGATTAGGAAAGAAACATTCAGTTTGTTCCATCTTAGATAATGGTAGTTAATGAAGCAATAATTACCTTAAGTAAGCTTTTTTGACAACTTGAACACTGTGAACAAGTTTTCAGTCATAAAGGGAAACATCAGACATATATTTACTGATATACACATACATGAAATTTTCGGTAATCAGATATTTATTTAAAAATTTTCAGAGTGAATGAAATACAAGAATAAAAAAAGCAATATTAAAGGTTCTGACTGACTTACATTGGCAAAATATTGATGATTTTTCTTTTCATATGATGCGAATATAAGACAATCTCTGGAGATATGTAAACTATTGTGTCGCAAACCTCAACAAGGCTGTTTTACATATGTCACTCATATACATTATTGCAAACTCCTTTTTTTAAACAAAAGAAACTGCTACGCACTGTGTTAGTTTCACTTTACATTTTTGTCTGTTTATCTTAGACTGATAGTATGAAAACTACACATTTATGATTGATTTTAATTTTCTATACAACATCCAGTGAAAAATTTAAGTGTATTTCAGTTAAGGTTAGTGTCACTGGAAAGAATGCATCTCCATTTCCTCAGTGGTGAAGTAATTTCTGTACCTTCAGTAAAGAAATTCAACTGAGTGAATGTTAAAGTTGTTTCTCTTGGGAAATCCACTAATTCATATTTTAGCATAAATTAATATAGTTTTCTTAACTAATTCACTCAGATTTTGTGGTTGCTAAAAATTATGCAATTTTTACTTCCTTATGTTTTTTTCTTTTTTTCAGTTTGAGGAATCTTACAATGCAATGTTGACTGCATTTCAACTGTTTGACTTCATGAACGACAGTTACATAGCACGAGTGGACTTCAGGAGAGTACTTCAGGAATTTGGTTTTGTCATATCAGTTTCAGAGCTGGAAAACTTTTTAAACAGGTTAGTGCAAATGATAAATGGTACCATTTGGTACTGAAAAACCTGCTTAATCTGACCCGTTTAACTCATTACCCCCTGACACCACATTTATGTGGCAGAAGGTAGTAGCCTACCGCCGAGCTCTGTAGCATCAAGGTCATGTATGATACACTAAAGTGGATGGTATTATAGAAAGGGAGACAAATGTAGCTCTACAATGAAACCAATGATACCAAATAATCTGGAAGTTCTAGCTGCACTACAAAATACAGAGGGAAAAACCCAAGTTTTTGGACCAGATTGTTTTCCACCCAATATTCGCCCATGGTTGAAATCTGATTTTGTGTCTGGATTTTAGACTTTTTGGCCTCATATCTAAGGCAGACAGGTCTGAACTGCACACCGACAGATGAACCTTTGCAAAAAGTAGGAGGGGCCCTGAGTGGCCGAGTGGTCTAAAGCGCTCACCGTTCCAGATCACTGCCATCTCACCTCTGTCTGCGTATGTTCGAGTCCAAGGCTCGGCTAGCTTGGGTACGTGGGAGAGCCTGCCAGTAGCTTCTCGTGGGTCGGTGGTTCTTTCCTGGGTTTTCCAGGGTTCTTTCTCCACCAGTTATACTGGCCGCCATATATGGCCTCTCTTGTGCTGAAAATGGCGTTAAACCCCAGAACAACAACAACAACAACAACAAGCAAAAAGTAGGATAAGATGGGCATTTGGAATAAAGAGTGGTCTCGATACAAAAATGATGGGTCTGTTAAGCAAAAAAAATAATAAAAAAAAGAAAAAAAAGAACTCCAACTTTTACCCATCTGCTCATGTGCAAGCAAAATAGCCAATAAAAAATGATGTTTCTAGGACAACTTGGCATTAGGTTAATGGGAAATCACTTGGAAGTCGATGTATTAGGATGTATTCAGAAATAGCCCACAAAATGTGTTTCCTACTCGCATTTCAGGTGAAAACGATAAAAACCTCCAGGGCATAATGAGTTGATCTTGTAGATCTTTGCCTATCAAAGTCAATAAACTTAGTCCATGGTGCTAATAAAGACATAAATTTGATAGAGTATTCCAGTTTACTGTTTAATCCATTCTAAATTTGTGGTCTTCTATAGTCACAGTTTAGTCTAATTGTATAGTCACAATTTTTTATCACTCATTCTTCTCTGACAGTATGAAATAGGGGGAAAACTAAATATGTCTGTTTTAGGTGTAGATAAGCTTATATGTTCAGAAAACATTGGATTTTGAGAGCAAAACCAATTACAGTATATACTCTCCTGTAAGTCCATATTTTACCCACTTTATTTGAACATAGAGTCAATTTTTGTACCAAATGTATTGAAAAATCTTACAAATTGTGGCTGGCTTGATGTTTGTGATTGGTGATGAAAGTGTTTCAGAAAACTAAATCTGCTTGTCAGCTTGGAGACAAATCATTAGAACAAATCTTGACTTTCAGTTAATTATGGTTGAAGAGATGAAGCAGTAATCAGAAAAATACAGAACTCATTATACTGAAGTCCATGAAAACCATAGAATATAAAGCCTTATGGTGAGACTGTCTTATTATGAAGTACATAATTCATTCCTCCTAATTCTGTCCATGCGAGTCATAGAGTACACCTTTTTATAATGAGCCTCTCTTATAATGAAGTACAAAATTTATTCCTCATAATTCTGTCCATGCGATTATAGAGTATTCAACTTTATAATGAGCCTGTCTTATAATGAAGTACAAAATTTATTTCTCATAATTCTGTCCATGCGAGTTATAGAGTATTCAACTTTATAATGAGCCTGTCTTATAATGAAGTACAAAATTTATTCCTCATAATTCTGTCCATGCGAGTTATAGAGTATTCAACTTTATAATGAGCCTGTCTTATAATGAAGTACAAAATTTATTCCTCATAATTCTGTCCATGCGAGTTATAGAGTATTCTACTTTATAATGAGCCTGTCTTATAATGAAGTACAAAATTCATTGTTCAATAAAATGTTGTCCATAAGAGCCATGGAGTACACGGCATTATAGTAAGAGTGTCTTATAATGATACAGTACTCATAATAATGTCCAAGGAAGCCATAGAGAATATCACCTTAAAGTAAAACTACCTTATAATGAATTACATGATACAGTACTCATAATGCTGTCCAAGGAAACCATAGAGAATATCACCTTAAAGTAAGGCTGCCTTATAATGAATTACATGATACAGTACTCATAATAATATCCAAGGAAGCCATAGAGGATATCACCTTAAAGTAAAACTACCTTATAATGAATTACATGATACAGTACTCATAATGCTGTCCAAGGAAGCCATAAAGAATATCACCTTAAAGTAAGGCTGCCTTATAATGAATTACATGATACAGTACTCATAATGCTGTCCAAGGAAGCCATAGAGAATATCACCTTAAGGAAGACTGCCTTATAATGAATTACATGATACAGTACTCATAATGCTGTCCAAGGAAGCCATAGAGAATATCACCTTAAAGTAAGACTGCCATATAATGAATTACATGATACAGTACTCATAATGCTGTCCAAAGAAGCCATAGAGAATATCACCTTAAAGTAAGACTATCTTATAATGAATTACATGATACAGTACTCATAATGCTGTCCAAAGAAGCCATAGAGAATATCACCTTAAAGTAAGACTATCTTATAATGAATTACATGATACAGTACTCATAATGCTGTCCAAAGAAGCCATAGAGAATATCACCTTAAAGTAAGACTATCTTATAATGAATTACATGATACAGTACTCATAATGCTGTCCAAAGAAGCCATAAAGAATATCACCTTAAAGTAAGACTATCTTATAATGAATTACATGATACAGTACTCATAATGCTGTCCAAAGAGGCCATAAAGAATATCACCTTAAAGTAAGACTGCCATATAATAAATTACATGATACAATACTCATAATGCTGTCCAAAGAAGCCATAGAGAATATCACCTTATAATAAGACTATCTTATAATGAATTACATGATACAGTACTCATAATGCTGTCCAAAGAAGACATAGAGAATATCACCTTAAAGTAAGACTATCTTATAATGAATTACATGATACAGTACTCATAATGCTGTCCAAAGAAGCCATAAAGAATATCACCTTAAAGTAAGACTATCTTATAATGAATTACATGATACAGTACTCATAATGCTGTCCAAAGAAGCCATAAAGAATATCACCTTAAAGTAAGACTGCCTTATAATGAATTACATGATACAGTACTCATAATGCTGTCCAAAGAAGCCATAGAGAATATCACCTTAAAGTAAGACTGCCATATAATAAATTACATGATACAATACTCATAATGCTGTCCAAAGAAACCATAGAGAATATCACCTTAAAGACTGCCTTATAATGAATTACACGATACAGTACTCATAATGCTGTCCAAAGAAGCCATAAAGAATATCACCTTAAAGTAAGACTGCCTTATAATGAATTACATGATACAGTACTCATAATAATGTCCAAGGAAGCCATAGAGAATACCACCTTAAAGTAAGACTGCCTTATAATGAATTACATGATACAGTGTTCATTACAGTAAAACCTGTCTTGAGAGACCACTGCTATGAGTGACCGCCTGTCTTGAGAGATCAGGTTCTCTATGTACAGATTTAGAGATTATATAGTGTTATAACCTGTTATGAGAGACCACCTGTCATGAGAGACCATTATGTTTTGGCAGAAGGGGTGGTCTTTCAAGACAGGTTCCACTGTATTATATGCAGTCATGCATTGGGAGTTATTGGGTATAATACCTTATAGTGAGACTGCCTTATAATGAAGCACATTATTCATATAATTTTACTGCTACATAATGAAATGTAATCCATGAATTATAAATGCCACCTTATAGCAGTGTTATAATGAAAAGGCATATAAGGAGGGAGTGCCATATTAATACTGCCACTCATTCTTGTTCATACCAAAATTCATCTCAGCTTATAAATAGGCCATAGCAATATCATCATTTTTGAAAATTTTGAACAATGGGGTCAACATATAAGGTGGCTGATTAATGTACACATGTACATATAGTGACAACAGTTTCAAATTTACTGGTTGTTTATTGATTTTCATGAAATTGAAATGGAAAGTTTTGTTAAATATTTTTATACGTTATTACATTGACTGGCTTCTATTTTAGAAGATTTCAGGTGCAAGTTTATAGAATCTTTTTAATAGTTGATATTTTTTAAAAATCTCCTACATGGTTGGGAAGACTTTGATTTCTTTTGGAATAGTCAAGGATTAGCATTATTTCATTCCAGCGATCACATTAATAATAATAATAATAATAATAATAATAATAATAATTATTATTATTATTATTATTATTATTATTATTATTATTATTATTATTAAATATATTATGATTAGATGTTGTTTTGTCTTCTCTAGTTCAATGAAATGGAATTTGTGTTATGTTTTCAATCATTTCTTTTACATTTTTGTTTTTGTAGATGTGGTCTGCGTACCATTAAAGGGCAGATCAACTACAGAGAATTTCTCACCAAATTCCAAGCAAGGTCAGATAATAGCATCACAAACAAGATCGCTGTAAACACAGATCATGTGTAAGTATGCAGAGTCATTGAAAATTATTATGCAAAATAGCATAGCACAAAGTTGCCCTTACATTTTATTTCGAGTATAGACATGATTTTCTAATTATCACCCATTGTGATGCTATCACTCACTAAGTGTATAGTAGTAGAGCCTGCCATATCACTAGAGAAACAGATTGTAAGCAAAGTGAATCCGTGCAAAAGAAATACCCATAAAGGATTCTGCTGATTTTACACATTTTATAAGAGAACACTTATATTCCAGATTTTTAGGAAATAAAATCACAAATCATGGATGTCAAAGTGAATTGGCAGCAAAACAGTATTTAAATTCAAATGAATATGATGTTATTGAAAATAGAATGCATGTTTCTGCGTAGAAAAACTTTGTTGTCGGCAAGCACAGATAGATCTTTAAATGAAGGCATGCTGCTTGAAATTCAAAGTGCAATGCCTACTGTTAATTGGACCACACTAGATTAACCTTTTCCCAACAAGAAATATGATATCCAAAGGAGTGGCAGTGACAGTCGGATTATTAAAAAGAAGGGAATAGAGAGTTCTAACAGCAAATACAGATGATAATATTTTGCACTTGTCTTAGGAAATGCAGATTTGTAGTACAGCTAAAAATGCAGATGACCACAAGTTTGGGAATGTAAAGTATGATGAATAATATTTGATAGTGGGTGTGTGGGGTGCAGTTGGAGGGGGTGGGTGGGAACATGTCCATTTGCAAAAAGCATAACAGAGTGAAGATTTAACAGTATGAATGCTTGCTATCATCAGTTTTGCCATCAGAACTAAAAAATTATATTGCAGTGAATGTTGTTAATGAAGTACCAATTATACTTGCCAGCACACCATGGCAGATCACAGTCTATGTTGTTTGCAGTTGGCCTCAAATTATAGATGAGTATATACAGTAGATTTTATCACTTATGATTCAGTAAGTTAAGGATGATACAAAATATTGATGGTTTTATTTAAAAAACAAAGGACTGTGATAAATACAACCTTACATGGTCTGTAATATTTTGTACAATATTTATTTTTGGTTTTTGTTTCTCTTTAAAGAAAATTTTTCATTCTACAATGATATAACACAAAATGTGTCATTTATACCATACATACTAGGTTATAAATTGAGTCCAACTACAAACATCTTAGACACTGATCTGTCTTCACAAATTATACTGGCAGATTAAGGTCTATGTCATTTTGTTCTATTGACTATAACTAACAAACTGAATAGAACCAGATCTGCTGGTGCATTATGCAATCACAGCATATCCAGGATTATGCAGTTTGCAGTTGGACTGAACTTATAAGAATATATATACAGTTGAATATATACATACATTTTCCCTCAGTTTTTTTTTACTGTGTCTACTTTGCATACAGATTCCATTCTGACAGCACAACCAAAGATAACCTCACTTCTGACGAACTTGAAGCAAAGCTTGTTGAATACTTCCAGGGAGATTTCATCAAATTGGTCAGCACTTTCAGGTTTGTTATACTCAACACACCATTTACAGCTTTTTGTTTATCTGCTTTGTTTATAAACTTTGCCTATTTCTGCGTTCTCTGCAATCACTACTAATCCTGCTTTGGGAAGTTGTAATGCTCATACCAAATACCAAATGCAATGTTAATCACATATGTAACCATTGGATTCATAGTCATTGAGACCAGAATCACACATGCAGTCATGGTATGTATTGTCAATGTGACTGTATCGCACATATAGCCATGGGATGTATTGTTAGTGTGATTGTAATCACACTTGTAGCCATGGGATGTATTGTCAATGTGATTGTAATCATACCTGTAGCCTTGGTATGTGCTGGCAGTGTGATTCTAATCATACCTGTTGCCATTTTATGTATTGTCGGTGTGATTCTAATCATACATGAAACCATGGGATGTATTGTCATTGTGATTGTAATCACACTTGTAGCCATGGGATGTATTGTCAGTGTGGTTATAATCATACCTGTAGCCATGGGATGTAATGCCATTGTGATTGTATTCACACTTGTAGCCATGGGATGTATTGTCAATGTGATTGCAATCATACCTGTAGCCATGGTATGTATTGGCAGTGTGATTCTAATCAGACCTGTTGCCATTTTATGTATTGGCAGTGTGATTCTAATCATACATGAATCCATGGGGGGTATTGGCAGTGTGATTGTAATTATACATGAAACCAGGGGATGTATTGTCACACTGAATCATATTATGTTGCATTTGGGTATTGTCATTGTGATTGTAATCAGATATGTAGTGATGGGATACACTGTCATGGTGATCATATTTACATTGGCACAGGATGTACTGTCAATGTGATTGTGATCATATATTTGTAGCCATTATGAATATTTTAATTTTGCAACAGTTTGTTAATTCTGAGGGCCTCAGGGGAGAATACTGTATTATAGTGAGTTACCCTCAGCAAATAAAATATTTATTATTATATTATTATTATTGTTGTTGTTGTTGTCATTATTATTATTATATGTTTTGTCAATAGGATTGCAATCCTGCAAGTTTTGACCCAAGTTATGACATGATCATACAGTTTGACTATCATTTCAAATGTCCAGCTATTACTTGATGCAATGCAAACCATGGTCTCACCATTTATTTCCACAAAAACTTTGCTTATACATATGACACCTATATTTTTTACAAGATTGCATCATAATCCTATCCATTTTCATTATTTCTGTGTATTTGTCATGTTAGATAATTTTGGCTTTATACATATGGTCATTACTCACGCTGCCCAATCCCTTCATATGCCTGCAGGCTACTTCTCTGTTTGGTTGTTATAGATCAATTAAAGAGACAAAATGGAATGGCAAATACTGATAAATTGATTATGCCTCCAAATATCCACCTTCAATATTGAATATTGTATCACAGAGTGTATATATATATATATATATATATATATATATATATATATATATATATATATATATATATATATTTGATCTGTTAGAATCAGTGAAAGATAATGTATTTTTTAAATAATTTATATCTCCTTTCTTTACTGTTCTGTTAATGGGAAATGGCTTCACAGACAGCTTAATGTTTCTACAGAGTAAGACAGCTATCAATTTGTTTTACAATCAGATGACTTAAACCTTGTCTCTATAGAGTCACACAGCTAAAACCTTGTTTCTATAGAGTCACAGCTAAAAACCTTGTTTCTATAGAGTCACACAGCTAAAACCTTGTTTCTATAGAGTCACACAGCTAAAACCTTGTTTCTATAGAGTCACCCAGCTAAAACCTTGTTTCTGTAGAGTCACACAGCTAAAACCTTGTTTCTATAGAGTCACACAGCTAAAAACCTTGTTTCTATAGAGTCACACAGCTAAAACCTTGTTTCTATAGAGTCACACAGCTAAAACCTTGTTTCTATAGAGTCACCCAGCTAAAACCTTGTTTCTGTAGAGTCACACAGCTAAAACCTTGTTTCTATAGAGTCACAGAGCTAAAACCTTGCTGCTGTAGAATCAGACAGTTATAACATTGTTTCTGTAGGGTCAGGCAGTTATGACCTTATGATTGAGGATAAGGGGAATTATATGATACTTGTGTTGTTATCTTAATGTGGTATTTTTTAAAAAGTTTTGCCAAAATATGTATCTTTCCGAGATAGTTCACTCTGTGTGTGACCTTCATTCTTAAAAGAGGCAACTGAGACAAGAGAATTAGTAAAACCATAATGTGTTACATCCAGTCTTGATTACATAAAAGATAACTAATGAATAATGAGTAAAAATTATCAGCAAAAAATATTATGAAATGTGGTTAGCATCAAATGAGTGAATTTGCCTTTGGTTCATATAATATGATTTAAAGCCATACTGATACTGTTAAAAACTCAGATAGTTCTTATAGTTTTGAGAAACTTAATTATGGTGGATTTTATTCATATCTTCAAAATTGAAAAATAATCTCACTTTTCAAGTACATTTTCACATTTCTAAATGGTGTATTTCTGTAGATCCATTTTTCAGACGTCATACAATTAATAATGCAATTCAAGAAGTTAAAAATTTTAATGTAAAAAAGTAATTATGTTAAAAACATGTGTTAATGGACACTACCCTCAAAAAGGACACCTGCTCACAAAAAACAGAATTCCTCTACACTTTGTCTTAACTTCACATTCCTATATGAGCCCATAGAAGGGACACATGTTCACCAAGGACAGCATTCTTATAATGCCCCTTTTTAAAATTTGACATTAATATACAGCCTCTATAAAAGGGACACATGTTTCCAAAGACTGATCTAATAGAAGCATGAATCGCAGTGGCTTAGTGGTTAGAGTGCCAGACTCATGACCAAAAGGGTGTGGGTTTGAATCCTACAATCACCTGAGCATGATTTGGTTACTAAGATGTTCCTTTGTGCAAGGCTTTTTACTCCTATTGCATCATGACTAAATTGTGTACTTGTGGTGCTGTATTTCAAAACACCAAAGCAAACCAAATCCTCACTTTTAGTAGCTATTTTTAAGAGAGGATTTTAAAGCGTTTTCATAAGTTTTTGATTTGTTATGACTATCAGTGTAGGGGAGATAAAGTATCATTTAATCATAAACATATGACTTATGGTGAAAAATATTGTACATTGATACAATAGAGCTGTAATATCCACAGCACAAAGCATTGCACATTGAAACAACATAGCATTAATATTCATGGAACAAAACATTGTACATTGACACAGCAGAACTTTAATATTCTTGGCACAAAACATACAACAGAGCTTTAATATCCATATGAGAAAACATTGTACATTGTAAATTGACACAACAAACTTTAATATTCGCAGTAGAAAACATTGTACATTGACACAACAGAGCTTTAATATGCACAGCACAAAACATTGTATGGAATACTATTTAGGTCCTAATGAATTTAATCCCTAGTTATTGAATTCAATAAGATTTGTAATCCAACAAATTATGTTTGTGTTATTAATTCCTCCTGTTTCCTTTAAATGCATTTTTTGAGTAACATTTCTGGTTGATTGTTACTTAGAGCTTCCAATAATTAGGCTAATTAGGCTAATTGCGCTGCACAATGTTGGGCTCTAACATTTTGTAATAATTTATTTAGGTTGGAAAAAATAGACTATTAGTTACTTTTAACTGTGATTTGACTCAAGTTTGTAACTTTTAAATTAAGGTTGCCTCATTGACTTAGTGGTAAGTATGCTGGAATTACAATCAGTGGATTGCAGGTTTGAATCTCACCAATGCCTTCTCCTATTGCTTGAAGTGGTCTGTTCCTGGGCAAGGCACTATACTCTAATTGCCTGAGCACTGTGCAGTGATGCATGTGCTAATGTGGTATTAAATACCTGTCAGTTTATTTCATTTTTTTGTAACCTGTAAGCCAAGCTACACATGGATGTGTATTTTAAATTGATTACCAGTTTGAAATTTTGAAGTTCAAGACACTTTCACATTTGGATGACTTTGATTGAACAATACACAATTTCAGCACAGTTATATATTCTTTGAACACGTAATACATTATTGTATGATAAACTATGTTATGTTATTGAAACTTTAATAATGTCAAATCAATATGGAAAAAATTCTATAAGCATTAGTAGTACGACTTAAAACTGGTAAATAAATTATCATTTATAAATCTAAAATAATATCAGAATGTATTCAGCAGTACAGATTATCAGATATTATTTTCAAATCAACTGTTCATTTTATATATGAAATTTTTGAAGAAAGACTGTAATAGAAATATGATAAGATGCAATATATTTTGTGACAGACATCTATCCGCACTTACTTTGATCAATTTCCCTTATCTTAACCAGAAGACTATTCTTTTATTTAATTATAATGGCTTTTAGTATTGTTTTAAATCATATATAACTGTTTTACACATACAATGTACATTTGCTCTCAATGATGTATACCTGTATAGTTATTATTAATCATCTAAAACACCATCATGTTCCTAAATTAAAAAACGATAATTTATATAGCTGTACTGTATCTTGTAGTTCAATTCATGATTTTATAGTTAAACACTTCTCATGTTTTGATATAAAAAATTGCTCAGTTTACTTCATTGTCAGTGCTGTAATGTCTCATACACAGCAGTAAACTGAAACCTGTTTATAAAGGACACTTAAGAGAATCTAGTTTTTTTTGACAGGTGTCCTCTCTGTACATGTAAACTTTGTAAACAGTGGATTCTTAACTATATTTCCTTTATGAACATGCATCTTTCATAAAGCAGTGATCAGTGTAGCAAGTTCAGTTGTATGTTATGTTGTGATGCATTTGGAATATGAAGATTCTGAAAATTTGAAAGCACTTTAATATAAGGTGATACTTTTTATAAGTAATATTTGGTGATAGATCCCCTTGCATTATTTAATAATAATATTGTCCCTAAAATAGGCCATGCGTCCTCACCTATTAAGGTAGTCCACATTTATGGCTCTCATGAAATGCATTTTAGTAAGGCTGTATTTTCTTTTTGCTCTTCTGCTTGAGCTATGCCCCATTGTCAGTTTTTTTAGACGCATTACAGAATCCATGTTGACTTCATGTCAAAGTTTATATAGTATTATTATGATATGGACTTTCCTAATAATGTTATATTTAAAGAAACTGTTTTGAGAAGTTTACAAATAAGATTAAATAGATACTATTAACATTGTTATAAGAAACATAATAATAATAATAATAATAATAATAATAATAATAATAATAATATATTGTTTCATTTTTATTACAGTATGTTTAAGAATTTGCACAATATGGAACAAAGGTAGTCAGTGGCTTAAAAGGATGGTTAAAATAATGTTTTTATAATCACGTATTACCTGATAAACATTATCTGAGCTAAAACATCTGATACTTAATTGCATGTTGAATATTCAACAGGTCATGTGACAAGTACAGCCTAGGAGTCATCACCCCACACGAATTTCGCACAGCCTTAGAGAAGCGACTTGGCTACCCAATGTCAGAAAAGCAATGGGAACAGTTGAAAGAGGATGTTGGCCAAGATGCTGATGGTCTTGTACCCTACGTGTCATTCTTGCAAATGTTTGACATAGTGTAAGTCTCAAACTATTTTTCCTTAGTCTAGGAGATCTAGGGACTATTGCTGACTAATATAATATAATATAATATAATATAATATAATATAATATAATGTAATAAAATATAATGCAATATAATTTAATATAATGCAATATAATATAATACAGTCCTACCCACTTATATCGACATCACTTATATCGACAAGCCACCTATTTCGACAAAAAAGCAAAGTCATGGTCCCTTGGTCTACTATTACTACCAAAATTGTCATGCTTATGTTGACATCGAGATAAAAAATAAACATACGTGTTGACAGAAGCCGTTGGGCCCAGCTTGAACAAATCCTTTGTTTTCTAATCATTTATGTCAATAAGTTGCCAGTTCCGACCCATACTTTGTTCAACAATTAGTTGATCTTGCCGCCAGACTTTAATTTTCCCGCCTAATCATTTATGTCGACCAGCTGCCAGTTCTGACCGTTACTTTGTTCAACATTTAGTTGATCTTGCAGCAGGCTTTAATTTTTCCGCCTAATCATTTATGTCAGCAAGCGGGTAGTTCCGACCTGTACTTTATTCAACAATTAGTTGATCTTGCCGCCAGGCTTTAATGTTGCGGTCAGATAAGTGTAAATGCTACTCACTGACGACTGGTCACCCCTTACTGCTGAATTTAACTTTTATCTTTTTTTCAGACCCCCCCAACACTTATCTCGACATCCGCCTATGTCGACAATATTTCCTCTGGCCCGAGGATGTCGACATAAACTGGTATTACTGTATAATATAATACTGTAAAATTAATTGACCCAGATCTGTTGTCACATAACGTGCTGGCATATCTTGGTCTATGCAGCTTGCTGGTAGCATCAGTTGAGCAAATAACTTAGACCGTGATATGCCAGTGCATATTTTGCCAGAGATCAGGGTCTGTGCATTTTTTCTACTGATTTACCCCTGACAAACTGCAGAGACAAAAGATCTGCTGGGATATTATTTGATGGCAGATCTGAGTCTGTGCAGTTTGCAGTAGGACTGGTATAAGCAAGAATATATTGTGGTAAATGGTCATTGACATGTCTGAGTGTTTCGCATCACACCTGTAGACACCTTGATTTGAAAACCTTGCCATTAAGATTCCATCATGATTATCAAATAATTATCTCAGAGATGGTGGATTTATACATTATTATGTTAAGGCCTAATGTTTTGCCTGCACATTCTTTGGTAGCAGTACACTTGATTTGCATGATAGAAGTACAGTGTTTGATGCTTGTTTCTAAGTGAATGCATTACTAAGTTTTTCCCATCAAGGATCAGTGGCTTCTTCCAGGTTTTATGGATTCATCCACTTGTACTAGATTGCAGCCATCTCTAGTTGTTGTTAAAATGGGCAGCATACTATAAGGGCAGTGTTGATCCAGGTAATAAAAATCATGTTTGGAACATGAGTAAAGTTTGAACTATAAAAAAAAATATTTGTATAATGGGTGCTTCTATTTGCAAGGGTAGAAATAGTCCTCAAAGTAGGTCTGAGTCAGGCCCCCAAAATGTATAGTCCTCAAAGTAGGTCTGAGTCAGGCCCCCAAAATGTATAGTTTGGCAAAATGTAGATCACTCATAGTGTTTATTACTTGGTGATTCAGTTAAGAGCCGTAGTGATATTCCACCTTGAAATATTGAATGTTTGTATCTTTGTGATAGTAAAAACCCTTTGAAGTTTTAAATAGAAGTAAAAAATCATGTTGTTTTCCTTAAAAAACAACATTTAGAGTTTTTGAAATGCAAAAATCTTGGACATTTTAATATACCTTTGTCATAAGACTGCTATATTATCTTGGCTTATAAAGCATTACAATATGTTTTTTATTAAATCATGTGATAACAGATCATGATGTCAAAGATGATGTCATACAGCAAGACTAATGTCTGAGACATCCAAATCCATTTCATTGTCATTTCCCTACACTATACAGCAAAATAAATAAAACATTGTTTCATTACATGATCAATAAAACTGTACTTTAGTCAGCCGGGTTATTACAAGTAAAACTGTTGATTACTGTATAATTTTAGAATTTGATGTTGTTGTGGTGTTTAATGCCATTCTTCAACACACGATTGGCTATGCATGGTGGCCCGGGAAGAACCACCGACCCACGAAAAGCTACTGGCAAGCTTTCTCACATACCCACTTTAGCTGAATCCTAGACTCGAACCTATGCAGACAGAGGTGAGATGGCAGTGATCTGTAACGGAGAGCGCTTTAGACCACTCGGCCACTCAGGGCCCCCAATTATAGAATTTCTTATTACCAAATCTTGCAAAGTAAGAGAGTATTAAAGTCTTTGTACAAATTTTATTAGAAAAGAGCAATCATGTAAGATCCAATGCATTTCATACTGTACAAACTGATTTGATTTACCTCAGAGATGATCGAGCCACTTGACTGTGTCATTCATTGATCAGATTCATTATATACATGCACTATTTTAAGCAAATGAATATGGCAGCAATGAATTATAGGCAAAATCCTGTTGTCAGCTACTAGTTGTCTTGAGAGACACTTTTTGTTGGCAGAATGGATTTTCTCTCAAAATATGATTTAATGCATCAAATTTCATTTCTGTTTGTATGTTTTTCTATGTGCCTCAAACTATTTTAGTACAAAGAATTTATTTTAGTTCAAAGGTCAGTGATAATGCTACTGCCTGATCTAGTTGTTTTCACTTGAGATAAGGCAGACACCAGATATGCTTATGGCTAAAGGTCAGTCACAATGCTACTGTTTGATCTTAGACCCGTATGAAATAGAGAGACGGAAACCACCTGTCATTGAGACAGAAACCACCTGTTTTCCGCCTGGAATGAAAAAATTCCAGGTGGAATAGAGCAGGAGACGTAATTTAAATAAGACAAATTCTTACTTACGCCTCTCAGTTGAGGTGTAATTTTATATTTTTCCGCCTGGCTATGGCAGAAAACACTACAAGTCAGTGTTTTGAGATGTCATTTTTTCCTTTGAAATTTGTACCAGGCAGAAATTTTGGTTTAGAATGAGACTGAACTGGACTTTTAAATTTCTACCAGGCAGAAAGTTAGTTTTAGAAATTATTTTAGTTCAAAGGTCAGTGATAATACTACTGCCTGATTTAGTTGTTTTCACTTGAGATAAGGCAGACACCAGATATGTTTATGGCTAAAGGTCAGTCATAATGCTTCTTTTGATTTAGTTCTATTCACCTGATGACCGCTCCAGTGGCCTAAGTAGCTAGAGCGTCCATCTCAGATGTGAGAGGTCACGGATTCAAACACCAGCTGAGTCATACCAAAGACTTATAAAAATGTTACTAACACCTGCCTCACTTGGTGCTCAGCATTAATAGGTTAGTGTTAGGAGTCTGGTCGGCCTGGTGTCAGGATAATGTGACTGGGTGGGACATGATGCTACATGTCTGTGGCATGAAGCCCCAATCCTAAACATCACTATAAACTGCCACACTGCAGATATTGTAGCAAAATGACTGAAAAATTGTTAAAGATACATTAAAAAGATCCAAATCACACATAAATCCATTCACCAGAGACAAGGCAGACACCATATGGTCTGTGCTCATGGCTAAAGTACAGTCATAATGCTACTGTCTCATCTAGTTCTATTTACCTGAGTCAATGCAGACACTAGATAGTGAATTCGCAGGGTTAATTCTCCTGAGGAATGACAATAGGACAATCTCATTTTTAATATTTTTTACAACTGAACTTATATAATGTTCTATTGGTAACATGACTGCTACAGGTATTATTATTATTATTATTATTATTTTTTTTTTTATTATTATTTTATTTAACAGTAGATGTTTGACTTTTAAAAGGCAGTATTAATTACTCTGTTGTGTATAAAATTCAATAGGCCTGGTGCTTGGAATCAGAAACAGGAGGGTCCAATACAAGTTGCTTTAATAACGCAAGCTGAGAGACCTGTTCCACCTCAAGTAGAGAGATTAAAAGAGAAAGCACAAGAAACAATGGTACCACCAGAATTTTCACCGAGAGATGCAGAGAAAGATAAAAATAGAACACTTGCAGAGGTATGAGGACCATCAAGTTAAAGTAGAGTTTCCAATATTTCTATAATAAAATTACTTGTATAGACTTCATATTGTGCCATTTGATTACTTGTGAGCACTGCATGATGTGCCATACAGATTGATCATTAGATTACTTGTGAGCACTTTATCTTGTGCCATAAAGACTAATCATTAGATTACTTGTGAGCACTAAATGTTGTGCTGTAAAGATTGATCATTACATTACTTATGAGCACTTTATCTTGTGCCATAAAGACTAATCATTAGATTACTTGTGAGCACTAAATGTTGTGCTGTAAAGATTGATCATTAGATTACTTGTGAGCACTTTATCTTGTGCCATAGACTAATCATTAGATTACTTGTGAGCACTAAATATTGTGCTGTAAAGATTGATCATTAGATTACTTGTGAGCACTAAATATTGTGCTATAAAGATTGATCATTACATTACTTGTGAGCACTTTATCTTGTGCCATAAAGACTAATCATTACATTACTTGTGAGCACTAAATGTTGTGCTGTAAAGATTGATCATTAGATTACTTGTGAGCAATTTAGCTTGTGCCATAGACTAATCATTAGATTACTTGTGAGCACTAAATATTGTGCTGTAAAGATTGATCATTACATTACTTGTGAGCACTAAATATTGTGCTGTAAAGATTGATCATTACATTACTTGTGAGCACTTTATTTTGTGCCATAAAGACTAATCATTACATTACTTGTGAGCACTAAATGTTGTGCTGTAAAGATTGATCATTAGATTACTTGTGAGCACTTTATCTTGTGCCATAAAGACTAATCATTAGATTACTTGTGAGCACTAAATATTGTGCTGTAAAGATTGATCATTATATTACTTGTGAGCACTAAATATTGTGCTGTAGAGACAGATCATTAGATTACTTGTGAGCACTTTATCTTGTGCCATAAAGACTAATCATTAGATTACTTGTGAGCACTTTATCTTGTGCCATAAAGACTAATCATTAGATTACTTGTGAGCACTAAATATTGTGCTATAAAGATTGATCATTAGATTACTTGTGAGCACTAAATGTTGTGCTGTAAAGATTGATTATTAGATTATTTGTGAGCACTTTATCATGTGCCATAAAGACTAATCATTAGATTACTTGTGAGCACTTTATCTTGTGCCATAAAGAATAATCATTAGATTACTTGTGAGCACTAAATATTGTACTCTAAAGAGTGATCATTAAATTAGGGATTTAGATTAAATTTCATATTCTGCGGTTTCAAACTCTTGTGATTTAACATGGAATATACTATATATACTCCTTTCTAAGCCGAGACCAATGGCAAAACTGTATGGACCCTGATCTGCCTTTGCATAATATGCCAGAAGATCTGGGTCTCTACAGGTTCAATAGAACAAACAACATAGACCCTGATCTGCTGGCACATTATGTGTTGGCACATCAGGGCCTGTAATGCTTGCATTTGGACTCTGCACATCGTTGTCTGTCACTGCTTCATCAGTGAATTATGTATTATAGTTGAAGGAGAAACTAGGCAAATTTTTTACAGCATATATTCACTTGGAAGTCAGAGCCAACAGTGAAATGCACAGGACAAGGGCAGTTTTTGAGAACAGCTTGATGTGCTCTATAATTCTTTTTATTTCATGTATTAATCAAAAGGAATATAGACAGAATAAAATTGTATTTACTTTTAATTGTCCTGTTGTTTTCTAACCTGTACTGAAACATGTTTTTTACATAAATGAGTTAACTGGGCTGTTAGCTTCTATGACAGTTTTAAAATCACCCCTGGAGTGGCAGTTTCCACCTTATTTCTATTATAAAATCAATTTTCAGTAGGTTTCCTTATCGGCATTCCTTGAAGTGGAATCTAGGTCATAAAGTAGATGTTTGAAAATGCATAAAATATATAGGAATAATGTGGTTTACAGTTGACAAATGCATAAAATATGTAGGAATAATGTGGTTTACAGTTGACAAATGCATAAAATATGTAGGAATAATGTGGTTTACAGTTGACAGATGTGCAAAATATGTAGGAATAATGTGGTTCACAGTTGACAGATGTGCAAAATATGTAGGAATAATGTGGTTTACAGTTGACAAGTAGAGAAAACGTATCACATAGTTTTCAAAAGTGCTGTAATATGAGTGAATAAATAGTGATGTGACAAAATCATCTTATATCCCCAGTAATGTCTTTATACAAAGAATTTAACAAACATTTTTTGATCAAATATGGATTATGGATAAGACATAAAACCAATATTTCATAAAGAATGACAAGCCTTTAAATTCAAGAAGAAAATGACATGGTTATTTATTGCAAGAAAAAGAAATTCCTGAGATGATCTGTCATATAATGAATTATTTTTTGATGTTTTCATAGTGTTTCCATTTTTGGTTCTCTTCACAAAGCATTTTTATTTATTAGTTTTCAACTTTTTGTGGAATTTATGCAGATTTTATGTTACAGCATACATGTGACACAAATCAGACATTAAATCAGTAGATTTTGAAAAATTGGGTAAGTAGATTTGTTTCAAAATCAGTAGGATTTCTTATAAACATTAATTTTATATGTTTTAAAGGGGTTTATACAAAACAAGTGCATCATTTGCCATAATATGTATTTTATCTTTATTGCAATAAAACAGTAGGCTTAGAACATGGTACAGATTCTGACAATAATATTATAATAATAATTCATTAATATGGGTCACAGTATTGTCATTTAGATGAAAAAAAAGAGCTGTATTTTTTAATAAGTTCTCCTGCAAAGATATTTTTAAAATAAAATCCACAAGCATTCTTAGTTTCCTTCAGAAGTTTTCTTCATGGTGTCCAATAAAGACATCTATTGTGATTATTAACTATTACACTTTAAGCAGACTGTCAGTAGTTTTCAAGTCAAGATTTACCCAGTGTGATGGTGTTTGCGTCAATAGGTTTCAAATCTAGATTTATCCGATGTGATTGTTGTTTGCATGCATAAGGTGATATCATTTCAGTATACTACTGGTAATCATAACATCATCTTTGCAGGTAAAACGTGTCACAATGCAAACAGGATCCCTTTACTTTATAATGCTCCTGCACCAAATTAAGCTCTTATTTGTAAGAATTGTTGAACTTGTAATAATATTTAGCTTATGGTTTTTAACATTGGAAAAAGTTTACATTTTAGCATGAGTTGACCAAAAGAGATGAGAACTGTCCATAAATATTCCTATTATAAGAATGCAATAACAGTTAAACAAGACAAAATATCAATATCCCTGCTAAAATAATTTTGATTGTCTTTCCTTTTTATCTCACATCTGCCAAAATTTGGTCAGTTTGTTAACCAAAGACACATGAACCACCATGAACCACCTTTCATTCCTTTATTATTTAAAATTGCTTAATAAAGATCCTACCATGGCTTTTGACCCTCCAATTACAGCAATAAGGCAATCAATTTACAGCTTGTTGTTGTATACATGTCAACTGTTTTGTAACATTTCATAATTGGATTCTGAGAACAAATCATTGTTGTACTGTTGGAACAGTTATGGTTGCCAGACTAGCCTGCTTGTGACTGGTTTCTTACTGCATGAACAGAATGTGTAAAAATATACAATGGCTGATTTTCTTCATGTATTTAAAAAATACCTTATTGTTTTCCAAAATGGTAGATTTGAACTATAACATGATAAGTCAGGTAGCTGGCTTTTAAAAGAATATTTCTGTTCAACCTTCCATATTTTTGGGCAAAGTTTTAAATTTGTTTCTTTTTACCTTGCCGTAATTATACTGGGCTGTAAAATTTGTACAACATAATTTCACTACTGAGATGTTTCTTTTGTTTTTTCTTTAACCTAATTTGATAGAAATATTTTTAGCATGCATTCAGCCTTCACTATCGTTATTTTCCAGAATTACTTTCTCTATCAGAATCATTAAATACCTATTTTTTTTACAAGATGCAAACCTAACCTACTTTGGCTTCATCCTGATGTCTTTCTGTCTGACTGCCTGTCAGTCTGACTGTAAAAAAAAAACATCATTTGTTTAGATCTGTATGAATGACCTTGAATTTTATGTTGTTATAGCAACTTGCAAAGCACTTTTAACCAAATTAATAAGATGATTAAGTATGATTATTAATATCGTTAAACCTTATAAGTAACTTCAACTTGGTATTCTGAATATTGTAAAACATCAGTTAACTGTGTTACTGCAGTGTATACACTTTTACAGCAGTATATACAGTGTTATTGTCATGTATACACTGTTACCACAGTGTATATATTGTGTTACTGCAGTATATACACCATGTTATTGTAGTGCATACACTGTTACTGCATTATCTATATTGTTACTGCAGTATATAGAGAGTGTATATACACTGTTATTGCACAATAAGGTTTTTTCTCGGTGAAAATAGTGGCTAATAAATCTTGCTAAATGATGGACAAAGCTTAAGACTGGAATACATGTGTCAGACACATTATGCAAGATGATTTCTTTGGGGTGGTGGTGGTGGTAAGGCTCTTGGCATGAATGTTAAATTCCTTCATTTCATTGCATTTAATTTTTTCCATCTAAAGATCAAGAAACAACTTGAAGAAGTGTTCAGGACAAGATTTCACACATTTGACAAGGTCAGTTCTAATTACATTATGTAATCAAAAATATCATGTACCATATATTTATTCATGTATAAGTATGATTGAACTGTAAACAACATTGTCTGATCAGCCATCACAATATGTACTGACAGATCAGAGTCTATGTTGACTATTCTACTGGTTAGTCTTAACAAACAGCATTGACCTTGTTCTGTCAGTGCAATTTGCAATGGCAGATCAGAGTATGTTTTGTTTGTATATTGGTAGGATTTGCTGTTGCATAAAGATCTAACAATCCTACTTAATACAACTGAGAATACATTGATGAATATGATACCAAAGGATACGGTCATTATCTAGTCTCCAGAGTTATTAGTGTCATATGGTCATTAATGTCAATTAGTGTCTGTTATTACTGTCTTAGAGTCATTAATATTCATATGTGTTTTTAGCGTTTTAGAGTCATCAGTATCAATCAGTATGTGGTATCACACCCAGTTAAAGTCTTTTCCACACCTTGTTACATTATAGCGATTCTTTATTCTTAAATGAACAGGTTGTGTTGAAATCTACATGAATGACAGTGTCATGTTAATGTACATAACTATTTTATATAAAATAATTTTGCTTCATTATGTATTAAGTGATCTTCTTAGTGTGAAATTCAGAATTAGAAAATGTTTACCATGGATACTATTGTAAATTAGATTATTCACTTGTGTAGAGATGCAAAAGATTATAGATACATATATATATATATATATATATATATATATATATATATATATATATATATATATATATATATATATATATATAATGTATACACACACATAACAAAACCCAGTAACTAAGAAATTTCAATTAATTTGTTTGCAGCATTTCAAACAGATGGACAGAAAAATGACAGGCAGAATGAGCAAATGGCAGTTTGGAGCATTGTTGAAAATGTAAGTTTCTTGGTCATAATAATATGAAATATGTCCTTGCTTGTCAAGGGTCTATTCTAAAACTAACATTAGTGGGAGGTTGATTACACCATTGGAAAATAAGAGGGGAGGCATTATTCTGTTTAAGGAAACAACAAAAGTAGAACTTGCAAAATGTGTAATTGTCAAGCATTCAGTTGCTTTTGTTTTAGCTTTTGAAAATAGGCCCTATTTGCCTGCAAGAAGAAAAAGTACCGTATTTGTTGGCAGTTGTATACTGTATTGTGGAGCAGTGAATTTTTCTTTTGTTTCCTAATGGCTTGGGTGATTTAGCTTAAGCTTTATTTATTGAATATTGATTGCACAACAGGTTCTGTCAGTTTATGACAAGCAGGATGGCAATGTCATAACTATATACATGGGAATCAGGCATTGAATCTGGTACTGTAATGGTACAGACCGTGTACCAGGGACGTCAATGGAGGGGGGCATTTGCCCCCCCCCCCCCCGAATTTGCATATGCTGTAAAATTGCTGTAGCCTATATATGAAAATTAACCAGCCTGTCAAGTTTTTTACCCCACCCCCCAAAAATTGAAACGATGCTCCTGCTATATCTTTTTAATCTGTTTTTCAGCCTGATCCAGCGCATTGATATTTGCATGAACCAAGTTTTGTCCCCCCCCCCAAATCAAGTTTCCCCCCGTCCACAAGTTAAAATGACATCTCTGCTGTGTACATTGCCACCTTACTATCTGGTCCCCAATGTTTTATGACAGTAGATTTGTAAAGCACCAATAAACGCAAAGGTCATATGTATGTAGTCTTCAAAAATACATCTACCAAATTAAGCTATATGCCACTAAACTCTTTTGAAAATAAACCTATTGATTTTTGGGTCATAAGTATTTTTTTTGGACCTCTGTCACAATTTATGGAGGGCTTGCGCTTTAAGGCATACAAGAGCTCTAATAATTTGGGGATTGGAAGTCTCATGGACTGAAAAATCAAAATGATTCTTACACAAAATTTAATTCTAGATTATGAACCTTGACCAAAGTTTATGAAGGGCTTGCATTTAAGGTGTGGAAGATGTCTGTTGATTTTGGGGTCCGAAGTTGAATGTCAGGGTCATTTTAGAAAAGTAAAGTGGGTTTGTGAAATTACTTTTGTTCTAGAGTAACTTTTATCTCCATAGTCAAGCATATCCTATGTTTACAAAGAGGACTGTTGTGTGTGGGGCAGGTCCAGTAAAATATGCCATTCACAGAACTCTTATGTCATCTTTCTGATTATTTCAACCCTTTTTTTTAAGAGACCCTTGCTCAAAGAGGAACATTTATGGACATTGGTGTATTTTATGAACAGGTTTTGCTGTACATGCATTTGATAACTGGTCACATAGTGATTATTGTGAAGATAACCCATGTTGTGGCAGGAAATGCATTGTTTGCTAATATCTATGAAAATATTATGATAAAGAATAATACTAAAGACTAATTCATTCATCCATTAAATCTGTAAAATTAGGATGAATGGATCATTATGATAAATGATTCATTTATGTAAGTTCTACTAATATGTATTCATACTAATTCTTGTATCTGACACTGGCTGCAGGGCTTACAGACAGGAGATGCTTGCTTTTAAACTTTTCTCCATTCCAACACTGAATATATTTTCCTTTTAGGTGTGGCTTGATTCTCACGCCACAAGAGTTAGACAAGTTATGGGCTACATTAAAGGTTGCTCCAGATGGAATGTACAGTTACAGTGCCCTCATAAGGCACTTCGTTCATTTCAACCGATCTCAGTTAGATATGGAGGAAAAAGAAGCAGTTGTACTAGGTAAATATTTTTTGGATACTTCCGTATTGAAATTGATCTTTTAGAGCAGTGCATTGTTTCTGAAATATATCTCTTCAACAATTTTAGATACCTCTCTTTACCTCTTCTCTTTAGACTCTTTATCAGCTTTTCTTTTGCAGCACCACACTCGCCTTTACAAGCTTAATCATAATGGTTTGATTGTTGTTGTTGTTGTTGTGGGGTTTAACGCCATTTTTCAGCACACGATAGGCTATACATGGCGGCCAGTATTAATGGTGGAGGAAGAACCCAGGAAAACCCCAGAAAGAACCACCGACCCACGAGAAGCTACTGGCAAACTTTCTCACATACCCACATTGGCTGAATCCGAGACTCGAACCGGCGCAGACAGAGGTGAGATGGCAGTGATCCGTAACGGAGAACGCTTTAGACCACTCGGCCACTCGGGGCCCCCATAATGGTTTGATAAATTTCAGAATTATATAGAGTCCTGCAGGGTATCCTAAAAAAATATTCACTTGTTAGCTCGGTGTCCATTCAGTATGCACTGCATAAATTCAATGTCCCAGAAAAGTGACATTTGTATGAATCTCACACGGTCAAGACTTCTGTTCCAAGTCATGTATACCATATGTACTCACATATGAGTAAGATCCAACTGCAAACAACATAAACCTTGAGATCCCATTGCATAATGTACCAGCAGAGCAAGGTCGTTGTTGTTGTTCTCTTAATTAGTCCTGACAGACTGCACAGACCCAGACCTGTGTCAGCATATTATGCCACAACAGATCTGGGCATAGTCCATTACCAGTCCATTAGCAGTTGGATCTGACTTGCATATGACTATATACACCACTCCCTCGATAACTCGCGCACATCGGGGTCCAGAAACATCGACCGCACTATAAGTGAGGCGTGAGTTATCGAGAGACCTATAAAATAAGCCCAAAACCAATAAAGTGATTGATGACATAACGGAGAAATAAGGAGGTTGGGGGGTTGGCAGATTATACTGTTGAATACTCACTTTATAATCATTCTGAGATTAAATGTTAATAAATATCTATTCATAATGGTGTACTTTATTATTTCCTCATAGGACAACATTAATTTCAGAATAAATTACAGTATATTGAGGCGATCATCGAAAACATTATTCCACGTGGTTTCTGTTCGCTTAACATGTGTACCACTTCACACATTGTGTACTACGTCACTAATTTTTATGCTGAATTGGATACATTCTAGTTTTATTGTTTGATCCAAATTAGACGTTTTTTTATATACAAAAGATCGACTCTTTTCGAGAAACAGTGTCGATCGAACGATAGATAGATAAATATTTGTAAATGTGATAGAAGTAAAATGGAAAACAAAAAAAAACAAGGGTTAATCAGTACAGACGTATTTAATTGGTCTACAAATTTAAAACAACGTAAATTAGAACAAGTTAATGCTTGCCGTTTGTGCCACGCTTGACAAATATCAATTCACTTTTTGAAAAAATCAGTTTTTTTTTGTGTGTGTTACTCCTTGGTTTCTCTGCCGCCGAGCAAAATCCCTCAGATTTCTCAACTGCATGAGCTTTACGTAGTCAACATTTTGGCTCTCCAGCCACCTTATGGCAATATCAAAATATTTGATTGCTTCCTGTGCAGAGGGCCCACCCCCATGGGTGCAACATCTGCGTCTGCATCACTTTCAACACTTGTGTTACTCCAGTTAAATCGTCTTCTGCTGCAAATTTGTTCGCTATAGAAATAATTATAGTTTCATCTGACATGTATTCGGCTGTGGGGCAATCATTGTCAGCACAAATCCACTCCTCCATATCAAGAGAAATGCCCGTCTCAGGACCATGAGTCTGTACGAATTTCTCCCAAACAGCCTCGGCATTAATGACATCAATTTCACTGAAACATTCGAAGTCACTATCATCGTCGTTGTCTCTGTTACTGTTTTGCTTTACGTCAAAGGCAGCTCCAAGACCCTTAATCCAGCACCCGAGGTCTCTTGTAATCGATTTTTTTTTTTTAATGCAGCAAACACTTCCCCAAGTTGTTGATCAAAACAAAGCCGGCATGTACATGTAATTAGGTTCTCACAGAAGTACTCACGGGTTTTGATGTGACGGTCGGTTGACTCTTTTCATGTTTTCAATGAACATAATATGTTGTGATTATAATGTTACACTAAAACAGAATTAAAGGATTAGAACGCGACTTTCACACAGGAAGACGTTTAACTGGTGTTTATTTCATTCTCTGTTGCCACCTGTTAGCATTTACCAGAAGTTTTCATTGATAGCTATTTCACCAGACTGTTTACAGTATACTGACAACTATTTATCATAAAAACTTACATAATATATGATATCTTTAAACAGAGGTCTCGCTAGGATTTTAAAACTGGGTCTTTCTGCCTCTGAAGTCAATCACTAATTATCAGTACATTTTCTCACTCGGCCGCTAGTCAAAGCCTTTGAACTAGCCGCCTAGCTCTTGCATCATGTTCTTTTTTTTTTTTAATGTACTCTTATAAAATGGCAACAGTACATCAAAGAGTCTTTCAGTCACTGAATTCTGTCATTGTAAATATCAGCAGAGTTAACTGATCAACACATTTTCCCACAAAGCAGGTGGCTGAAACAGGACCGGCAAATCTTTGAATTTTCCTGCGCACCTATTACATGCGTATGGAGGACTCCCGCCTCAGTGATTTTCTGCGTCCCAGATAAAAAATTGGCATCCAAATACGCGTAATTAAGCGTTTTCGAGATCTCTGAAATTAATTCTTCTTTAGAACTTGCAAGTTTCAAAATATGGATCATATTTTTACGGGCATTAATCACCATTTTCGATGATAAAACGAGCAATGTATCAAGGTTTAATTTATAAATTCTTATCGTAATTTTTTCATGTTGAGCATATTTTAAAGACATTTTAATTACATTTTCTCTGGAAAAAATCAGGAGCCAAGACGGACACCGCGTTATAAGCGGGATCGCGAGTTATCCGGGCGCGAGTTATCGAGGGAGCAGTGTACTGTAATCTTCCTTTGTGGAATTTTGACATTTGAATACTTATGTATTTATATTTGTTTAAAGCGAATAATGATTTCATATTATAGTCCAGAGGCCTACCGAGTTTTGTAGCCCAGACCCATCAGTCTGGTAGCCCTTGGCCACCACACTCGAGACTTGTCAGAATCATTCACATATGTCAGGTTGAAAAATGATATGGCTTTCACTTTGAGGCTTATAAATTCATAAGATGATGTATATAAAATATTATATAATCACACATGTGGCTTCACTTCAAAATTGGTAATTAAATTGTCATCAGTATGGACTTCTATTTACACAATAGTTATGCAATATTTCTACTCAGTGAAGGCATTGAAAAAGCAGGATTTCTCTCTAATCTCATGACATGCCCTGGGCATCAGGCATTCTTCTCGTGGCTTTTAATTTGTAGTAGTTTTGTTTCTGGGTAACATACTGGTAAAATTTGTCCTTGACAGACTTCAATATCTTTAGCTTTTCTCTAGCATTCTGGGTAAAATACAGGTAAAATGTGTCATAATGAAAGTTATAGCGCATTTATGGTTCTGTACATCCTAAGGTCAATAAACAGTGTCTGTTTAAATTTCATACTTATTCCACTAAAATTACTCATCTGTGAGTCATAATACTTTATCGTTTTGATTTTCATAAATTGATTTTCAGCTGCTTTCTGTTGCTGTCACATTTGCTCTTGGCAAAGTCAAATCATATTCCCCATCTGGTAAATTTGAACACCAGGCTTAAATCCTGTCCAGGGCTTCATTCTTCTCCTTAGTGGTAAAAGCTTTATGTTTCCATGTCCCGTTATCCATTGTAAATTTTCACTAATTAAAACTCTTATTCATTTGAATAACTACAGCAAAAATAAGAAACAATAAATTGATGACATTTTAAAATTTTAGGAGATGCACCAACATATGTTTGTTTTATATTCAAATTCATATGCGATCTCTTCCCTAAAGTGACAAAAAAATGTACAACTAATTTTTCATACTTTGAAGAAGATTTTTTCTTCATGTATAAGAAAAATACATACATATGCACTATCAGAAGCCATGCCATTATTGTCTTATATTCAAATTCATATTTGATTTCTTCACCAAAATAATAAACTTTTTACATGTTATTTTTCATTCTTTTAGGAAAAAAGAAATTTTTATGTGTGAGAAAAATACATGAATATGAAATTTCAGGAGCCATGCCACGACTGTGTTATATCCAAATTCAACACAACAAAACCATGCAAGGCTAGATTATAACGACAAACTCCAGGTTCTGTTTGACAGTGTGAGCTTTAATATGACCTCTCATGATAAAATTCTTGCTGTATTCGTAGATAACAATCTTACCTGGTCTATTCACATTAAACATGTTTCAAAAAAGGTTAATTCTTATCTTAGGCTACTGAGGAAAATCAAAACATACATTCCTCTTCAGTATAGGGTCATCTTTTATCTAACTTGTTTTCAGCCATATCTAGATTACTGTAATGTAATTTGGGGGTAATACCTCTAATTCAAACATAACAACACTTTCAAGACTCCAAAAGAGTGCTTGCCATTTAATTTCAGATCAATGTGTAGACAATTTCCAGGATGCAATGAATAATATAAAGATTTTAACAATACATGAAGGAATATTTCTTAGAAAGGCCACATTGATGTATAAAGTATCCAGAAAAGCCATTCCTGTCTATCTAAGCAATATCTTTCACCAAAGAGATGTTGATGGTACTCCAAATTTAAGGTCCATAAGAAGTAAAAATTACATTATACCAAGGCCAAAGAAGGAATTGTTTAAAAAAAGTTTTCAATATACTGGTCCACTGGTATGGAACAACATTCCCAGTGACATAAGGCAGGCTCCTACCATTTCTTCTTTTCATAATCAATGTCTCAAATGGATGAAATCTTTAGACAATTGACCAGTTCTAGAACAATAATACTGCCTGCTTTTCTGTAATTTTGCATCATTTTCACAGTTGAATTATTCAGTGCAGGATGATATTTTATATATGTTTATGTGTTCACAGATACCTGTGCATATGTTCCAGGCTTGGTACTTTGAGTTTTTAAATCACTTATTTAGTGTCAAGCCAGATTCTTCACATCTTGTTGTATATACTGTATATGTTGTACATAACAGAGAAAAGCCTCAAGGTAGATTAGTTCTGTAATTAACTGAGTTAACTTCTCTAAATAAAGTTTTTATTATTATTATTATTATTATTATTATTATTATGTTATAATAGAGCACACTATAATGGTATCACACTGTACCAAATAAGATAACTGGTTATTTCTATTACCTATACTTGAATCACCTATTACAGTATCAAACAGTGTAAATCATTATTTGTAGAACTTATACTTGAATCACCAGTACCAGTGTCAAACAGTGTAACTGGTTATTTCTGGAACCCATACTTGAATCACCAGTGCCAGTGTGAAACAGTGTAACTGGTTATTTCTAGAACCTATACTTGAATCACCAGTGCCAGTGTCAAACAGTGTAACTGGTTATTTCTGGAACCTATACTTGAATCACCAGTGCCAGTGTCAAACAGTGTAACTGGTTATTTCTAGAACCTCTACTTGAATCACCAGTGCCAGTGTCAAACAGTGTAACTGGTTATTTCTAGAACCTCTACTTGAATCACCAATACCAAACAGTGTCAAACAGTGTAACTGGTTATTTCTAGAACCTATACTTGAATCACCAATACCAGACCAAGAGGAGGAAGAGGATGGTGAGGCAAAAGGCACAGCTTTCGTAGAATAGACTTGAGATAATACGAATGACATGTTTTGCTTTTAATCTCTGCTGTTTTAAGTGTGCTGGTTATTCATCCTTTCCCAGCCATATCAGTCTATATTTGTTTTCTTCAATTGGCCATACAGATTTTGGGACATCTTGAACTCCTAATGAAATCTTGAACTCGTGACGTTTTGCTATGTATTTTATTTTAAATAATGCTATTGATATTTGATACTATTTATATCATTTTCTAGCTTTCTTTTGTAAGAACAGTATTAAAAATTCCTTGTATTTTGCAAAATTACATTGGGCTCATTAGGTATTGTCTGTAAGAGGTTTGTTCTGAAATCCCATATCTAGAACAAATGAAGAAAAGAAAGCTATTCAGAGGGAATTTGCAAAGGATGAAAAACTTGTTTCAGTCATTTTTTGGTGCAACACTGCATATTAAATTTGTTGAAGGGATTCATACGTTTCATACATTACATGTATCTAAGGTTGAAATATGCTTTGGAGGCATCTTAACATTGAAGAGGTGAAAATATCATATGAATAATTGGATTTGGTGATCAGTCTAATGCTGAAAATATAGTTAGAACATATTAATAAATGGGTTTGTTTTGTTATCTAATCTAATCTGTTTGAAGTGACACAGCTGTATGATGTGTTTGCATGGGTAAAATCCTAAATTTTATGCAGGTGATTTGTGTTTTTGAAAGAGATACTAAAACATTGTACTTTGTTTCAGCAGCGTTACTATGACACATTTTGTGTCAAATTAAAGTATTTTAATTATTGCTATTTCATATTAATATTTTCTTTCTATCTCTTCCTCAAATAATAACTAAAACACTCTTATTCAATTTTCAAAAAACTTATTTATGCATAAATGATATTAGAACTTCTCAATAATGTTATATTACCTATATAAAAAATAGTTTCAAGAAAATTTTAAGCATTATAAAGTAGAACTTCGATCAGTTCAATAACCTTATATAAAGATTTATACTAAGCTGAACTTGTTTTATGCAATTAGATGTTGAAATGGTTTTAAAAGAACTAGTTTGACATCCATGTACTAGCTCATTTAAACAAAATGGATGGAAAGCAGAATGTTTACAATAGAAGATGATTATCTATATTCCATTTCATCTACTGATTTAATATTGTTTGATGTTTTCTTATATACCATATGTTACAATTTATATTAACAAATATGCTGGAAATGTTTATAACAAAATTGGGATTTTAGAAAATATTTATTTACCTCATATACTTGCTTATGTCACTTCCTGTTGCAGACTACATAGATCAAGCTCTGCCATCACATAATGCACTGACAGATCTGGGTCTATGTAATTTTTTTGTAGTGATCAGTAGAACAAACAACATATTCTTTGATCTGCAAGTTCATTATGTGATGGCAGATCATTGTCTATGTTTTTACAGTTGGACTCAACTTATAAGTGAGTAAATAAGGTAGATCAGCATGTATATATAATTTTCATTTTATTTTTAAATAAATTTTCTTTCATGAAAAACTTTAACTGACCTTTAGTGGACCATAGCCTGTTCTGCTGAACAGACAAAATGTGCCAATACATTTTTTGTTATTTTTAAACCATACAAACTAAACTTCATTTTTATGTCATTTTTAGCTGATACGAGTGAGTTGGTTGAAGAGGCAAAGAGAGTTCAACGTGAGAGGAAAGAAAAGAATGTACAAGCAAAGCAGGAAGCTAAGGAACAAATGGAAATGAGCATAAAACAGCCTCCAGCAACTGCTGGTTCAGTTGCTTCTTCCCAGGGATCTGTGAAGAGCGTTCGCACAAAGTCACTTTTAGTCAAAGTCAGAACTGACGTAGGTACCTTTATTGTAACTTTGATAGTTAAAATTGTGTTATGGACAATGCCAAATCCTTCTATTACAGTTTCAAAGATTTCTTTTCTTGTCTTGTTTTGTTGTTGTTTTCATTCTAGTATACACGCCATCATATTTTTTATTACAGGTTGTCAATAACTGGGAAGGACTGAAGTCTGTCTTTAAGTACATTGACAGAAATGGACATGCTACTATTACCATAGAGGAAATGAAGGTATTGTTATGCAAAACTTTTCAGATATGCTAGAGTATAATAATAATAATAATAATATAATAATAATAATAATATAATAATAATAATAATAATAATAATAATAATAATATAATAATAATAATGATAATAATATTAAGCTAATAAATATTATTTCTGAAATCGTGAAAATTGTGCCCTTCAGAGATTTGATATCATTGTCACAGTGGTCATATTGAAAATCTTGTCATTACTAATTGACCTGAATGAATGGTCATATCATCATTGGATTTTCTCTTAGAGAATTTTTATTATGTACAGTTAATCAGAAATGAAAATGGTGCCAATCTGGCAACAAGACTGGCCATCTGGAAAATCTCATTATTATGAATTCTTCTAGATGGCTGGTTATATTGATACCTTGCTTTCACCAGCAGACTTAATATGACATCTAGTTGGCCCTAAACAGAAAATCTAATATCCAGTGTGGCTACCATGGCAGTCATCTTGCAATATTTGTTGACGATTACTACTCAAAAACAGAAATTCTGTCAGCATATGGTTTTCAATGGAACACTTCTTACAGTGTCTTGGCAGTCATAAATTAAAATGGTTCTGATTTGATATATAGTATGGCTACTATAGTGGCCATTTTGAAAATGGAAATTCATTTTGACATGGGAGTTTTCATCTATGAGTTCTTATGATGCCACATTGGTCCTAAATATGGCCACCAAGGTGGGTCATCTTGAATATATTGTTATCTCTACACCCAAATGGATGGCTATATCAACATAGGATTTTCACCAGTAGACTTCTTATGATATCTAGTTTGTTCTAAATGAAAACGTGCCAGCCATACAGTCACTATGATTGCCATGAAGGCTTTTTGAAAATCTTGACATTTTCTTACTTACAAAAAATCATCGACAACAATAGTGTTTGAATTTTGTCGTAGCATAGACATGAGAGTGAATTCCACAGAACTGTTTTGGTTTGTTTTGTTTTGTTAATATTATTTAACTGTATTTCATAATGCTAATTTCAGGATATAATGGACAGCATGCAGTTCAAACTTACTGATGAGGAGAAGACAGAGTTATGTGGTCGATTTGATCTACAGAAAAATGGAAGGTACGAGAAGTTCCATTGCAGCATGCAAGTTATTGCATTCATACTTTAATCTGAGGATACATTTATAATCCAACAGCATTTAGTAAAATCTTAAAAAATTATAGTACAATGGTCCCTCAAAATAAAGCTCCTTGGTACAGTGCAATCCCTCAGATAACGTGTATGGCCAGGGAACTAGATTTTAGATAAAAGTAGTTATGCTACTGAATATACCTCATTGTTAGGTGACTTTGATTATAATAAGTAACAATAAAGCCATGTGTAAGGTGACTTTGATTATAACACGGTTCACTGTGCCATTAAGTAACAATAAAGTCATGTGTAAGGTGACCTTGATTATAATACAATACACTGTGACATTAAGTAACAATAAAGTCATGTGTAACATGACCTGGATTATAACAAGATACACTGTGCCATTAAGTGATGGTAAGGTCATGTGTAAAGTGACTTTGATTACAACATGGTACACTGTTCCATTAAGTGAAAATAAAGTCATGTGTAAGGTGACCTTGATTGTAACATGGGGCACTGTGCCATTAAGTGACAGTAAAATCATGTGTAAGGTGACCTGGATTATAACAAGGTACAGTGTGCCATTAAGTAACAATAAAGTCATGTGTAAGGTGATCTGGATTACAACATGGTACACAGTTCCATTAATTAACAATAAAGTAATGTGTAAGGTGACCTTGATTGTAACTTGGGGCACTGTGCCATTAAGTGACAGTAAAATCATGTGTAAGGTGACCTGGATTATAACATGATACATTGTGCCATTAAGTGACAAAAATGTAATGTGTAAGGTCACCCTGATTGTAACATGGTACACTGTGCCATTAGGTCACAATAAAATCATGATTTATGTATCTGGTGAATAAATCTAAACTGAATTTTTCATGGACAATTAGCCACTGGTAATATATTTGACTAAACAAAAACTATTTTTTTTTTGTACATTGAGAATCTTTTGGGTCAAATTATCTGTTCACCGATGAAGACATTTAACTATAATATTATCCAAGAGAAACATATCAAAAACACTCCTTTCTTCTTCATGGACATTGAATTCATGTAGAACTAATGTCAAAACCATTTAGTTGTGTTTGTTAAAAGAAACTACAGTATGCAGGAGAACCATGTTCAGAGTATCTGAGTTTAAAAGTTTTGAAAATTGCTAATCATAGTATGCAAAGGGTTAGCAAAGGATTCAACTTCAAAATAGCTATATAATCTTCATTTTTAACATAGAAACTCCACTCTCTCATCAAAGTTCCAAGTTCCAAGTATATGTGTCTCATTTAAAATTGTAATCTCATGTTAATTTCACTGAATTGTAGGAAGACAAGATACTCCGTTATTAAATGCATGTCTTAATATATGTCATGCACAGCAAATGTTTATTAAAATATTTACTTTTTGTTGCACAATTAAGCATGAAATATAGAAAAATATTGATGAAATATGTTCATATTTTTTCATAAATGTTCTCACAGGAAAATTTTATTGTAATATCTTCACATGTAAAAATAGATTTCCCATAATGCCATGTGATGCTTGATTGTTTGCATCAACAGAAGTTTCAACTGTCTCAAAAAAATTAGTATTTTGTTAGATAGAGCAAATAACTAGAAACTACATTACCTATTAGACATGGAAATAATGCTTTGCTGAATTTTTTTTATAGATGCCAGTCGAGTCTCTGTCGAGTTATTTCCCCTTACCATTTTGACAACATTGATATACCAGCCATGAAGCATTGCTGATTCAGACTTGCTTTGTGGTGACACAATTTAAAAAAATGTAATTTACTGCAAGAGATTAGGCCATTTAATCCTACTGCTGTCTAAAGTTATATTATAAGCTAAGTTAGGTGATTTCCAAAAAGAGGGTGAGATTATATACTGAACCATGGGTTTACTATTCAAGCTATGATCCATCAGCAAGTTTGGTTTATAAAAAAAAGAAAATTCTCTTTTCCTGTGGAAATACCAGACATATTTCATCTTCTGGCACAAACAAATCTATTTTAACTTGTGGCTTTGCCACTAATTAAATTATCATGTTTTTCTTGTACCACTTGAATAATATATCCAGAATTTATGCAGGGAAAGAAAAAAGAAAATGTCCTGTGTAAATTGATTTTTTCTTAAATATTGTGATTGTTTCCAGCTTTATTAAGATTTTTCAATAACTTCATTAAATTTATTTAATTTCAATTCACAGATTCTGCTATCTTGAATTCATGAAATGTTTTGCAAACAGAGAGGAGAAAAATGCTAAAGCTAAACCACAGGCCTACAGCAAATTTTCACATAATCTGGAACATCTGGTAAGTAATTGCAAATAAGTTAGTTTACCAATTAATTGACTAATTATTTAATAATTATTTTAAAATAGTTGGAATTTATTTTGTTTTGTTTTTATGCATCATATTTCTTTTATACCAAATATTTGTCAGGCCCAAACTATCCAATTATTCCTGATTCATTTAAATAAATGGAATTATTGTAGATTTAAAGGACTTTATGAAAACTTACCATAATAAGTACATAGTTAATAAAATTCGAAGATTCCAATGCAACAGAGTAAATTCTTGTGGGAAATAGAGGGACATATGATTAGAGGTTAATGTGTAAGATACACATGTGTTATTGGATTTTACTTGCATTAAATTTTATTACATGAATATTCTTTTTATGCTATGAAATGATGGAGAGTCAGGGATCAATATCACAAGTGGTTTCAGTAAATTGTTCAAAATTTGCAGATTTAAAACGCATAATATAGGATATATACAGAGATATACAGACATTTTAGTGAAAGATCACCTGGATGCGTCCCACTATTTCTCTAAATTTGTAAAAGTATGCCTCATGTTTTACAAAAGAGAATGATATTGTATTCAGATTTCTCATAATACCACTATTACTTGTCAGATATGTATATAAATTGAATGTAATGTTTCAACTCTTCAATGTCTAAACTGTCTCAATCATATTTTTGCTAAAATTCTATTATTTTCAGAGAAGCTAAATTGTATAACCAATGTCATTTTCTATACTACTTCAGGCTGAATAGTTGTCAAAATGTGTAAGTTTGTACTTCAAGGACTGATTTTGGTCTAACAGATAAGGGATTGCTACAACCTGAAAGACAGGATATGGTTGCAAATGGCATAGAGCCTGATGTTGTTAATCAATTAGATTTTCCAATAAGTTATTTTTGTGCATAGACATTTTTGGACTTACTTGCAACAGATTTATTTGCCATCAGTAAACATTGGGCCTAAATGCCATTAAAAAGTCTCCTTTCTATAATAATTGCAAATAATCGGAGTGGAGAATCCTTTCTTTTAAGTAAAGTTAAATTGTATGGTGTTCCAGTGTAAATGCCTCATCATATGATTAATGTTCTATTATGAATCTGCAGTGTCATATAAGTCTTGTGTAGAATCTAAATGAAAATGGCTACCTTTAGGAAAGGTGATTTTATCCCTGTATGATTGTTGTGCATTGTTTGAAATCTCAAGTTACATTAATTTTGTAAAAGCACCTTGGAACACAAACTTTTTTTGATCTTAAAGAGAAATATATATTTTGAATAAACACAGAACTCATTGGTATTCCAGCTAGTTCCTTGTTTTAACATTTCTGTACAAGTTTAGCAGTTTGTGCATCAGATTAGTTTGCTGCTGTTTTGTTTTCCAATTTGACTTCAAATTTCCATTACAAAACAAAACAGCCTACCTGCAAAAATAATGTCATTCAGTAATCTATGTTTAAGTGACCAGGAATCAGGAAGGACATATTTTTCACAAAAGTAGTAGTCATGAGAGTTTTCCAATTTTTCCTCATTTCTTTGTGGATTTGCATATGGGTAACTCCATTTGAGCTACAAACTGCATACTCTGCAATATTTCATTTGAATTACAAATTGCATCCTATGCAACACTTCATTTGAACTACAGATTCCATACTATGCAAATACTCCATTTAAACTACCGATTTTATAATGTGGATACTTTGCAAAGCTAAATTTGAACTGCAGGTTTATAATGTGGATACTTTGCAAGATTCAGTTTGAACTTGAGATCTTAATGGAAAATAATAGGTATTAATCTGGTCATTTATGCACCGAAAACTACATATAAAGGTGTTAGATCATTGAGATCAACTCTCGTACGATATTTATATACACGCACACACCAACCTGTCTTTCATGTGGTTGCATACAGTTTGCCTTAACTAAATTTTGCAAAAGTGTATTTAATGTGCATTGCCTAATAAAAGTAGAATCCCACATCAAGTTGTAAAAATTGCAAAGAGAACTGTGTTTGTAAAGATAAGACCCTGCATTACATTCACTAAGAGGTTTCGTTACAGCAAGAATAGAGGTGTCATGTATCAAATGAGCTTTTGTACTATTTTGAAAGAGCTGGTGCACCTTGGTGAATTGGAGAGCACTGGTATACTTGAGTTAAGGTGTCGGATTTCATTAAGCAGAATTATGCATAAACAGTTGATAAAGGAGTACACTATGTGAAAGACAACCACCAGTTTGTAATATTTCATGCTTTTAAAGATGTTCACCAAAAATGCATTGCCTTGCACATTATAGTGCACTGCCTATTGCACTATAGTGCATTACAGATTCCACAATGCATACACTGATAATGCACCGTTAGCTTTGAATCGACCTGGATGACCACCCAAAATTTGCAACAAATTTTGAAATTTTTGGTTTTGCTTTTGCATATTTGCTGTGGAAAATGGCATTTTTTTTGCTGAATTGTCAGGAAATGTCAACAAGTTGAACAAATTCGTAATGTAGTCTCTCTAGAGAGAAGCCATGCCCTGAAATGAGGCTATCTCTTTTATAGTTTTAATCTTTCATTGCAAAAGGGATGGCCTCATAAAGCTGGCAGTGTAGTTGAGGTTGGAGGAGAACACTGTAACAAATCTAGTCATTCCAGCTGAGGATAAACAATGCAATACCACATTTTTTCCATAATAATTATGTTCTTTCTTAGTAGCTAGCATGGCTCAACTGAATAATGTTGGATGAAGCAGTAAGAACAGCGATATTTCAGTCTCATCATGCACACTGTTATGTGTTCTTAGTCTCACTACCCACTTGCAGCCAGAAATTACTCTCAGAACTGGCTGAAATTTTTGTGCCAAAATCCCTTAAAAATCAGAATACACTCCAATCATTTCACACAATGGAATTATTCAAATTATGGCTATGATTCCTTATAGTACCATTATATTGTAAAATATTAAAATTAAAGGATTGTAGAATTAATTTCTAAGCATAATTATGGCTTTTGAAAAAATATAATTTACTAGTATAATTTAAGGTTGAATTAACAGATGCATTTCATACATTTCTTATCTGAAAAGACTGTTATTTATACACGAGTACATATATAAACATTACAAGGATAATGATACACTGGTAATTCAAATTTACATTGAACATAATTAGCAAAGTAGGTCTCCAAAGTCTTGCATATGACTCTTCCCCAAAGAATAACAATTTTAAATACATGTATATTGTGGTCATTTCAATGCACAAGATTGTCAAATTTAGCAAAAGCTGAGGTCTGTATGGAAACAAATGTGAAAAAGTTCTCACAGCTGACTTTTCAGTCTCATTATTCTTGTGTGAAATTCAGTGTATGTGGAATAATTGATGACAAAGTGGAACCAAATGAATACAAAAGTTTGTTAACTAAACTTAAGACAGAATTCTAATATGCTGTAACACCAGAGTGGACATAACAGATTTTAATGAACGTAATATAGAATATCCTGTTTTCAAATTTATGTGAAATTTAAGTTAATAAACTGCATATGAATAAAAACCGTACAATATATTAGAGTGAATATTTTATATAAAGTTGACTAAACAATACATTTTCTTGGCCAGTTATTATTGTTTTGTTTTATAACTTATTACAACACTCATAGTTTTGATATGTGGATTAAATTTTCTTGAGATTTTTTTCTGTTTTGGAGGATCTTTTTACTGTATCATAATGTTGTAATGAGGCAAACACAGTCACAGTTTCATTCAGACATAATATTGCAGGGCAAGAAAGCAAAGAACATCTATTCACTAGCTATTAACATGCTATAGTTGAGAAACGATATCAGTACAACAGTGTCCGAACACCTAAGTGAATTGGTGTCATTTACCCAACACTCTGTGAACACCTAGTGAATCGGTTTCATTTGCCTGCTGAACTTCAATATCTTGATTATGCTGAAACTCATGTCTTAAAATACTGTTACTTTGCCTATATTCATAAATATCAAACGGATTGGGTGTTCGTGTTCACTCTGGTAGACCTGGCACCAAAAGCTATTGGAAATTGTCTTAAATGCACTTTAAACCTGCAACAGTATATTACTGTAATTGAATAGTTACTGTAGTACAAGCCTGTAAAAATACAATATTAAACACTTTACATGCATGTGACATTGATCACTCTCCTACTGGCTTAAAAGAAACAAAAATAATATCAGCAATGTCCATTATGATTACTCCAAAATTTAATATATTGCATCTGTGTCAAAGGAATGGAAAAAGAAAATTGAAAGAAGAACTATGCAAAAGGTACAACCTTTCTGGACCTAGCACTGGTGGTAGAAACCTTTCTGCATCTAGTGTTGGTGGTAGAAAACTTTGTGGACCTAGCGCAGGTGGTAGAAAAGTTTCTGGACCTAGCGCAGGTGGTAGAAAACTTTCCGGACCTAGTGCGCGTGGTAGAAACCTTTCTGGTCCTAGTGCTGGTGGTAGAAACCTTTCTGGTCTGGTACTGGTGGTAGAAAACTGTTGTTAAATATCACTGACCTTTTAATCTTGACCCATTTCAAAACTGAAATTAATGTCAGGGTTGTTTTTTCTTTGTTAATTATCTAATTTACTAATAGTTAATTATTTAAATACTATGTAAATGCTGGAATAGGAATACTTTTGATTTTTCGATAACTTTTCAATAACAAAATGACCACTGCAAAAGTAGAGGAACATTTCACTTTACTGATAGTATAATAATACAGCAAAGTTCTAGATCTAACTGCATAGAAATTGCTAAGTTTTTAGAGCAAGTTATTTTATTATGTATAATTACACTAATTACTAACATTTTAACACTTTGCATCATCAGCAAAATAGAGATGAACAGTTGGTGTCTACAACTGTACACATGGTTCTCAAAAGCATGAGAAAACAGGTGATATAGAAACACTGTATATTTGTATTTAGTCTAGATCTTCCTGTATCATGCATGCAAAATTGTATATCAAGGAAATATATGTTCTTAAATTGAGATCATATCAACTTTTCTTTTATTTCTTTTTAATTTCTGCATGTGGTAGCTGTTTTTAAAATTTATATAAAACTTTATAGAGCAATTGTTGCAATAATAGCTTTTAAATGTCTAACAATATTAACTTCAGGGAATCCTTTTCTAACGTTCTTTATCAATTATTTATTAAGGTTTTCAAGATCTAACTTTGGCAATTAGTTTTTGGTGTTTGAACTATACATCTCATGAAGTAAACTGAGCAAAAACTAGACTTTAGAGCTAGAATATCAGTCTGTTTTCTTACTTTATTTTCGGTTTCCAATCATTTGGTGTGTAATGATTTTATTTAGTTTTTTCTCCATCTTTTTGCTGAGACTTCTAAAGCTGTGGCTGTATTGCATTTGAATGTGAGAATGTAATCAATTCTCCATTTTTTGAGGTTTCAAGTGCTTAAGTTGTGATCAGTCTTAATTGAAAAGCTGGAAATTAAACCAGCAGTAATTTAATAAAATGCTGATTATTATCTTGTATTGTTTTAAATAAACCTTTGAAGACAATTAACACAAATGATCAACATTTTGTAAGCAGTCATCTGAAATCTGTAACTGTTAAAGGAAAGACTGTGTTCTAATTCTAAATTGTTTCTATTTGAATTCATGCTCAAAACAGCCTTGCTTAACTTTGTCTCTTGTTTCAGTGTAGATTGCTTTTGTTGGGAATGTTTTTGACCAAAATTGTTATCTAAATTTTCCTCTGACAATTTCTGAAAAAAGCTGGGAAATATGTCATCATGTTCATCTGTACTTAATTAATTCATCCCACCATCTTTTCATCCATTAGTAATGTAGTGTATCAGCTTCCTACTTCTATATGGTTCAAGATAAAGACTTGAAACTTATGGATATGACAGAGGGTGGTCTGTAGATGTGCATATGAGTTGTCACCCTTTGAAACTCTCCAACAGTTTCTAAAATATTTTTGATCTGAAAGTTGTTGTGTATCTTTACTGAGGTCAGGGCTATGTATAAACACATGTAATCTTTTTATTTTGATTATTCCTTTATGACCTGCCCCAAGGGCAGAAAAATATTGCCACAACTAAAAGACTGTCAAGATCCTTACACACTATATATATATATATATATATATATATATATATATATATATATATATATATATATATATATAATCCTACCCACTTATGTCGACAAACTGCCTATGTCGACGTCAAGATAAAAAATAAACGCACATGTCAACAGAAGCCTTGGTCCCAGCTTGAACAAATCCTTTGTTTTCTAATCATTTATGTTGACAAGCTGCCAGTTCTGACCCATACTTTGTTCAATAATTAGTTGATCTTGCCATCAGGCTTTAATTTTTCCACCTAATCATATATGTCGGCAAGTGGCCAGTTCCAACCTGTACTTTATTCAACAATTAGTTGATCTTGCTGCCAGGCTTAAATGTCACAGTCGGATAAAAGCACAGGCTTTGGTTTGGTCCTATAAAGTTGACCTCTCATGACGACATAAATAAAAGCAATTAAATCTGATAGATTCTTGCATTTTCCAAAGTGATCGGTGATTAAAACAAGTTTATTTTGCTGTGAAAGTTTCCTTTTTAACTTTATTTATATTTATGATGACTACCAATGGCAGTGTAAAATGCAGATTAAATTTACAGTCTCTGGAAAGTAAATATCTGGCTGTTAAGGAAGTTGAGGTGGAGCATCTCGCAAAGATGTCTGTGAAAAATTTTCTATTAAACTTAACACCACATTGGGATTGATGAAAGCTGCTGAGTCTATAAAGAAAGACTATGTTGAAGGTAACTATGCTCCCCAAAGGAAGAAGCAGAAGACTGCTAAATTTGAAGAGGTGGAGGAGGACACAGCAAAACTGTTCAATGAAACCTGCATTGCACATTCCACTATATCCATAGATCGTGATATGATCATCAAAAAACAAAAGAATTTGCGAAAAAGCTTATTGTAAACCAACTTGTTGACAGGTTTTCATTTCCCTGTGAATAGTCCCTTCCCTTCGATAGCCTCAATAAGAGGGGAACAGACTGACTAAAATCTAGGCCAATTTAAGTACATATACTTGAACCTTTTAAATAACAACTATGCAACCATGTGCTAATGCCGACATTGAATATCATAATGAATGTTTTTCATATCAGAATGTGACCGATGCAATATTTTATTGTGGATTTCTATTACTCAGAGGTAGCCAAAATGTAATTTGTCAATATGCAAATGTATTTCACACTGGTTTTGTCTTAATATACTCAAAATTTCCATTCTTTGTTTTCGCAAAGTGTAAATGCTACTCACTGATGACAGGTCATCCCTTACTAACAAATTTAACTTTTAGCAGAACCCCCAACACTTATCTTGACATCCGCCTATGTTGACAATATTTCCTCGGGCCCGAGGATGCCAACATAAATGGGTAGGAATACATGTACAGTATATAATTTTCCTTGAATGAATTCACAATAATCCTGAAATATTGATTTAGTCCAAAAAGGATATTATGCTCTTTGTAATTCCAATTAAAAATTTAAATAAATAAATCTTCTCAGATAAATATTGAACACAACAATAAGACTGATTCCACTTTAGATGTTAAGGTAGGAATGAGTAATCCTGACATATATACATACCCTCCACTTGATCTAGGCCACTGTTAACATTTTCTGAAAATACTCATCATCTTAATGAAAAATTAATTTCTGGAACCTTCTTAAGCAAGAATCAAGACTGTATCTATAACTCAAACTGAAGTACTCATGTTTACTATTAATAACTATCTTAATACATAATCTACAATGATAGACAACTATTAGCTATGTATTATGTTGTTTAGAAAGTAAATATCACTAGTCAGGTAGGTCGTTACAATCTATAATTGTGAACAAAAGAAATTAAACACTCAGATTAAATGTACATAACACATGGTTGATTGACATGTCAGAAAAGTATATTGATTACTTAATTTGATATTTTTTAAAGGCTTGATTGTTACATTCAAAACAAAATATGTACCAATGATGATTTATTAGTTTCAAGCCAGTTATGTTTGCAAAAATGTAAGGACTACTGAATATATTTGGCAGAATATAAAATAATGACAAATAATTAACTGGTTATGTTTTATGTTATAGAGATTGTGATTGCTGAATATGTACTGATAGTTCAGTCAGTACAAATATATGAAATAAATTAAAACAAATTGTATATCAGACAAGAAGTCATTTATCTCATTTCATATTTTCCACCAGAGTAATAATATTTTTGATGGAGTATTTCACAACAAAGCTCCTTACATGGAATAAAATGTGTTTTTTTTAAAGTTTTATTTCACTACTTACATGTTTCATGATTCCCTCTGCAATCATCTGTCATTCAGATTCTCAGGTTTCTCATATACAAACTTCATACTTGAATTGTCAGTGCATTATGTTTCTTCAAAGGACTGGTATTTAACTTGGACATTAACTTTCTTTTTGAAACAGATCATTTTTTTTCTTCTGGTTTGTTTCTAATCTTTGTTCACTACTTAATAATTTGTATTGCTTACTAGTGTACAAAGTTAAATACAAGTATTTTCTGATAGTGATGAACAGTCTCTCTCTCTCTCTCTCTCTCTCTCTCTCTCTCTCTCTCTCTCTCTCATTTTGTGCTAATTATAAAGTATTATTAATTATTATTACTTGGTACATACAGCATGTAGTTTATATTAGAGGCATTTGGATTTGGAAATTATAAATGCCAATGTGGGATTTAGGGAAAAGCTAATATTGGACACAGAACAATTGATCTTTATGTCTAATGCATATAGTGAATATTATTGAATAACTTTTCTAAACTATTTATCTCTTGAGTTTTACTTTCATAATACCATTTCTTGATGTTCATATCAATATCGATGGATGACTGCAACTAAATGAAATGTCAGCTAAATGATGTTAAAGAAATGAAATTGATGAAATGAAATCTACAAAATGAAAAGATAATGAAACAAATTTTAAAACAGCAGTTTTTTATACGATTGTCGATGAAAAGATTGGTTGCCCAGAAAAATGTTTTATAGGATACAGTAAAATTCTAATACAGAATTAAGTAAAATGCTAGTATCAGATACAGTACAATTCTAATATAGAATACAATAAAATGCTAATATCAGATACAGTAAAATGCTAATATAGGATACCATAAAATGCTAATATAGGATACAGCAAAATGCTAATATCAGATACAGTAAAATTCTAATATAGAATACAATAAAATGCTAATATGAGATACAGTAAAATGCTAATATAGAATACAATAAAATGCTAATATCAGATACAGCAAAATGCTAATATAGAATACAATAAAATGCTAATATCAGATACAGTAAAATGCTAATATAGGATACAGTAAATACTAATATCAGATAAACTAAAATGCTAATATCATATTCAGTAAAATACTAATATAGGATACAGTAAAGTGCTAATATAGGATACAGCAAAATGCTAATATCAGATTCAGTAAAATGCTAATATAGGATGCAGCAAAATGCTAATGTCAGATACAGTAAAATGCTAATATAGGATACAGCAAAATGCTAATATAGGATACAGCAAAATGCTAATATAGGATACAGCAAAATGCTAATATCAGATAAACTAAAATTCTAATATAGGATAGAGTAAAATGCTAATAAAGAATACAGCAAAATGCTAATATAGGATACAGTAAATGCTAATACGGAGTACAGCCAAATATTATTATAGAATACTGCAAAATGCTAATATACAATACAGTAACATGATAATATATATAATACAGCAAAATGCTAATGTCAGATACATTAAAATTCTAATAAAGAATACAATAAAATGCTAATCCGTGTTACAGCAAAATGCTAATATCAGATAAACTAAAATGCTAATATAAAATAAAGTAAAATGCTAATGTCAGAGACAGTAAAATGCTAATAAAGGATACAATCAAAATGCTAATATAGGATACAGTAAAATGCTAATATAGAATACAGCAAAATGCTAATATCAGATACAGTAAAATGCTAATATCAAATACAGTAAAATGCTAATGTAGGATACAGCAAAATGCTAATATCAGATACAGTAAAATGCTAATATAGGATACAGCAAAATGCTAATATAGGATACAGTAAATACTAATATCAGATAAACTAAAATGCTAATATAGGATACAGCAAAATGCTAATATAGGATACCATAAAATGCTAATATAGGATACAGTAAATACTAATATCAGATAAACTAAAATGCTAATATAGGATACAGCAAAATGCTAATATAGGATACCATAAAATGCTAATATAGGATACAGTAAATACTAATATCAGATAAACTAAAATGCTAATATAGGATACAGCAAAATGCTAATATAGGATACAGCAAAATGCTAATATAGGATACAGTAAAATGCCAATATCAGATACAGTAAAAGGCTAATAAAGGATGCATTAAAATCCTAATACTGTATAAGGAAAATGAGAACTGCATGAAAGCTAGGACAATATATGTCTAAAATTCACAAAATATTCTTTAGATTTTGATTTTTGAGTTTAAAATTTCTAGAAAGAAAATCAGACAGCAATTTTCAGTCATAAATATGAAATCAGTATAGTTTCTTCAATTAAAAGGAAAAAAGACATCATACTAGTCAAAATTAATCTACACCTATATACATCTAGAATGTAGAAGTATAGTTTGTTCATGAAACATGCCTTACTTGTACTTTTCTTTTTAAAGGTTCTGACTATTCAAGAAAAATTTGCAGTTCAAAGAATAATTCATTAAATAAAATTCAATAAACATAATCTGGATTTGTTTTTCACTTTTATTCAAATTGTGTACTTTTATGTCATATCTTTTTATTATTATGAATCTATTTTAGGAAAACAGTACAGAAATATGTATGCATTTATGTTCTGAAAAAAGACATGATTTTGTTGATTTGATAATTACTTGCAGAATTAAAAATCAAATGTGATTTTCAGATCAAGAGTGAAGATTATGAACCATGACATGATCATAAAGGCCAAGCTTGCATTTCTTCATGGAAATATTATAATCTTATATAGAGTTCCGTGAAATTTTTCATACTCATAGTGAAATTGACAAAACAGCAAAACAGCAAAACATCTGAGTTTTTTCAAAGGTCTTTTTAGTGTAAGAGGGAGTATTGTCTATTAAAAACTGACTGATTGATCATGTCCAATGAGGTACTGCACCATTATGAAGCGAGACAATTTCATGTTGATTAATACTTGATTGTTGAGAATATTTAAGTCATATCGTTTAAAATATTACATAATATTCCTTTTAAATGTGGCCTTTCTTCCATGCTTATTGACTTATTGATGTTCAATTTTTTTACCATAATAGGATAGGACTCTTCATGACCGATATTAAAATTAAAATATAATCAATTATAATGTCTAAATAAGTATTTATAAGCATATATATATATATATATATATATATATATATGAAACTTATTTTCCTTCATGTTTTTTCCACCCATAGCTGATCAAAGAACACAAGAGTCTAAGAAGAGCATTTAAACGGTTGGACACGGACAATAAAGGATACTTAAACGTGGCAGATTTTAAGAGAGCTTTGGTGTCCTGCAATGTTATTTTCAGCAATGAAGACTTCTACCATCTTCTGACAGAGTTTGATGAAAAACTCAATGGAAGGGTGTCCTATGATGAGTTTCTTTCAACCATGCTCAATCCATGACCGTTTTGTAATGAAATTGCCTTTAAAGAAAATTATAGTGTTTTTTAATTGTATTTCCATTATGGTCATTAAGTTTTGTACCTAATATTGATTATTGTTAGGTGAGATTATAAAAGCCTAGGTCTTCTTGATAGTGACTGTAAAGTTGGCTTCTAACCATTATGTTACATTAGCAACATATATATCAAATATACTCAATTTCTGTTGAGCATTTTGTTCTGTTTGAATGCATAATTGTTGATTGATATAAACTGTTATTTATTAAACTTGCTAGTGCATTTACTTTTAATTTCAAACTTATAGAGTAGTCAAATATATGTCATGAAAAGAAAACCCATAGAGACTAATTTAGAATTTTGATATAATATATATTTACCATAGTGATCTCTTTATGTGTGCATTTGAATGATTTAGAATGTCTCTTGTGTATACTTACATGACATACAGGGAAAGCAATCTGTTTTAAACCTAGAATTAGAAAATTTGAAGAAATGGGGAAGGAATAAATTGATCTTTAAATTTTTTTTAGTTTTTAGTTTATTTTTTAAGGCTGAATCTAACTAACCCATTTGTGTTTGTTCTGAAGAGTATGATTTGTTTAGGGCAAATAACAAATGCATGTTATATTGGCAGTATTCCTAGATAATTAAATTTCAAATCACAGCCTTTAAGGATTGAGTGTCTTATTATCTCTCATGTAGATTTATTGATTAAATTATAATGCATTTATCTGCCATAGAATTAGACTTGTTCTAACTTGTTTTTTGTAGCAGTGTTCATGCTTAGTACATGTTTCCTTTCTTACTCTTTTTTATATTGTGAATATTAAGAGGGAAGAGAATGCTAAATGTATTGGAGCTTAATTTATTTATGTTTCTTTAATTTGTTTGAAGTAATTAAAAATTATTGAACTGATTTTCTTGTGGAAATTTAGGAATAGAATATTTTAAATATCAATATTCTCTGTATCACAGGGAAGGTTTTTCATGGATTCTAAGATAAAAGACCTCACAGTTATTATGGCAATTCATGAAAATAGCTGTGTGTGGCATGGACATTTAATTGGATATACTTTAGTCTTATTTGAAAAATCAAGGATTCCTATCATTTGGATCTTATACATCAGACATGTGTGGTTGTAATAATATATTATGCCAGTCATTAGCTTCTAACATGAAAGCAGCACTCATAGTTATGAAATATTTTTCTTTCTTTTTAATATATTAGAAATGTTTTTGATGTATTGATATAATTGTATGGAGCTGCTGATTTCTGAATGTCATTACATAGGAAATCTTAAACAAATCTTGTACTTGTGTATTAGCTTGAAGTCAACATCATATGTTGCAGATAGAATTGTAGTTCTCAATCTCCTGTTGTGTGACATGATGTAGATAGAACTGTAGTCTCAATCTCCTTTTGTGTGACATGATGCAGATAGAACTGTAGTTCTCAATCTCCTGTTGTGTGACATGATGCAGATATAACTGTAGTCTCAATCTCCTGTTGTGTGACATGATGCAGATAGAACTATAGTCTCAATCTCCTGTTGTGTGACATGATGCAGATAGAATTGTAGTTCTCAATCTCCTGTTGTGTGACATGATGCAGATAGAATTGTAGTTCTCAATCTCCAGTCGTGTGCCATGATGCAGATAAAACTGTAGTCTCACTCTCCTGTTGTGTGACATGATGCAGATATAATTGTAGTTCTCAATCTCCTGTTGTATGATATGATTCAGATAGAACTGTAGTTCTCAATCTCCTGTTGTGTGACATGATGCAGATAGAATTGTAGTTCTCAATCTCCTGTTGTGTGACATGATGCAGATAGAACTGTAGTCTCAATATCCTGTTGTGTGACATGATGCAGAAAGATCTATCCCAGTTTGAAGAGAATCTAGGCAGACAAATCCATGTTACTTATGTTGATCTGTCTTCACAAACTTTTGTTGAACATTTATTATGGCAATGTACCCCCCAAAAAACTAATTGCTTCAAACAGGTTCAATAATCATACACAATGTTTTGAACTCATCAACTGTTGTAGTGAAAGAGATGGCTTCGGTAACTTCTGAAATTTGTTAATATGTTTTTTATCAGTACATGACAATTTTCTTGACCAAATAATGGTTGCTCTTGATGGGAAAATGCATCTCTGAACATTATTGAAGGGACGTTTGGAAACATTGCCTTAAATACCATGTATATTTTGCATGTGACCACAAATAGATGTTCACTTGAAATGAAGATTAATACATCATAGGAAAAAGTCTCGTTTTCTGATTGGCTAACTGCATGTACAGAGATTAATATATGACAATATTCATTTCTCTTTGACTTTATGATACATTAGTATACTTGGCCTGATTATTAAATCTGTTAATGTGACCACTGGTGCAACATACCTGATGTCATATGTTTTCACACTACTTGGCAGATGTTTTCCTACACTGTTGTCTGGTGGGGATATAGTGGCCCCACTTGGATGCTGTATCAATCAGGCAGTCCTACAGTAAAACAGTTCCCACTAGAGAAGGCAGTAATAAAGTAGTAGAATGTATTAAAGAAACTGATGTTCTGATCCATTGTTTGACAACTGTAATGTGAAGAGACTCATGTTCTGGTGCATTTTTGACAAATGTACAGTGCAGACACTGATGCTCTGATGCATTATTTGACAACTTTATAGCAAAGAGACTGATGTACTGGTGCATTATTTGACAAATGTACAGTGCAGACACTGATACTCTGGTGCATTATTTGACTACTTTATAGCAAATAGACTGATGTTCTGGTGCATTGTTGGACAAATATACAAAGTGCAGACATGGATGCTCTGGTGCATTATTTGACTACTTTATAGCAAAGAAACTGATGTACTGGTGCATTATTTGACAAATGTGCATTGCAGACACTGATGCTATGGTGCATTATTTGACAACTTTATATCAAAGAGACTGATGTACTGGTGCATTATTTGACAAATGTGCATTGCAGACACTGATGCTATGGTGCATTATTTGACAACTTTATAGCAAAGAGACTGATGTACTGGTGCATTATTTGACAAATGTTCAGTGCAGACACTGATGCTCTAGTGCATTATTTGACAACTTTATAGCAAAGAGACTGATGTACTGGTGCATTATTTGACAAATATACAGTGCAGACACTGATGCTCTGGTGCATTATTTGACAACTTTATAGCAAAGAGACTGATGTTCTGGTGCATTATTTGACAATTGATCAAGGTTAATGATGTTTGCCGTTTTGTGCATGTTGTATAAGAGAAAATACATCTTTTTATCACAATATGACTATTTGCATTTATTAATGAATGTATATGTAGACAGAGGAAATTTATCTTTAAAAATGGTGTCTAGTTATTTTCACTGAGTCATTTATGTACAAGTTTAGTCTTTCTACAAATTATTTAATATGTATATCTATACATATATATATACATGTGTCTAAACATATTTAACAAGAGTTATATTAACATATAGAATTTAAATAAAATACATTTTCTGTCATGTTCTTGGTCTTAATTTATATAATTTCTACCTATGTACCCTTTCTTGCCCCATCTGCATATCAGCATGGTCCTGGAAATATAGTGCAAAATAAATTTAGATATTTAAAAGAAAATGCAAGGGCAAAATCCTTGAAATCCAAGGTCAATTTTGTCAAGTCTGTAATCTTAACTGGAACATCATCACATGATGCATCCTAGAACAAAAACAATACATGCTGAAGCAATACTCTATTTTCTGTTATGTACATGTTTTTAAATAATTTATTTGTGCAACAATTAATGTGGGATTTTTGGTTTTTATGTTGGTTTTTGTTGCTTTTAATAGTACTTTTAACACCATTGTCTGTTTCATGATGAGGAAATGGCAGCCAAGTGTCTCTCCCAAGGATACTGTCAGGCAGCTGACCTGAGCTGGCATGTTCCAATATCAAGCCCATGTCCCAAGGATACAATCAGGCAGCTGACTAGAGCTGGCATGTTCCAATATCAAGTCCATGTCCCAAGGATACAATCAGGCAGCTGACCGGAGCTGGCATGTTTGGTTATCAAGCCCATATTCCAAGGATACAATCAGGCAGTTGACCTGAGGTGTCATGGATGGCTATCAAGCCCATGTCCCAAGGATACAATCAGGCAGTGATCTGAGGTGTCATGGATGGCTATTAAGCTCATGTCCCAAGGATACAATCAGGCAGCTGACCTGAGGTGTCATGGATGGCTATCAAGCCCATGTTCCAAGGATACAATCAGGCAGTTGACCTGAGGTGTCATGGATGGCTATCAAGCCCATGTTCCAAGGATACAATCAGGCAGTTGACCTGAGGTGTCATGGATGGCTATCAAGCCCATGTCCCAAGGATACAATCAGGCAGCTGACCTGAGGTGTCATGGATGGCTATCAAGCCCATATCCCAAGGATACAATCAAGCAGTTGATCTGAGGTGTCATGGATGGCTATCAGGCCCATGTCCCAAGGTTATGATCAGGCAGTTGATCTGAGGTGTCATGGATGGCTATTAAGCCCATGTTCCAAGGATACAGTCAGGCAGTTGACCTGAGCTGGCTTGGTCAGGTATTAAACCCATATCAATTTGATTGTGTCTGATGCATTATCAGTTGAAATACTGTGGCTGTCTCAACAATTAAAGACATCATACCAAGGTATATGATATATAAGTATAATCTATAAAAATTTGTCAGAAATCTCACATGCACAAGAATTTTACTAAAATTCATAGAAGATTCATAATAAAATCAGAAGCTTATTTGAAAGTATGGATGATATTAACAACAGCTTAAGTGGATAAGGTATTTTTATATTTGAGAATAGAGTGCCTATAAAGATTTTCTTGCGTGATACATCCTCATATTTTCTTCAAGCAGTTCATGCAAAAATGCTCCTGTCCAATAGGGTGAAAATTGACACTTGACAAGCCTGTCTTCCACTGTCAGTTCATCTTTGCTAGTCAATTTTTCAATGTGTTAACACTACACCTTGGCGGATTGTACAGATATTTCAGAGCTTTGTCCTAGTGACATCTATGGGATTTCATGAGTTGTCTCCCTTAATATATAATGCCAACTAACCAATAGCCTGTAGCAGTGGTGCATTGTACATCGGCTAAAAATGGTTGAGGTAATGGACTGCAAATGGATACTTTTTAAGTTTAACATCGAAGTATTAATATATACCAGAGAGAAGCCATTACATGTGTATTTGAGTGAAAGGATGTATTTCTAAAAACACGCACCAGCGGGGGAAAATTGCTTATTTATGAGTCCATTCCAGTTGTGTGCAACACTGTTCTCAATCTTGTAGGAACAGTGTTCAAATTTGAGCAATTTGATTTTGATTGGATCTGGTGCATCAAATGAAATTCACTAACCTGAAGTACTGAAATATCTAAATAATCTGCCAAGGTGTAGATAGGATTAACATATCAGAACCTTGGCTAGCAAAGATGCTGTCAGAGGAAACTGGTAGGATATGCATTCTGGACAAGGTTCACTCTTTAGGAGATATGCATGAGTTGGGAGTGTTTGATAAATGATTGGCACACTACCACCTCATCTCTTTGATTTTATCCTGTAAGAGGGATGCAACTCTCGAGTTTGTTGTTGGAGTTTTCATTCAAATTTCAATCTGATCACTGGATCCTAAAGTTAAATTCAAGTCCACTACCTGGAGATTCTAAAACTCTTAGACCTAGTTTTATGTATCATCCAATCAGAAATGAGCTTCCAAAAGTAATGTCATTTATAATTAATCCCAAACAAAGTCTCAAGCTTAGATTCTAAATCACGAAGTGTCAAAATGGGTCTGACCTATTAACTCAGTAAATAAATGTCCATACTTTTAAGTCTGTGATAAAGTTTGCAAGAATTACATAAAAATCACTTATTGTGTTTTTGTATAATTGATATTTCCTGCTCATGTTTACAACAGCCTTGCTTGGTATGATATTTCCTGCTCATCTTTATAACAGCCTTGCTTGGTTTTATTTCTTATTGCAGATTCTTCCCCTGTTGCCATATAGTCCATCAAATTATTGATGTTAGATTTCCAACAATGAATCAGTTTCACTTGATCGTCATCAAGGAATATGGAAATGCATCAGATGAAGATACTAAAAATTTATATACAATTAATACTTTTAATATTTGATGAACATCAAATACTAACTATTGGTGACTTAATTGTGACATGGCAACATGCAGGATTTATCCAGATCCTTATAAACCTGCAATGTACCTTTTATATATCCTTACATTGGAGATGTACCTATTCTAAGAGTTTTTTAAGTTAAAGTATTTTTTTATGGAGGAGTTAAAATCATTGCTCAGTTTGAATCTTATTTCATGAACCATCCTCAGTTTTATGTCTTACCTCTGAGATGCTATGCTTACACATTCTGGTATAATAACTTTTGCACCAATGGTGTGTTTATGGTATAGTGTGGGTAATGAATTGATAATGCTGGTTATCGAGCACTCCAAGAATGTGCTGCTGGTATAGTGTGGATACTGGATAGTGGTAGATCTTTGGATATTGGTCAAAACAGTTGCATGTTTATTGTATAGTGAGTGTTGGATTGTAAATATCTGGGATTTGTTCACTCTGACGGAGTGTTGGATAGTTCTTGTGGAGTAATGATAACTCCAACTACATGTTGATGGTATAGTGTGTATGCTGTTATAGTAGATAACTAGATGTTAGATAGTATATATAAGAGTATTGGATAGTAGATAACTGGTTTTGGTATATTATATAATGCTTATTGGTAACTCCAAACCACCTTTTGGTTAGTAGGTGTAGTATAAACATTAACTTTCCCATGAGAGAGCATAGTCACCAATAATGTTAAATCCGTGAACATTTTTAACATTACATTTAATGGTAAAAGTCACAGAATCCCAAAACCAAATATATTCTCAATGTTAAATTCCCACATTTTGAATTAATAAGTGGTACGGATGTCTCACATATTACAAACTGACTGGACTGGCCTTGCATGAGTTAACCGTCAGTCCATTGCAAAAAGACAAACTAACTACCCATATATGTTAAATTTTGATGAATGAAAAATGCAAGAACCAAACGGAGTGTTTGAATGTTATTTATAACCTTTTAGCAATTTTGTGTTACATCTACGCTTTGCAAAGATTTATTTTTATGGAGCCAATTGAATCTTGGGAAACTTTTATTAAAATGGTCAGATTTCCCATAGATATGATACGTTTCGGCGTGCGTGTGTATTCTTAAAATTTTATTGTAATTCATTGGAAAACATACAAAACTTAAGTCTGTATGTCTTGTCTTTTTTGGGGTTAAAATATGGATATTAAAACTGCTTATTTCATAGAGAAATTGTTCTCTCTCTCTCTCTCCACACACACACACACACACACACACAATACACGCATGGATTCATTCCATGCTAACATCTCTTGCCTACACGCAATAGGTGGTAGAATGATTTAGATTTAAATCATAATTATCACTGTTTTGATCTAAGATCCAAGCTTCTTTCTCCCTCCTTCCCTCTCTCTCTCTATCATCATATGTTACTTAAGTTTATCCTTTTGCAAAGAATAATAAATATCACTGATTAAAACTTTAATTCATTGATCTTTTTAAATCCAATGTTAGGTTGAAGACTTGAACCAAAAATGGTACAATACATCGTTAGTTTGATAAAAATTCTCTTCGATGCTTGCTATTTTCTAAAACTGGCACAGACAATTGTTACATTGCAACTAATCTTGACTCGGGTATCGGCCTTAATATTTTCCACTCCATTGCATTGTCTTCAATAGAGTGCAAAGCACAAGTTTTGAAAATAACAAGTATGGTATTTATAATGATCTCATCGTTAAACAAAATAATATAAAAGCTTTACTGTATGTGATATTTTGCTATCGATAGAGTTAGACGTAATTATTGTATACTTCAGGCTTTGTGTAAATCCAAATTTTTCTACTATATATAGTAGAATATATATGTTCTATATGTTGACAGCCTCGATTGCTACTAAATATCTCTTATAGTTTCTCCAATGTCAATCCTTGCCTGGCCTGACTGGATTTTTCAAGATCTACTTGATAGCTGCCATCAATTGATTCACATACAAGATTAACTCCAATCGTTCATGTGATATTTACAATTCCTGGTGAAATATGCCTGCCTCCACCGCATTGGATCATTATTATACTTGGGAGTATTCGGAGGACGGGCTATTGTTTCCGCGATTCAAGTATTTTTGGAGAATATTCACTGACGAAATCGTCAGCTGACTTTTTTAGCTCGTCGGTGTTAAATGTTGGTAATTTAAATGTTGATAATTCTGTTTTGGTTATTTTATAATGATTGAGAAACAACAGTTTAAGAATCGTTTTAGGTAGTTTTGTATAATGATCATCGAATTCGTTACCGAAGGGAATCATATTTCCAAGCATATCTTTATTAACATAACGAAGGTCTGATCTAACTTTTTTTTAGATGTTATATTGTTTCAATGATCTGTTGTTCTATGTCATCATTGTAGTATTGTGGAACACTGGAAAGTAAATTTCGTACTTTGCTGATTGATTGTCTAAACTCGGAATTAATGGGGTCCGAAAATGATTTGATACATTTTTCATCAACGATCGGATTCATTTTATCATCATGGGTATATAATTGTCCCATTATTTCAGGAAGTAATTTACCATCAGAAGCAGTAAAACGAGAAATAGTTCACGGATAATTTCATCGATATTCCGGAAGATTCAAACCATTTCCTTGTCCACGGAGAAGTCGACACGCTGTGGTTCTGGTGGTCCTTGATAAGCAGGTAGCATTTCTGGCTATCCTAACATAGTTCTGATCGACGACTGATATATATCAACGACTTATTCCAGAGAGTTTATTTCTATCGCGGCTGATAATGTTGTTCGTGAACAGTGATTTTAAATATGATTTTATATAACGATTTTCTATATCGGACGTAGATTCTGACACAGTTATTGCCTAGTTGTAAATCTTAATCATTTCTGTAAACTCAGTATATGATATTATTCCATCGCTAAGGCCTGATGACATCAACGAAGATAATTTGGAGTATGCTAGCGTCGCTGTCTGCAACTTTATTGTATACTCATGCAATTTTGTATTTGTACATATAGATTTTTTGCGATGATATTAAGAACACCAGCAATTGTTGTTGCAGCTCAAACTCAATTGTTACAAATGCTGGCGATGTCACTTTTTTGTTGATAACAACCCGCCGGTTTCAGCGATAACAGCGGAAAGCGATTATACAATTAAATCAACGACAACTACACGTCTGCGATATTTTTTTCTCACTTTTACTGTATAATCGTCAACGATATTTTTCAGTTTGGTTTGCCACTCACATATTTGATTGTATTTGTAATGTTGAACGTTCACGGGGGAGCTCATTATATTTTAAGTAGGTTTCAGTTTAGCGACAAATTCAAGACCCTAATAGTACAATAAACTTAGTTGTTTTTTCTTCGGGTTCAACAGCAAATACTTCCTCGTCATTTTGCTACAGCAATATAGATCCAGAAGATCCAGTTAGTGGATAACACCATGTATTTGTGGAAGATTTCGTAAATGTCGTAGTACCGAGTACTGAGAACCTGTATATACCGGTAACCTCAGCGCGATGTTTGATGGATTTATTGAGTGGTGTCCATAATACTAGTCCAGACGATATTGTATATATTACATTGTCGGTTATATTTTTGATGTCAGAGAATTTAATACCAATAAATCTTGAATTTTCAAAGAAATCATCAACGATTATATTTATTTTTTGCGAAAATTTAAAAACTATTGTACATGATTAGAATATTTGAATCAAAATGTGGTCATTCAATCATCGAATGTCATTAACGAGTTTATCATCGGAATATTGCTATCATCGATGTATTTATTCGTTGTAGCGTCATCGCTTGATTCTAGTTCTCCAAGACCAGTAATGTTATTATTAGTCATATTGAGAGAACCAGTCATTGTATCATCTGTGGTTAGAAGACGACCATTGATCTCAGTTCTGATCGTGATGTTGTTGCTGTCTACGTAGCTCTTTGTTGCCACATCATCGTCTATTTTTTGTTCTCTCACATTAATAATTGTATTTATATTCATATTGAGATCACCATACGTAATAACTCATATTCTTCTGATGCATCCAGTAAGCTCTCCCATGAGTGCTAGAATTCCTTCGAGATTTTAATTTTACCGTTTTTAGTAAACACCATTAAGTTATCTTCGGTCGCATCTGGAACCCACATACTAATATCTGTCAACGGGATATTGCTCGACTTTAATCGTCCTTATTTATCCTGAAAAACAACGACTTTATTTTTGGTCCACATTTGCAAGACTTTATTTTTACAAATTAGCAAGTTCATCCTTGACCTCGTCAAGGGTTGCATATTTAGATAAGTCGCCTTGTTGGTTTTACTCAGGCGAGAAGATCTTCTGTAAATATCTACCATTCTACTTTAAGATCTGTTTGAAACGACGGTGGATGGCTATGCCGTCTACTTGTATATTCGTGTACGACTTTATGAGTTTGTGTCAGCGACCTTGGACATAAAAAGAATCAACGAGGTGTCCCGTGGAGTCTTATACTCTTTCCTCTTTTTTTGGGAAGTTTGTATTCCTTGTACTGCTTCCTGTTGTTTTCTGTAATGCCATCCCAGCAGCAGTTCCAACAGCACCAGTTGCAGCTGCTTTTGCAACAGCAGAGGCTTCAGCGGGTATTAACGCTGGTATAGTTGCGAGAAGTGGAAATATACCACCAGTCTTGGTTGTGTCTTTAATGTCACCCGCAGAAAGATTAAGTCGTAAGCCGGTCCTTGATTGTTTGGAGTCATTGAGGTGCCTGCGTTAACGTTCTGGTACTGATAGTTTATTCAGACCACCTGCGATCTGTTCTGATTTCAGTAATATTTTTATTCCACAATTCATTTTTGATACTGATTGTAGCTTTTTAATCTGACCAGGAGTCAGACTAACACTTACATAATGATATGACATTATAATATCATGAGCGATTTAATTACATATTTTCTACTGGGACATCAATGATTCTCATTCGTCCACAAACCTTTCAAGCAACATTGTTTTGTCTGAGAGTATAAAAGCGATTAATCTGTAATTAGCAATAGCTCATCTGTTCACACGAGCTCGAAAATATATATATGCGACTGATTGTCTAAATAAATCAAGATGTTCCAGCGAAAAGTAACAGATCGGATACAGCGTTGTAAAATCGAGCTGTGATATTAGCAGACCAGAATCAAAATTTTGATCACATTTCATAAATGTCGCAAACGATGATATTCATGTGCAACATGATTATTCTCAAAATTCAATAATATATCTTCGGATGGTTCTTGATGTCCATTTATTCTCAGTGAAACCTCAGTAATTCCAAGTTTGTCAAATATCATTCAACTGTGTGTTTGTGTGTTTACTGGTTCAGTACCTTGGTAGGCAAAAATAGATGTCGCGGTGCAGATTCACCATGCTGTGGTGCTATCTGTCATGTGAATAAATAATTAATGGTATTTTGAACACTATCAGTGGCTATCGTCAACCATGATAATGTTGATTTACCACCCGAGTCCATAAAAGAAAGCAAATGTTGTTCTTCAGTGAGAGTTGATGTCATTATTGGCATCCCAAATGCAAGTTTTGTTAGTATTACTTTACCAGCATCACCAGCAGGTTGCCAAATTCCATAGTTGTCATCACTATTTCGCACAAGGACAACTATACGCTTGGCTCCGTAAAATAACTGTTTTGACATTTCTGCAAAATCCAAAGATGTAGAACAGTGGAATTGCACGTGAAAATCTCATGTTTTCATCATTCAGTATTATTTGACATGCTGAGAATTCTAAGTTGAATAATAATAATCATGTTTTCGACATCAGCCGGCATTGTTTCTTGGTCGTCTTATATCATACTGTCTGTTGCTAAGGTGGTTAGTAGTATCCTTCATAAACATCATCGACGGACCAGTTAAGTCGACGTCTTTCTGAAATGATTCAATATCTTTTCCGTCGATGATATATGTAGCACTGTCGAACAACGCCATAATAACATTATTGACAAAATCAACACAATCAGCGCAATATTCAGTATCATCTGTCTTCAGAATTTCAATTTCTATTTCAATAATTGCTTTAGCGGGTAAAAAATATCTACTTGTATCATAAACTTGCAGCTCATTTCGATTACTATTGACAATCGCGCACATATTCATCTTTGAGAATTGGTGCGTCCATGTCAAATGCGGGATCAGGTACACTTCTGAACATTTTATATTAATTATTATCGTCTAACAGGAAGACCACTGCCTGCTGTTAAAGTTGCAGTTATATCTTTTTATTTTTCTGATATGGGTACACCAGCTAATTCTGTCATTTTTTTTTTTTGAATCTTGATTTATTATTTTACTAATGCTTGCACGCATAATTTTAGAAGTGGGCAATTTTATTGATTGTGGTTTTCGTCGTATTAATCGTGCTAGTCTTTCCATGATTGTCGAGAATGATTTACTAGCACCATCAACAATAGGACAAATAACTTTATCACGAACAACGGCAAAAGCTTTGATAATTGTTATGCAATTGGTATTGCTTTTGGGCATATTCTTCTAAATAGATCCTGAACAACATCGCCGAGTCCATCTCCGTAGATCACTTTATATGTCGGTAATCGCGAATGTATCACCCTGACCATTACAGGTCCATGTTGAGCATTATGTATGATCATCTTATTTTCTTGTCACTGATCTATATCCATATCCTCAACCATCAACGATTTCATCGTCGCGGTAATCATCAACGATTTCATCGATAAGAGACCGATAAACATTAATGTCCATGATACCGCCTGTAAATAATCGTTGAAAAATATCAGCTGCTTCATTAGTGATTTCTGGGGAATTATTACCGGCTCTTTTTTCGCCAATCAGAATCTCTAGTCGTTCAACATCGGCAAGGACATTGCTGGGGCATGGAACAATATGATCACTCACTCTGGCACCTTAACCAATACCACTTCCAGTGGCACCGTGGGTAGAACATGCATATTCCTCACTTGTTATTTGGGCTGGTTGCTGTAGTTGTTGTTTTTGTCATTGTTGTTGTTGTAATTGGAATTGTCGTTGTTGTAACAATGCAAAATATTTATCTATTCCATTAATACATGCAATATATCTTGTATCACTACTTCGGGTCTGATCAACTCCGTAGTGTAAACGAAATATCCAATTTGTACCATTTATCACTACTTACAGTATCATTAACGTAGTCGGGTTTCAAAATATTGCGCACGGCAAAAGCAGACAATTCATCCGTGTTTTTAATTTCTTTATCGATGATGGTAATATCTTCTTCGGTAATTTACTAGTTATTTCAGTTTTCTCTCCTGTTCTAGTTCTGTTTCTGGTATAAGAAATATATTGGCTACTTCGGAACCCTCAAGTACTTTACGTGTTTGTGGTTGATAAGTATCACCAGTTATTTTACCTGGGAGTTCTCTTAGAATCTTTTTTTTTTAAAGTTCTTTCTGCTATTTGTTTAGTCGCTTTATCGGTTTGCTCAGTTGCTTTAGCGGTGTGCTCCAACGTGGGAAGCAGACCCACGATAACCATCGTAACCGGCTTAAATAATTGTTCTGTACCTTCTATAAATTTCAACTGACACTCCTGACGCTTTGTATTTGTTGCTTGACAGAATCGTGAACAGGGAAATATTTATTAATTGACCATAGTCGCTGTCGAGGTAGTTTAGATGTGTGAAATTCCATTTTTGATATAATAATGATTTAATTGCTCACACACTACAGCAGCAGGAAGGGTGACGACCAACAATGAGTATCAAGGTGTGTAAACGAACACGCATACAAATTTGAAAACAAGAACGACAAAGATAAAGTAACGAATTGAGCCATTAGAGAATATCTTGGTCAGTTAGAGGCTTCGGTTTGACGTTATCGACAATTTAATTTTCATTTTCGTAGGAAGCTTTATTTTCTCGAACGGACCCTTCTAAAAAGTGTTCTGTTACCCTCCCTGCAGCTCAGGGACTCAACATATATCAATGCTGTAATGAAACGAAAATGAATAAAATGGTAAACCTTTTGAACATTTACGAATACATATTGGATTTTTCATTCGAACGCAAATCATTTACTACTTGAGCATTTTCTTTTATGATGAAATTACTTTGTAATTTGTCCAAATCACCATATGACTTTCCAACATAAGTTAGAAACCTGTGCGTTTTAATGGAAATACTCTCAACCCTATGTGTTACCTGAAATAGATGTTTATTCAATCAAGAAAATGTTTCACGCAACCAATTATTTGGCTGAGATATAATACCAGATGTATAGAGCGGACACGAATGTCCTAATATCCAAGCCTCTAATCTTTGCCTTGAGCACATGGTTCGGGGTCTGGTACACATACCATAGGTAAGCGACACATTGCGTAATAAGGATACATATGTCCGCAAAGTTTCATCAAAATTATTATGTTGATTTTTAAATCTCGATGTCTACTCTTATCTTTTGAAGGCATACAATATATTGATCTAGTGCTAATTTGCTAGTCAGTTGATGACAGCATCTCCACTCATGTGTTCTACAAAATATGAATGCAACCGTGTTGCTCGAGCATGTTCACTTACCATTTCATGTTTTGTTTTGTTATTCTCATAAAATTAAGATGGAAATGAAGGCCAAAACATTTTGATGATTATGGGCTGAATAGAGCTAGAGTTCTTTCAAATAGTTTTGCAAACCGAGTGGCTCAATTGTATTGCAGAATCTTTCCCTCTCTTTGTCATTAAATTGTTTTAGAAAGAACAATAATCGTGGAAAGAATGTTCAATCTCTTCTATGACACATCCGATTAATGAATAAAATAACGTATGCTATCTTCCCTAACTATTTTAAAACTTAAGTATTTCAAAAATGTTAACAAATTATGTTAGAATTACCAAACTGGAATTATCCGTTTTCTTGATCCGGAAAATTTACACATTTTAGAATATGTTTTGCAAACATACTTCTTATACGACTGGTGAAATATGAATATGACACGTCATATATAGTACAACGAGTTTAATAGATTGAAAATATTGGTCAATTATTGAATATATGTTGTTCTGTGCTTCTAAGATTGCATACAAGTACACAAATTAGTTTCAGCATCTTCCACGGGTTTCTTGGTGAAAGTTTGAACAAAATTACAATTAATTTGCATTAATAGGACAATTCAACTTTGCAAAGATTTTTTAATCGATTCTATCACATTATTAATGATGATGGTGTTATATCCTTTAATATTTCTATACTTAAATATCTCTACATTATCATAATGGATTTTTTAAAAGAAAAATCACTAGTATTTATGTCAGTGTAACGTATACTCTCCTTGTTACTATTTACTTTTAAGTTAAGACTTATGTATTTTGGCCTCATTGATTTGAGCGTTTAGTTCTAACAGATTGGTTTAGCGACTCATTTTATTATACAAAAGAATATCATCAAAGTATGCAAAAATATGGCCTGTGATTTACATGAAAAGTAATCAATTTATATAGCCTCAGAATAAGATGGGATACTACAACTTGTCATAATTCTCACAAAATCAACAAACCAAACAGTGGTTTAAAGTTGCGCAATTAATTTCAACAGTTTAAATGTAGAGTAAATGTCTGATCTTTAATCCAAGGCCATTATCTACTTAAGCTCGCAAAGATGTACATTTATACATGTAGGTTTGTAAATTTGTCCTGGACATGTGACTTTGGTTAAGTGATCTTTAGATTAAGCAATACTTTTGAAATGCGTTGTATCATTTCGATTAGTAGACAATATAATCTTTCTAATTTAGCCTATTGAATTGGCTAAACGAACACTTCCCTACAGTAACATGGAAACAAAACGTTTGGGTGGTATAAAGTTAACCTAACGAATGTACTTTATTAAGAATACAAGATATTTTTAATTTTGTAATCTTTACAGTAATAAATATTTTAATAAATAAATAAACTTTCGGCACAATGACTTTTTCCTATCCTGCTGGTTTCGCCTGACCAGAAATGACCATTGTAACGGAATACATTTTTAAATGTCTTAGAATAATATCTCTATGTATGCATTCTTATTATATTTGCTTTTAATATATGTACCAATGAAAATATTGTTTTATTGTATTTTGAGATGAATCAAAATATTTACTATTTTAACACTAGAAGACACTGAAATTGTTATTTGTTGTAGTTAATAAATACAGTATATCTGAATAATTATGGACTTTCTTTTTACACTATAGCGCTAACCGGGTATATATCAAAATGAAATGAAATGCTGTTAATTATAGTTTCGTTGTTGCAGAAAGTACTAGAAATAACAATTAATATTTTGAACACATTTCAAAAAACAAAACTGTTAAGTGTTGAAGATGGCTGTGATATCATTAATTATGCACGGATATATTCGGCAGATTGCAAAAGATGTATTTACGAGCTAATATCACAGCTTACAGTCAACATCTATCGAGTAATGCAAGATAAAGGAAACAATGCAAAATATATGGCATTTCAGTAGATTCAAACACTAGAGGAGATTCAATGTTTAACATATATTTGCGTTGTATGTGATACCTGTATTACGTAAATATAAGTACAGTTGCATAAAGATGTGCTGCGCGTTTTTCCCCGGCTGTAGCCGTGCTTTTTCCAGTTGTTATACTCTCTGTGTATACGAATGTCACATGCCCCCGTTTGAGCCATCCACCGATGAACCCTATTACTATAGTAATCATTGCAAGTAAACATCTGCAGAAAACTCTGACAAATATTGATGAGCAAGGCCAATCAAACACTAAAGTAATTTGTTAGAGCATATTTCATATTACCAGTTTACATTTTATTTCGCAGAGTTCCCTATAAGAAATAGTTACCGGGCTAGTCGCGTATCTTAAGTAGTCTGCAAGCATTGCTAGTGCATATGTTAACTAAGCGATGAATGTTTAACCTGCACAAGTGACAGGTCAGCCATTCACAAACTAGGCAACGAGGTTGGTCGATTTTATTAATTTAGGGATACGAATCATATCAGTCTATTTGAAGTAAGACATTAAAATTGTAAGAAGTAGACCTGCACAGTATGTGAATGCTCATTAAGATAGCACTGATAGTTTTGGGTACAGAGTCAAAGATATACTTTTTCACCATCAAAGTCACCTTCTATCAAAATAAGGTTTCATAACCAGCAGCAAATAACTATTTTCAAACTCTTCAGAGAATGGAACTGGAGGTGTGTCAAATTTACGCTTGCTAAGTGGTTGTTCGGATAGCGTGACTCAAAAGTGGCGATAGGTCAATTGATATTTGATGTGTAAATCATATATTTATTTGATCAAAAGGAATCAGAGCTAATCACTGAACATCCGTAGAACAATTTTAATCCGTTAATGGGTTATAGTCAAACCTGTGTGCAAAGATTACTAGTTGAATAAGCTGAAAGTGGTCTTCATAAACATATACTTTTATATAGATGATTTGGTATATGTATAAATTGGACCCATGGACATTTTCCTTTATACAAAGATGGCTCTGTTGTTGTTGTTCTAGGGTTTAACGCCATTTTTCAGCACAAGATAGGCTATACATGGCGGCCAGTATAACTGGTGGAGGAAGAACCCTGGAAAACCCAGGGAAGAACCACCGACCCACGAGAAACTAAGATGGCTCTTATACAGTTCTTAGATAATGGTGCATTACAGATTCTCTATTTTATTTATTTGGTTTTTAATGTTACTTCTTATATACATTATTATTTCGTGCAAATTAAATCTCGCATTTCTTTTTGATGACTAACATGCTGTACTATGTTCACATTCAATTTTAATAAAATACCTTTATTTCGGTGAAGCTACTAATTTTAAAACTTGATAATGCATGGAAAAAGTTACATTTGAATAAATATAGAGAAATTTGAATAAACCGTAGCTGTAATGTTTAATATTACCAAAAATGGATTCGCCACCTTAAACGCCATGTTTGTCTTTTCAAGATACACCAAGCGTTAACTTACACCTACATTTGTTCAGTCGATCTTGCGTGTCATTATAGGCTCTGAAACATCTATGAAGATTTCTGTATACATTTTAATCATGGTCTACAATATTTAAATATGAACGTTTTATATTCAGAGACGGCAAATATGTTTATTTTTAAAACGTATCTGCGACTCAAAATAGTAGCACAGATCTTCGAAGTACTGATTTTGTAAACATTATACTTTATGAGGAAGCATTATGGAAAAATGATTTGTTTCAGAACTCAGTTTCCTTTTTATTCATTAACCTTAGAGTTATAAGTTCGGAAGCAAAAATCATCATATGCCTTCAACGAATCTTAAAATCCTAATCGATGCGTCTTAAAATGAAATTAAGCATGCTTTGTGAAAGAATATGTCTAAGTTGGATTGGTTGATTGTATCAAATAAATCTTGCAGACGGAACGGCGTCAGATGGTCTTGGATCATATCAGTATCCAGCAACGTTCAGAGCTCATGTCATGTAACTTGTTTACTAACTTTCATCTGTAATAATTTTACGAGACTGTTTGTCTCATAAACTCTTAGTTACTGTAATGCTGTTTTCCATGACCAGAGAGAGAGAGAGAGAGAGAGAGAGAGAGAGAGAGAAGAAGAAGAAGAAGAAGAAGAAGAAGAAGAAGAAGAATTTCTATTGAAAGAGGTGTAACTTTGACGGCGTAGATATAGGTACATCTGGGAAATATGGTAGGCGAAGGTACGGGATTCTGTAACGACACAAGCCTCCATGGGTTTCCGACGAAAGGACCGCTTTATTGAAATATTCGACATACAAAATTACATTCCAATATCAATCTACATAAACTTAAATTACGCATATAAGATATAAATATAAAACTACGACATTCCATCACTTACTAACATCATACATTTGTATAATTTCTGCCTTTCAGAATATAATACGGATAATTAAATATCAAATAATTTCATGATAATTAAAGAATCTGAAATTCAATACTTCAGACTAATACCACAATCATTTAATAGAAATATATTTTACTGAATGTAATCTAAAATGTCAACATATTAAACTCTATTATTTAATGAGTATTTTATTTCTGAATTGACTATTACTGAGTATGAAGTTGGTAGCGATCTTCTTTTTATTATTCTGTAATCATGTAATATAATTACAAGTAAATAAAAGTTCTTCAAACAATGAACTTTCCGATACATTATATTAAAAAATAGTAACGAAATATTACAATAATCCAATGATGCAACGTACCGATGTTAGATTAACATCTTAACACTAAAAATCCTTATACTGTACTATATAGATAGTATCTTACCTGTAACGATACAAGCCCCTTTGAGATTCCGATGAACGGACTGATTCGTCAACAAATCTCCTCGCTTTTGTATACAGTTTCTTAGGACTCAGCCAAATATGGTCATACGTCTAGTTCTTGAGTTGCGCCAGAATCTCAAAGTGAGGCTTCATCGTTTCTTACAGACTATCGTCTAGGTCTATGTACGTCATTAGACTGACAAATTTGCCACATCAGCGCGTTGAGCTTATAGCTTAGTCAGTCAGAGAATTTTAGGAATCCGCTAATTCAATCAACTTACACAATTTACCGAGTGTAAATAATTGATGACTTACGATACAAGAGAAATGTATAGTGCAAGAGAGTTTTGTCTTTTTGCATATAAAGGCCCAATCTTTATTAAATAGTATATAATTCTAATACCGAAATAAATAAATTTAATCTCAATATATTTTAATAAAAAATACTTTCAACATAATTTAATGAACAATTACTTTTAATACAATATGGAGAAAATTTCAGTCTTATTACTTTTACTAAAAACTTCTGTCCTAATAGTAAAGATTAACTGGTATATGCATTACCTACATTAATAGGTAAGCTTCGTATTTACATACCAACATTAGTATGACACCTGCCATTATGTATTGCTTGTTTTTCGAAAATTGTCATATCATTGGTTTATAGATTTGATAATAAACCCCTATTTAGTACAGTCATCTCAATGTTGGTGTGTGAATGTGAAATGTTCATGATAACTCTGTCTTCTCTTAAGTAAATGTAAAATCTGACGCGAACAGTTCGTCAAAATAAATGCTGGACGTGTCTTGTGACGCTAATTTAAACGATGACTATTTCAGTCGACCTCGTGTAGAACAATAAGCTCCTGAAACATTTATGAAGATTTTGAACACATGCTATATGCCATATGAAATATATAAATATGAATTAATGATGCCAGAAAGGTAAATTCACGCTTGTATTTGATGCTCAGAAATGGTTTCTAAATGACATAAGTTAATGTAACTTTTGGAAAGAGTAGGTGAAAACACATCTTATACCTTAATTTTTCTTTGATTATTAACGTAAGACTCAAACGCTAAAAACCAGAAATCATCAAACGTTATCCATTTGCCTTAAATTGAAATCAGATTTGCATTGAATAAAGTATAACATGCCGACGCAACAGTGTCAGAATGTCGTAGATCACCTACGAATCCATAAACGTTGAGACGTTCTATCATGTGGCTTGTTTGCATATCAGCTTAGTACGCAGGTCTTAATGAATACTTTTTACGCATTGACATTCTGATGTCTAATCGTATGTCTTGTTTACACAACAGCGTTGAGAGGACTGTAAAAGATTTATTCTCTCGTAAATAAAATAATTACTGTAAATCTTAGTGGGATACAAGGTATATCTTTAAAAAGCCTTTCCAGCTACAATAATTAAACATTTATTTCAGGTCCGGAGAATTCATGTTTTACAAGAAAGGCAAGCTTTGTATTAAACACTTATTTTTTTAATTTACCCATTGTAGTGACCTGCCATTACGTCCAAGCATTACTGAGATCTAATCTCAAGAATGTCGTAAATTCTTATATGTAAATCATTCCACTTGCTAAATCGCATTCTCTAAAGGGAACCATTAGAGTACGTTCATTTCAAGTCTAATGTGCTCTTAATGTTGTTCTGTAAACATGTAATTTTCCCCATAAGTGATATGTACACACAACCACAAACACACATGAACAATTAACCACACATATACACACATATACACACGCGCGCGCAAGCACAAACATACTCATTTGAAGTCATGTGTAGATTACACGTCAATTTTTTGGTTCGACGAATGACAGCTTCTCCCGAAAGTTAATAATAAAAATAAAACAACAAACGTGTTCTGATAATGCCAGAATGTTGCAGAATTTGCAAAGTTTTCTGCTGATTTAGACCCATTTTATTTAATACATATATTTTGCGGTAACAATGATAAGTACCATATAATGAATTTCGCTGGATTCTTTATCTTTCGGTTCTTTTTTTTGATGAAACGTGTCAGAACTGGACACAATTATGCATATTGTTTAAAAGAAATCTATAATTATTATTATAAGATTAAAGTATTTTGGTTATATGGGCACATATGAAAATATGGAATATTTTAAGAGATATTGTTGTCTTAAATAAGAAGAAACTGTAATCTGCTAAATGCGAGTTTAGATTGATGACGTAGAAATATGCTTTCACATTATATCGTGTTGTATGACTGAACTGATAAGAAAATAGACATGTAATTTCCAAGACATGAATGGGTCCACCATGACCAAGGACAAATTTATAGGTAAGTCAGTTTGTAATTCTATTACTCAGAGGAAATAAAGCAAAAAAGCATTTACGCATATTAAGTACATTACTATTTTAATGAAAGGAGAAAGATTGCTTCCATTGATTAACTATTATTATTTTTTTTTTACAGGCTTGTTATTTTTTCACATTTCAGTTGCTTCCATATTGATGATTAATCCGACAAAAGACATCAACAATATCTTAGTTAATTTTGTACCTGGTGTGCACCATCCCGTGAAATCTGAGCTGCATCGTTGTGCTCGACTCAGTAGTCATTGGTACTGGAAAGATTTTCGCCAGGCGGTGGTTTTATTAAGATTTCCTCCTCAAGGATCCTAGTCAAAACACAGGTCTGCTTTCAGATATCTGGTCATAGACATTCGTGACCACATGAGATTAAACATCGAGTTTGGCCCAACACTATTTCACTATAATAAAAAAATATCGTTATGATAATTCGCATTATTCTAAGAAAAGGCAAATAAGTAGCTACTTTGATTCCAAAAACATCAATATGTACCATAGTCATATACACATACAAAGGGTTAACAGAGATATACGTAAAATACATGCTGTTGTTGTGAGGTTGCAATGTGAAAACATAACAAAATTGAAGAATGGAATACGTCCGTTCTAACAAGCTTGGATTTAAAATGAACTTCAACCTCATCACTGTCGATTTAATTTCTTATACAAAATACCTTAAAGGTACACTAAAAATATATTCTTTGGGCGACAGCTGTCGCCTAAACTTGCTTGTTTATCATAAACTTATATCTAGTCCCTTTTAGTTTTTATCTATATAGCAGGTTTAATGGTTTTACCACACTTCCTGTTGATGACCTCTTCATTATGGATTTAAAAAGGCTATTCCTCATGACTAATTCTTATTATGCTGGCTGTGCTGTTCGCGCACGCCGCCGTTGAAAATTACATTATTAATATTATCATAAATTGCATTTATGTTCTTAATAAATTTATCTTCTTATGAATAAATATCAGATTATGTTTTGGGTATTTATGCTTTGAATTGCACTTTTAATGTGAAAACGCTGTATTTTCCAGTTATCAGAATCTCATATCTTGCAGTCGCCAACGATACAGCCTACTTGGATGTCTTCGCCAGTGGCAGCTATAACCAACAAATCTGCACCGATGCTACAGTATAGTGATTATGGTCTCTTATTTTATGGCTTTTTAGTCTCGTCATTTCCGTAGAGTTAGGCTTTGCCGTCCTCGGCAATTTAATCAACTTTATCATCTCCTTCATCAACCTCATTTTGTTTTACGTCTCTATGGTCACAAACTTATACTACAGAAGAGAAGCAAAACCAAAAATTTGGTAAAACTCAACAGACAGTTTACTTGATAAAGTGATAAATGAAACATGTGAGAGGAACTTTCAGCATAACGAAGAGTATCCAAAGTTATTCCTTTGCAAGTCCAAAACGAATGAAAAGTTCCATATAATTTCAATACCATAAATGTACTGGTAATAAATGAACCGTTTCGTTTTCAAGATGGCGTTGTCTAGGATTATTTCGAATAATTTATAATAGTTCTAGAATAATAGTATTCTCCACATAATGAGCACTTTCTGTCACCAATGTACAGTCCAAACAAATGTTTTTGCTCTCGAAAAATATATAAGTACAACGCGAAATACATCTGCAGACTTAAATCAGGAACACAAAAAGTGTGAATGATTCCAGAAATCTGAATGAAACTGAATACTTAACCTTCTCGTTATATACATCGGAAATTGGGACTGTATTTCACAATGGACTCCATATAATAATAATAATAATAATAATAATGAGGACTTTGTATAGCGCCTAATGTTTAGAAGCTCTAAGCGCTTTACAACATTAGACAACACCTATTAAGATAAAAAACAACACATAATAATATTATTACAAAAACAAACAACATGAAATTAGAAAAACATTAAAAAATAAAAAAACATGCTGAGAATATTTCAGGTAGGAAACATTATTAGGTCTTTAAATTTATTCTTGCAGTCCAAATAAGTGAGTTTTGAGAACCCTCTTGAATGTGATCACTGTGTCTTTGTGTCTAGGTTCAGTGGGCAATTCATTCCACGTTGCTGGGCCCTGGTATGCAAAAGAACGCTGTCCATATGACTCTGTTTTCATAGTGGGAATAATGATTATACGATTATCAGAAGAGGAGCGTAAGTATCTTGCTGGTGTGTACACATGGGTGAGGTCGGAGAGGTATGTTGGACTAGAGTCCGACAGTGAAACGTAGCACAGAGAACAAATTGTGTGTTTGATTCTGGATCGAATGGATAGCCAGTGTAGGGTACAGACCAGTCCAGTCTTGAAGGTACTAATGAATACGCAAGTGTTTTAGTGAAATCAACTGAAAGATATTTGCGAATTGCTGTCATCACGAAGAACTCTATAATACAAGAATAGAATTTAGTACAAAACTTAGATGAGCGCTTTGTTTTGTGGCTTTAACTCTAACCATTTTAAATCTCATAGTTTCAGAATTGGGGCAGCCGCTTAGGCGGCCAGACAAGATTTCATTGACAACCAAATAAGGAACATAGATGGACAAGGCCGAGAACTTATTTGAGTTGTTCGATCCAGGATAGACGAATATAGACTATGGAGATAGTTTTCCCGGTCCCTGCCAAAAGCCCTAACTAGTGTACATTAGGGAGGAAGGTGGGTATCTGTTTGCTCTTGCCTATAGAAGGGCCTACGCTATCACTGGAACTGGAGAAGATTTTGTTTGCTTACATATACTAAATCACAAGAGAGGGTAATCGAGAAAGTATATAGTTATGCAGCTACGGATAATCAGTCGCAGAACCAAATATTGTATTCTGTCCGACTTGTTAGGCCTAGGGGGAGTAATCACTGCTAGAATAATCCTTTGAATATGAAGAACTGAGCACACTCTTTTATGTAACCTTTACCGTCTGCCAGTTCTGTTCAAAATAAAAAACAAAATATTTCACAATGCTACATTTCGTTGGCTGGCTCCAGTCTGATATACCTATCTGACCTAACCCATGAGTACAATCGATCTAGAAACTTAAACTTCTCTTCGGACACTCGCAGTTTTATTGTTCCGATTGTTTAAACGAAGTCATACCGACAGTGTTCATTTGCCTACCCAGACCGAGCTACGTGGAAGGAATTTTCTATAGATCTGAGACACAAGGACACTTTGATCTTATTCAAGAGTGCTCTTAAAACTCACCTATTTTGATTACACTCGCAGACTTAAAGATATAATAATGTTTCCTTCCGTAATTGTTGTCAGCATGCATTTCTTGTATAATTTCATAATATTTGTTTTTTTAGTAATGTTGGCGTTGTATATGTGTTATCTAATATTGTAAAGCGCTTAGAGATGCGAAAGATTAGACGGTGTACTAAGTCCACATTATTATTATTATTATTATTATCTACACGTCACAAGTACATGATTTCCTGCTTCGACCAGGAAGAATAAAAATCGGTTTACTACTGCATCGATTGAAGTTTACCGACAGCCCTGTGGTTTGCTTTTTAAAGCTGATAAAGAAGGGCACGACCTCGGCATTTCGAGTACAGCTACACCTACTGTATTCATACAACTTTTAACCAGATACTAGAGATAATCGAGCTTAATAATTACAGTCTAGTGGACGTTTTCGGAAAAAGAACTAATATATTTCTCAATTTAGACAAAAGTTGAAATTAAGCACAAACACTCGGCTACCCATTGATGGTGATAGAACACTTCAGCCGAACCAGGATATCAATAACATCTCGGATTGGGGAGGGATAGCGATATTATAGAATTGTGTGGAAATTATAACTTTATTTGGAAGGTGACGGGTGGTTAAGGGAGCTAAAGAAGTTAGTTTTGTTATCAAAAAAAGCAAAATAAACTGATTTCACTTATAATTCAGACACACTCACAGTTTCCAGTTCGAAAAAGAAAGCAAAAGCCGCAACCAATTAAGGTTTCTCTTCAAAACAGAACTAACATATTGGAAACAGACAAACTCTTTCTGTGGAACGTACATTGTAATAAGCCATTTTCGATTTAAAGAGCAAACTCCCGTTTCCGAGTTATCAAACTCTAACTAGTTACATTGTCATCCAAAATGGAACAAACATGTTACTGAGAGAAAGACTCACTACACATGATAAGCCTATTACGAAATATGGCATTTTTGTGCCAGTGCAGACAGTCGCCTCATGCTTCATTGTCGCAAACAACTATCATTATGTCAGCCTTATGTTACTTTCGTCACAGATAATTTACAGTGTTGAAGATGGTACCTCATTTACACCTAAAACTCTGCACTCTACTACTGTCAATTCATGTATGTTATCTGACATTATAAATTAAAAATTTTAACTGCTTTAAATATTCAGTATAAAATCATCAAGTATGAAAAACATACAACCCATTGATTTAGCCATTACACACTTCATGATAATTATATCAGGTGTATATAGAAACGTTGGCAGCCAGGTGAACAGCTACATGTGGAGCTATTATTAGGGCTAGGTAAAGTGGTTTTTTGAAACAATATAAATAAAAGTGGTTTTACAGTGTTAATCAAATACATTTATCGAATTTAAACCTTCAGGACCCAACGACGTGAATTATGCTTTTCTTGAGAATAAACATTGTGACTCTTTTTTAAACAACGCCTATACTTGTTTACATCTAGGCCCTACATTTTATGGTATTTACACTATCTATGGAATGAAAACAAACAGCATCTTCGTAACGGTTGGCGACATAGACAGTGGTCAACACATACTTGCCATTGTCCACATACCACATGTGATAAAGGCCACAAATCCGTCTGATAAACTTCATTTGGGTTCTGACGTCATTCCACTCACGTGGAATATTTTCTGGTGAAGGCGAGTAAGATTGCCATATTGCCATTTGTCATAACCATGTACGCGCGACCTCTATATTGATGCGTGCTCCGCTCACTAGTTTATTAATCGCGTCGGTGCATTTTTAATTATTACTATTACTATAATAAAATTCGATTCCATGGCAATATCGTACCACGCACAAATATCTCTCCTTTCATCGTTGTGGTTATTAGCCATCGGGTACGCCGTACACGACTTCCAGGCTAGTAGTATAAGGGGTGAGATTAGCGACAATGGGAATTAGCATTAAAAACACCCCCTGGGTAAGATTAGCGACAATGGAAATTTAACATTAACCACCCTGGGTAAGATTAGCGACAATGGAAATTTAACATGGGCAAAAAACCCTGGGTAAGATTAGCGACAATGGAATTTAACATTGGAGAAAGGAAAAAAAAGGAAATATTGAGATTAGCGACAAAGGCATTCGAACAATGGAAAAAAAATATCGATTCTAGGGACAAAGGCAATTGAACATGGGGAATAGAGTTTGGGTCTGTCTAGGGACAAGGGGAATTGAACATGGGAATAGAGTTTGGGTTTGTCTAGGGACAAAGGGGAATTGAACATGTTAGAAAAAAAAACTACTTTAGGGACAAGGGGAATTGAACATGGGATTTTTTTTTAAAATTTCTATAAAGGGGTAGGCAATCGAAAGGCTATCTCTTTTCGAGAAATGTGGGTGGCCCTGAAAAGGGCCTTTGGATTTATGTTAATATTAATATTAACATAGACGGCATCTGTCACATCTTCTTCTTCTTAAACTCCTTCTAACTGCAGGTCCATACACAAGTACCCTCTTGAGGCATCCTTGTCTTTCTATGTAAACTCTTCTCATCCATAGACTAGTATCTGTCCTATCAACAACAGTCCACTTGGACCGGACATACATGAGCATGTCCGTCCTAAACATCATTGAAGACACAAGTCTGGATGATTCAACTGTGGTCCACATCGTGAGGCGACGAGAACAGGTGAATCAATGCAGTGAACTGCGCTTATTTATAGGTAGAGGAAGGATTGAAACGGATTGAGTTCATTCACCAATCCGAACACGCGTTACAAAATTCAGTCAGTCCGCATCCAATCCGAAGAGAGCAGTCTGTGACGTCATGTGGTCTATATAGATTCGCTAGCGCCTGTGTGCTGTCAATCTATGCGACAGTGATTCAACATGACGGAAACTCAGAAAACGATCCATTGGGGTGCACCAGCAGTGGAGACCGCCCAAGGGAACCCGGACTTACTTTCAGAAGAGGTACATTGGGATTTTGTGGATTTTCTTACCTCGCAAGAATTTGTTCCGGAACCTTCGTCTCATTCTTCATTACCGCAAGTGGAGAATTTTAGACAGAGACAGAAAGAAGAATTGGAGAAATTTATGCAACGACAAAAGGAAGCGGAACAAGCTTTTCTCCTACAGCAACAGCAACAGCAACAAGAAGAGGTAAGAAAAAAACAACAACAAGAAGAAGTAGCAGCAAAGAAACAAGAGGGTGAAAATCAAACGGCTACGGTACTGTTGGACATTTTAGCGGAGTTAAGAAGTCTGAAACAAATGTATCAGACTTCTTTATCACGACCGAAGAGAATACGACCTTCCCGAGCTAAACACGCCAACCCTGTGACTAAGCCTATCGTACCACCCTTAGTGATTTCAACCCAATCATCATCATCAGAAGTAGGCCTCGGCCGTGGCAAAGGCTTAAGACAGTTAAAGTTGATTGCTTAAACTCACCCCTACACCAAAAAAGGCCCTTTTCAGGGCCACCCACTTCTCTCGAAAAGAGATAGCCTTTCAATTTGCCAATAACTCAAAAATCAACAAAAAAACCCCATTTTACCCTTATAGTACATGTCTGTGTATGAGTGCGTGAGTGTAGCTTCTTATTTTAAAATCAAAACTCAAAGACACTTACCTTATATAATTAATGTATTCTTTTCTCCATAGTTACAATCCAATTCACAATTCACAACAGAACACTTTATAAATTACATTCACTTCTTCTGTTTCTTTTTTTACTCTCTCTTTTTTTTCAATTTCTTCACCGTCACAGTCTTTTCCTCCTCTTCCTCCTCACTTTCTTCCCTTCTTCTTTTCTTCACCTGGCTGCTTTCTTCCTCTGAAGAATCTCTCTCTTCTTCTGAAGAATCCCTCTTTTCTTCCGACTCCTCTTGTTTCTTTTTTGGGCAATCTGGAGACCAATGTCCTTTTTCTTGACAATAATAACAGGTATCTTGACTTTTGTCTTTTCTAGCCCCTGTTTTTGTTCTTTTTTGACGGTCTGGACACTCTGAAGACCAATGCCCTTTCTTCTGACAGATATAGCAAGTATCTTGACTTTTATCTCGAAAGGAAGGAGAGTAGTCTGTCGGCTGGTCTGAAGAGAATTTTCTAATGACCCCTTGCAAAGCTCTGATGAAACGTTCCATCTGGGTAGTCTCTTCCATCGTTGTGCTCGGTTTGAGAGTGAAATGAACAGTGAAAGGACAAGACACACACCCTTTTTATATACGCTGGTTTGCCATGACTATAAATTAGTCTATGGTGTTTAAACTTGAGTCATTTGACGTTTTGCACTCAAGATGAAACGATCCTATTCATTCGAGAAGAAAGAAGAAGAAGAAAGTAAGAGGCAGAAACGTGATCTATCGCCTCGTACCAGAGCTGAAGTCTTGGCACAAATTCATGCCAGTGATTTTGAAGAGGACATGAGTGAACCAGAATCCGAACCCTCTAAACAAAGTTCACCACTCTTAGTCAACCCTGAAAAGTACTATTCCATTCGAGAGACGGAAAAGCGCTCCTTTAGAAAATTTAGAACCACGGCTTACACCTACACAGTGAAGTTTAAAGATTTCAAGTCCGACGTACCATTGGAGAAAGCAGAAGGGTTTATCACCGAGATGTGGGATTCTTTGCTCACCGCACTCAAGCGACAATGTCAACCCAAAGAAGACGATCGCTTGACACTATCCATAGATCACGACAGCTTGAAATCCCCTGTTTGGATCGAGTTTAGCAGACCCGCAGAACTAACCCCTTCCAAAGTCATGGACAAGATTCAACACGTACAACAATCTAATGACCAGTTTGACATCACCGATGGTAAAGCCACACTGAAAATGGCCCACGTCTCTCCTCCTCAAGGGACCGGACAACGCAATAAGGTGTTATTGGTGACGACCTTCGCAGCACCAAAAAGAGTCTCGTCCAAATTCACAATTCTCAAGACCAGATGTGTTTAGCCCGAGCCATCGTGGTGGGACGAACCTATGCCAACAAGAACTACACGGTAGAATGGAAAAGAGCCTGGAAAACTATTCAACGATCCGACCGAGCCAAACAACGAAACGAAGCAGAACTCCTGTTACAACAAGCCGGACTGTCCAAAGACACACCCTGTGGCATTCCTGAGATGCAGAAATTGCAAGATGTCCTAGCTCCACTCTACACCTTGAAAGTGCACCCTCAAGAAATGCGCGGACCTCTGTTGTTTCGAGGGAAAGACTTTAAGGACGGAAAATACATTCATGTCTATTATCACGATGACCATTTCGATACCATTACCACTATCACTGGATTCCTGGGATACAGTTATTACTGTGAGAAATGTGACTATGGCTATAACAATCGAGAGCAACACAAATATTGCGGATGGAAATGCCCAGGATGTTTGGCCTCTCCACCCTGTCTGAGCGAAGGACAAGAAAGAGTACAATGTCCTGCTTGTCTGCGCACGTTTGTCAGCCCTGCCTGTTACCAACAACATCTGAAGACGCAAGGTTCACAGCAGAAATGTGCTTGTCAACTGCTGAGATTGTGCCCTACGTGTCGAAAAGGCCTACGTACCAATAATACCAAGGCACACGTATGTTCAGGAAAGAAAAAATGTCACATTTGTCACCACATCGTGGACTTGGAACACCAATGCTACGTGCAAAAATACCAACCCCCACCAGAGAAAGAGGACGATCACAAGAAGAAAGGCAATTTCATCTTTTTCGATTTCGAATGCATGCTAGAGACTGGCATTCACATTCCTAATTTCTGCGTGGCTCATCGAGCGTGCGAGAAGTGCATTCAAGAACCTATCTTCAGTCATTGCCCTCACTGCAGCAAGATTCCCGGAGGGCGTGAAAAAATCTTTCGAGGACCGAACACGTTAGCCGATTTTGCCCAATGGGTCTTAGATCCCATCGACAAGACGTGGAGCCAAGAGGACATCGAACGTTACGGAGATTGTCATCGTCATGCCACGGTGATGGCTCACAATTTCTCCGGATACGATGGACAGTTTCTTTTGAGGTACTATACGGAACATGGCACCGAACGTCCTAAAGTCACTTTGAACGGAGCCAAAATCATTTTCATGCAAGTGGGACAAGTGCAGTTTAAAGATTCGATGAGTTACTTAGCCATGCCTTTGAGTCGAATGCCTAAAACGTTTGGAATGACAGAAATGGCTAAAGGTTATTTTCCTCACTTTTTCAATACGGAAGCCAATCAACACGCCGTTCTACCCCATTTGCCTGAGGCTCACTATTACGACCACGACAACATGCGTACCGAACAACGAGAAGCTTTCTACGCTTGGTACCAGACTCACGCCTCCGACCCTTTCGACTTTCAGGAAGAAATGCTAAAGTATTGTCGTTCTGACGTGGACATTTTACAGCGTTGCTGTGGAAAATTTCGAGAACTGTTCATGGAACACGGAGGGGTCGATCCTTTGAAAGAAGCTTGCACCATTGCCAAAGCGTGTTCCTTAGTGTATCGACAACGATTCATGCCTGAAAAGACCGTGGCTGTCATCAGTCCTCAAACGACCCACTATGTCAAACGTCAATACTCGGTCAAAGCCCTACGTTGGTTACATTACTTGTGCGACAAGGAAGACAAATGGATTCAGCATGCCCGCAACGGAGGAGGCGAAAAGACCATCGGAACGTATTCGGTCGATGGCTGGGACTTAGAAAACCCCAAGATCGTGTACGAGTTTAACGGTTGCTTATTTCACGGATGTCCCGTCTGTTACCCTGATCGTAGCACTAAAAATCAGTTTTTACAACGAACCATGGAAGACTTGTACGAGGACACTTGTCAGTGACGCCTAAAGTTAGAACAGGAAGGATACCAAGTGGTGGAAGTGTGGGAACACGAGTACGATCACCGTATGAAAACCGATCCCGAGTTTAAACGTGCCGTGGAAAGTTACAAGCTGATGGACCCCCTAAACCCGAGGGATAGTTTGTACGGAGGAAGGACCAATGCCACCTGTTTGCTGTACCAAGCCGACGAAGAGAAAGGAGAAGAAATCAAATACTTGGACGTGTGTTCGCTGTATCCTTACGTGTGCAAATATTGTCCCTTTCCTGCAGGGCACCCACAATTGCTCACGGAACACATCGACCTGAAAAACATTCGACAATACGAAGGCTTGATCAAGTGTAAAGTTTTGCCTCCCACGAACCTATACCATCCCGTCTTACCTCACCATTGTCAAGGCAAACTGACGTTCCCATTGTGCCGTACTTGTGCCGAAACGTGCAACCAAGACCAACCTTGTCAGCACACCCAGGAAGAACGTGCCTTGACGGGAACCTGGATCAGCGTAGAATTGTTCAAAGCTCTGGACATGGGATACCAACTGTTAGAAGTGTACGAAATTTGCCACTTTCCCAAGACACAACAATACCACAAGGGTGACCCCAGTCAGAAAGGCATTTTCGCCGACTACGTGGATGCCTTTTTGAAACTGAAACAACAAGCCAGCGGCTATCCTTCCTGGTGTCACACTTCCGAAGACGAAAAGACATTCAAAGAGAAATACTATGAACAAGAAGGCATCTCTTTAGACCATATCGAGAAAAACGAAGGCAGGCGGTCGTTTGCCAAAGTGATGTTAAATTGCTTGTGGGGTAAAATGGCACAACGACCGTGTTTACCCAAGACGGAATATTTGACAGAACCTTCCCGCTACTTTCAGATGATTCACGACAAAACCAAATACATGAAACACGTGGACGTCGTTCGCGAGGATTTGATCTTGGTCAATTACGAAGAAGATCTGGACTTTGTACAAGACGACCCCTTTGGAAATGTCATCATTGCGGCTTATGTGACAGCTCATGCTCGCTTAAAATTGTACGAAGCTTTAGAACTGTTAGGGGAACGTGTCCTGTACTTTGACACGGACAGTTGCATTTACATCCATCACCCGAGTCAACAGCACCCTGACATCGAAGGAGACCGTTTAGGAGCCTGGACAGACGAACATCCCGACGACAAGATTCTAAGTTTCGTCAGTGGTGGTCCCAAAAATTACGGCTACGAATACCGGGACCCACAAGGAGAATTGCACACGACGTGTAAAGTGAAAGGATTGACTCTGAATTATCGTACCAGTCGTGTGGTGAACTTTGGGGTATTGAAAGAAGCCTTGCAATCGGGAGAGGATGGAAACTTTAAAGTGACCACCTATCAACCCAACAAAATTGTACGTTTACCCACTCACCACATCGTCAGTCGACCCTTGGAAAAAGTCTATCAAATCGTGTACCAGAAGCGAGTGCGACTTCCCAATCATTTCACCTTACCGTATGGACACGTCGGTATTGGTCTGTATATAAAAAGAAACCCTAGGCAAGATCGATAGTTCATTGTGACTACCAATACCGAGCGAACAAGACGAATACTTTCAGAGAAACACAAAACAAGTTTAGAAAGGCACAATTCAAGTGTGGGGCTTCTGAAGTGGAATGCGATTGTGAGCCTTGCGACTTTTCAACCTGTGTTAGTGACGGTGCCAGAAGAACCCGTCACCCAGGACGGGACTGTCGTGGACAGGCCTGAAAGACCCTTTCGGGAGGACACTTGTGTGACCTTACCCCCTACAATAGAACTGGTTAGAACATTACCCAAAACATGTTGTACAGACATTTGTGTTTATTCCACGTTAATGGTTATAATGTGCCTTTTATCCTTATACTTAAGCCTTTGGCTTTTATGTATTTTTGTCTTTCGTATTCATGTTTGAAACATTCAATAAACGTGTTCTGAAAAAAAGTATATAAACTCTTGTCTTGTTTGTTTTCGTGTCACAAGTGACATTTCTCACACTATGGCTACCTCTGCTGTCTCTGCTCCCTCTTCCTCTACTGTCAAAGTCATCGACGAACACTTAGATCGTGCCAGTTGGGAGGCTTTGTATCTTCGCCATCCCTTTAACATGCTCATTGCTGGACCTAGCGGTTCAGGCAAAACCGAATTCGTCAAACGTTTGATCGAACATAAACATCATTTGATCGATCGGCCACCTCAACGGATCGTGTGGTGTTACAAAGAGTGGCAATCGGCGTACAGCCTCTTGCGAGAAAAACGAAGAAGAAATTAAACTGTGGTTCACGCGCAAAGGGCATCACCGTAATGCCAGTGTCGTTTACATCACCCAAAATTTGTTTCAACAAAGTAAAGCCCATCGCACCATCAGTCTCAATGCGCATTACGTGGTCTTGTTTAAAAGCCCTCGAGATAAATCGCAAGTGCAAGTCTTAGCCAAACAGTTAGGAACGCCTTGGCTGACTCAGGCATACGACGATGCCACTCAAACTCCACACGCCTATTTACTCGTCGATTTGAAACCTACGACCCCCGAGGATTTGCGATTTCGTACCCACTTGTTTCACCACTGGTGCCAAGACGGAGGGCCTGTCCTGTACACGTCTCCGTCCTCGACTTAATTTCACTCCACAAAAAAATCTATAAAAACCTCAGACCCTTTTCGTCTGTCTCACACAACGCCAACATGACGTCCCTTCAGTCGCATCTTCCCGTCAAATTGATTCGTGCCTTGTATGGCATCAGTCGAGAAAAAAATCCACAAATACGAGCTCGTGTCTTAGAAGCTAGTCTCAAAGAAGTCTTACGATGGTTCACGGTGACGGCACGTCAATTACTCCAAGGAATCATTCAGATTCCTCATCAAACCAAACGCTTTTTTCGATCGAAACAAAGTCGCTTTGGTCCAACTGGCCGATCCCCGCGTCGACACTCAAACCAAAAAACAAATCATTTTGAAACCTGGAGGGAGCGGTACTCTAGGAGGGGTCATCATTCGCTCTCTCTTAAGATGGGATCCTAATGCCCCCAAACTTCTCCCCAAGAAAAAAGTCCAACGAAGCCCCAAGAAGAAGAAAAAGACCAGGTCCCCAGGAAGAACATCTCCAGTGGCGGGACCCTCCTCTGACCAGACACCACCCCAGAAAAAGAAAAGAAGCCCCCAGAAAAAGAAACAGAGAAAAAGTCCCCAGAAAAAGAAAAGTCCACAGAAGAAAACTAGTCGCAAGAGAGGCACTTCGGCCAGGACGCAACTTTACACTCGCAAACCACGACCTGCCACGGCGGTGACCGCATCTCCGGCAGCCTCACGTTCATCCACTTCTCCGTTGATGACACCAAGAACTGAAGAGTATTTGGAGACGTTGATCACACCAAGAACTTCTCCGTTGATGACCCCAAAAATTACTTCCCCAGTGGTAGGACCCTCCAATTTAGTGGCAGTGGCTGCTGCTCACAAAGTACCTTCTCCCAAAATCAAAGTCCATGAAAGATCGGGCATGTTACAAAGTTTACTGGATTTGTCCAAGCAAGAACTGGCTCGATTTAGTCCGTTACGTACCCCTGCACGACGTGTCATGCCTGTCCTCAAATTGATACGACGTAAAGACAATCAGTGGCGACGCGTTCCAGTATAAAAAAGGTGTGTGACCAAGTAGGGTATCAGCGTTTTTTGGTGCTCCTGAAGACTCAAAGATGTCACCCTCCAGAAAACCCCAAGGAAAAAAAAGAAAAGGACTACCACCACGTTTAATCAAACATGGGGACATGTTATCTGTCCTGTCCAAAGCTTCTCCACCTCTACGAAAAAAACTCATTCAATCGGCCTCCAAAGAGGTCATCGATACCGTGTGCGAATGTTGTTTGAACGTCTTGAAAGGCACGATCCCTTTGTCCATACACCAGAAACAATGCTTAAGCAAACATCGTCACGTTCTTCGCCAAATGGTTCAAAAGAAAATTCCGATTCGTCAAAAAAAGAAGATGTTGGTCCAACGTGGAGGCATTTTACCTCTCTTGTTAGGCCCCTTACTGAAAGGAGTCTTGGGAACCGTGTTGGGAGGACTGGTGGGAGCAAGATAAAAAGGCCCTCGGAAGTCCCAAGATTTCAGAATCGACCCCTGACAACCCCATGGAAGGACGAAAACTAGCTTTAGTGCCTTACAAACGATGGATGGAATACCATCGGTGGCAAGAACAACGCACCCCGCATTTACCTCCCAATCCCCATTTGAGCGAGATGTCCCAGTTACAACACGAATTGCAGTCCTTGATGGATCGCCAAGATTTGTCCGAAACAGAAAAATCGCAAAAGTACGGTCAACCTTTGCAACGACTGCAACTCTTTCACCAGAAAGCTTTAGACGAAACAGCTCTACCCACTCTGAAAGATTTTAAGACCTTGATGAAAAGTCCAGCACCATCACCAGTACCAGTACCAGTACCAGTACCACCACTACCAGTGACCAAGACAGAAAAAGGAGAAGAAGAAGAAGGGTTTCAAACTCCACCAGAAAAAGTACGCAAGTTAACAACACCACCTACCTCCAGAATTGGATGGATTAAAAAGATGATGGCCACCCCTTCTTCATCACAAGAGAAAAAGAAAGTGAAGACAGAAGTGAAGACAGAAGTGAAACAAGAACCGATATCCCCCGCTCAGACATCCTCCTCTTCAACACCTATTGCCGGTCGCACACGCAAAGCATTGCAATCCAAGAAAATACCCCAAGAGAAAAAGAGTAGCATCCTCCAAGAGTGGGTGTCTTATTAACACACCAACCAACACAAAAAATGGAAAAAGTCTTAGCCAGCATTTACTACGATCCCTCCCATCCTGCAGGTTACGCAGGAGTTCAAAAATTGTATCGTGCTGCCAAAACGCGACTGAAAAGTCTCCGTTTACCTCAAGTGCAACGATGGTTACAAGAACAAGCTACCTACACTTTACACAAACCCATTCGACGCAAGTTTGCCAGAAGTCGCACCCGAGTGGAAGGCATCGATCATCAATGGCAAGCCGATTTAGCCGATGTCTCTCATTTGGCCAGCTACAATCGTGGCTACAAATATTTGTTTTGTGTCATCGACGTCTTTTCCAAATTTGCCTGGGTCGTGCCCTTGACTTCCAAATCGAGCAGCGAGTTAGTGCGAGCCCTGCAACGAATGTTGAAACAAAGTGGCCGTCACCCTCTTCGATGGCAAACGGACAAAGGCACCGAATTTCTGAACCAAGCTTTCCAAAAAGAATGAAAGAAACGTGACATTCATTTTTTTACCACCGAGAATCCCGAAACCAAAGCCAGCATCGTGGAACGTTTTCAACGCACTTTGAAAGAACGCATGTGGAAATATTTTACGCATCACCACACTCTGAAGTACATCGACATCTTACCGCACCTGGTGCAAGCGTACAACCAATCTTACCATCGAAGCATCGGACGTGCCCCGCAAGACGTGACTCCCGACAACGAAGTGTTGGTGTTTGAGCGCCTGTTTGGTACGTCCCCGACGAGGGCTGTTCCCAAGAAAAGTGGAGAGTTAGCCGTAGGAGATTGGGTGCGCATTGGCAAAACCAAACGCACTTTCGACAAAGGTTACTTACCTAACTGGACGACCGAATTGTTTCGCGTCACTGGACGAGTGCATGGCCGTCATCCTGCCGTCTATAAATTGGAAGACATGAACGGAGAAGTGCTCAAAGGAACGTTTTATTTGCCCGAGTTACAACGTGTCACCAAAAAAGAAGACGACGTGTACGACATCGAAAGCATTCTCGAACGCAGAACCCGTAAAGTGAGCAAACGACGTGTCAAAGAAGTCAAAGTACGTTGGAAAGGATATCCACCCAGTTTTGATTCTTGGATCGACGCTTCGCAAGTCATCGACTATAAAAAGAAGTGACCATCATGCCCTTTCACACAGACGCAGCTACGTCGACCACTCCTCCTTCACCTAGTTCTTCTGTGCAAGATTTACAAAAACAACCCTTGCGGGTGTGGTGTGGAGAACGTGTGCCTAAAACGCAAATCGTCTTTTTCTGCCAAATCTTCGTGGTGTATTGTGTCATCGGGGCAGCCATCGCCAATTTGAGTTTGCAACAAGGAGACAAACAATTGTGGACCATTTTATTGAGCAGTTGCATCGGTTACCTGCTTCCCAATCCCTCCCTGAAATTCTCCTCGAACGGGAACCACGGGAACCTTGTGTCCAGTGCCAGTGCCAGTCACCACTCCAACAACAATCACAACCAGAACCTCATTTTGGGCGGAGACACGCCTCTGACGTCCAGTAACCCCTCGGACAGCCACAGAACTCTGGAATTATGAGTCACCAAAACCAATTTTACTTGACCTTACCCAGTGACAGTTCCATGGAGGTGTTCCCCAACAACACGTTGTGCTGTTACACGGCCAAATTACCTCAAGCCATCCAGTTAGATCACGAAGCCCATTGGGAAGTGGCTTTGGTAGAAATGATTCACCCTACACAAATCCAAAACATCACCGAAAAGCAAAACACTTTTGAGGTCGAAATCCTGAACCAACAATTACAAGAAGTCATGAATGACATCTGGTTTTCAGGGGACACAAGACCATCCAACAATTCACCCTTCAATATCTACACCTTGAAAATTCCGGCAGGGTTTTATTTTAGTGGTCAACATTTGATGGACACCATTACTTCCAGGTTCGAGTTAGCCTTTGGCAAAGCCCTGAACAGAGTAAAAAAAAGTGTCACCCTGGAGTACCATAAAGTGGCTCGTCGCTTACTGATGAAATTTCAGGATACCCAAACGTTGTCCATCAGTTTTAATCGTGACTTGTTTGATATTTTAGGTGGAGACACAAAAATGGCTCCAAATTTTAAACCGAAGATCAACAGCAATACGGAATTTGACAAGTTTTTTCGATTCCCTGTAGAACTGAACCAAGGACTGAATTTGATGTTCGTGTACTCCGATGTGGTGGAGTATAACGTGGTGGGACACACCTCTGTGCCGTTACTGCGTGTCATTCCTTTCAAAGTGGATAGTACCACAACCAGTGACCAGGAAGGTGGAAACACTTACCACGTCCACCGGGAATTTGTACATCCTCATTATTTGCCTGTCAGCAAGTCGTATTTGGACACGGTCAACATTGCTATAAAAGGAGATTTGGGACAAAATATTCCATTCACCAAAGGAAAAGTCACGGTGAAACTCCATTTTCGAAAACGGTTCTCTCACGACTCGTAAGTCATGTATCCAGTGTATCGAGGGGTTGCTCGACAGCGAGGACACGGTTTAGGAGATATGTTAAAATCGGCCTTTCGTTCGGTGGCCCCAGTGTTGAAACCGATGGTGACACGCGGATTGCACGCCTTGAAAGATGCGGCACTGACGCAAGGCAAAGAATTTCTCCAAAATGTCATCATCGACAAACAAAACCCTAAAGAAGCCTTCATGAGGGCAGGCAAAAATGTCTTGCTGCAAACAGGCAAAGACCTTTTGGGCCGACGCGAAACACCTATAAATGCCCTGCACGCTACCGAGTCAGGCATTCAGCAAGGACAAGGCAGAAAGAGACGACGAAGAAAACACCCTTTCACCAGACTTCAAGCTAGAAAGGCAAAGAAAAGAAGAACCGTTCGAGACTTAGACGTTTTCGATTATTGAGACACAGCAACAAAAAAAATGATGCACCGAGAGTCTTGCGCCTGTTCCAAGACGGAACTGGATATGTTTGCCATGCCACCCACCATGATGACCATGCAAGAATCCCAGTGGGTGGAATTTCATCCCGTCTCCTCATTGACCGATTCCGCTCCCATCGAGTTTGAAATCAAAGGACAGCCCGAAGATTACATCGATTTGAATAGCAGTTACTTGTACTTGAAAGTCAAAGTTCAAGATAAGGATGGAAATGTTATAGACACTGAGCCAGTAGCTCCCGTCAACAATTTCATGCATTCCTTGTTTAGCGGAGTGGACTTGTACTTGAATAACAAACTAGTCAGTAGCAGCATGGATACTTACCCTTATCGAGCGTACCTGGAAAATCTCTTGACGTACGGAATAGACGTCAAGAACACTCATCTCAATGCCTGTGTGGTATGGGAAGCTGACGATGCAGGCGAATTTGAAACATTCAAAACTGTTACAGCCAAAGACCACAATGCGGGACTTGTAGAACGAAGAGACAGAATCAAAGACGGACACAGTTTAGAACTGATGGATCGTTTGCATTTGGACATGTGGTTGCAAGAAAAATATTTGCTGAACGGGGTGGATGTCCGCCTGAGACTGAATCGGAGCAGTGCCGCTTTCCATTTAATAGCTGATAGTGACGATAATTACAAAACCAAAATCCAAGAAGCCAGACTCTACGTACGCCGTGTGGAAGTGTTACCTAAAGTGGGAAACGACATCAGTCAGACGTTGAGCAGAACGACCGCCAAGTATCCGATCCGACGCGTAGAAGTGAAAACCTTCACCATTCCTAGGGGACAGCGATCCATGATTGAAGATCGTCTGTTCCAAGGACAGTTACCCAAACGTTTGATTGTTGGTATGGTCGAGAATACAGCCTTCAACGGAGCTATCGCTAAAAATCCTTTCTACTTTCAACACTTTGACGTGTCCAAGATCGAAGTCAGTCGCGATGGCAAGACCTTGTGTACCCGACCTTTCGAACCTAACTTTGATAAGAAGAATTACTTGAGGTCGTACTTGTCGCTGTACGAAGCCACGGGACAGTTAGGAACCAACACTAGTCACGGCATTACGTACAAGGATTATGCAGGAGGCTACTCTTTGTGGGCTTTCGATTTCACTCCAGACCAAGGCAGCGACGAGGGACATTTCCACCCTATAAAATCTGACCAGATTCGTGTGGAACTTCAGTTTGCAAAGCCACTGGACGAGACAGTGAACGTCATCCTGTATGCAGAATTCGATAATACCATAGAAATCAACAGTTTGAGAGAAGTCATTCTAGATTACTAGAAGCTATGGAAGACTGTTATCCCTCTTTACCTAGTGGAGAAGCTTTGAAGATGGAATGTGAGGAGACCGTGGAAGGAGAATCCCAACACAAAGACGAAAAGGACATCGTGATCAAGTCGAGATGTCCAGAACAAGAACAGCAATTGGTCTCCTACTGTGCTACATACCTGGCAGACACAATTACGACATGGATGAAGCATGATTACTATGGATGTCAAAACATCAGTCAAGAAGAAAAATTCAACGAATATCTGGACGAAGCTTGGAGTCTGTTTAAAAAAGACGTGTTACGTTGGTGGTATAAAGACTTGCGTGAACATTTCTGTCCTCCATTAACGACTCGAGACATCCATTACATCAAAACCCTCTTTGACAAATTCAAAGAGAAAGTCGAGATCGAAATTGATCACTTATTATCAGCAAAAGAACATTTAGTGGCTTATTTTGATCGTGATTTTTCTAGAAACGATGAGAAAGTAAATCGTTGATTTTGTGACTAGTATGCTTATTTTGTTGTCTTAAGCTAGGAAACGTAGTGTCCATCCATGACTCAATGACTTGCAACAGTGGAAATCACAATTTCATTCACAACGTTGCCAACCCTGTTTACAGTAGAGTGTAAATTGAAAAAATGTTTGATGTTATATTGTTGGATTATTGTTAAAAAATGTTAGAGTTGTTGGTTAGTGTTAAGTGATTTTTGAATAAAAAATGATGTGTTTTGAAAAAAATGCCTTTGTGATTTGTTTGGCTATAAGAATGTTTGATTCATGCTCTTTGACTTCTTACTATCTCTCTCATGACACTCATTGAACATTGCGGCTCGAAAACCGTGGAGGGATGTTTTCCTTCACGTCCGCGCTTTGACTATAAGAACCGAGTTGTTTCCAGTCTAACCATCCATTGTCGACTTATCCTTCTACGAGGATGTGCTCCAAACTAGCTAAGCTAAACGAAGCCTACGTGAATTTGCATAGAGTCAGACACAGTCTGATACCGAAGCCAGAAGAGATAGAGAATGTGAGAATGCTAAAAGTCACTGAAGACTTGATAGAAGAACTCTTCAGAGAAGAAGTGAACAGGGAGAAAGAAGAATGGACAGAGAAGTACAGACTTCAGAGACAGCAGCAACAACAACAACAACAGCAGCAGCAACAGCAGCAGGAACCTGAACCTGAGAGAGGCTTTGTCGATTGTCGTATCGACACCAAAGAGTTCTTCTTCTCTTTCCGAAGAAGCAGACCTATCGCCAGAAAGTCTATCCTCATAGGACATCGCATTCTTAGAAACTAAAAGATTGCCATAGCAAACAAAAAAAAAAAAAAACAAAACAAAAAAAAAAAACAGCCCTTTTCAGGGCTACCCCAATACTCTAGAAAAGAAATAACCATCAATTTGCCAATGTGTGTAGGCAGAGTAGTGTGAATATAAACACTAACTCTTTTTTATAGTGTGAGGGTATGTGTTTGTGTGTTTGTGTTTGTAACATCTCACGTACGTTGGTGTGGATAGTAGATTAAGATCATGTTTTTTTTGGCTGTTTGAGGTGTGGGGAGAGTAGATTTGGGGGGGTTTGATTGGATTGCTTTGCGTATGTGAATAGTATATTGGAGTGATTAATGAAAAAATTTTTTAGAATAGGAATGGGTAGTATAAAAAAGTGAGTGAGTGTTTCTTTTAGGTCCGCGCGTTGATTTTTGGTCATGATCTAGGTAAGATCAATTTTATGTTTTTTAGGGGGATGTTTTCCTTCACGTCCGCAGTTTTAGTATAAATTGAAACTCGTTCGGCAGTCCAGCTACCCTTGTTGATTGATCAACACCAGAATGAACACGAAACTTTCGAAACTGTTGGAACTTCATGTGCATCTGGAATATGCGAGGTGCCTGTTGAACGAACTGGCCGCGGAGGCCATTGTGGAAGAAGGAAGGATGAGAGAGGAGGAGGAAAGAAGAAATAAAGAAGAGGAGGAGAGAAGATACAAAGAAGAGGAGGAAAGAAGATACAAAGAAGAGGAGAGAAGATACAAAGAAGAAGAGGAGAGAAGATACAAAGAAGAGGAGGAGGAAAAGGAGAAAAGAAGAAGAAATTTCAGAATCCCAGAAACCGAAAATTGGGATTCTGAAGCCACATATCCTGCCTCTGCTCTCTCCCCCAAAAAAGTAAAAAGCAACTGGGGAACAAGATGTGTATATGGCGCCAGGCCTGGAAGGTGCCACCATTAACCAGGTGTCCATGAAGTTCCAAAAAAAACAGCCCTTTTCAGGGCTACCCAATACTCTAGAAAAGAAAAAACCATCAATTTGCCAATGTGTGTGTGTGTGTGTGTGTGTGTGTGTGTGTGTGTAGGTAGAGTAGTGTGAATATAGACACTAACTCTTTTTTCATAGTGCGAGTGTATGTGTTTGTGTGTTTGTGTTTGTAACTGCTCACGTAAGTTTGTGTGAATGGTAGATTATGGGTTTCTTTATTGTTTCTTAGCGTATGTGAAGAGTATAGTTTGGGTTTTGTAACCGCTCACGTACGATTGTGTGGATAGTAGATTATGGATTTTGTTTATTGTTTCTTAGCGTATGTGGAGAGTATAGTTTGGGTTTTGTAACCGCTCACGTACGATTGTGTGGATAGTAGATTATGGATTTTGTTTATTGTTTCTTAGCGTATGTGGAGAGTATAGTTTGGGTTTTGTAACCGCTCACGTACGATTGTGTGGATAGTAGATTATAGATTTTGTTTTAATGATTTGAGTGTGTAAATAGTAGATTTGGGGTTTGTTTATTGTTGCTTCACTTATGTGGATAGTATATTATATGAAATGAGAAAAGTAGGGGATGTTTTCCTTCACGTTCGCGCGTTGTTTGGTCATGATCTAGGTAAAATCAATTTTATGTCTTAGGGGGATGTTTTCCTTCACGTCCGCGCTTTTCGTATAAGAACCCACAGTATTCGTCGTTCAAACCATTCTACAAAGAAAATGGCTTCGAACCACCTTGACAAAATGCAAAAATTACAAGACGTTTTAGACAATTTAGGAATAATGGAGCAGATGTTAGTGAGACTCAATGAAGACCACTATTCCTATAGTCCCCATCGACTAAAGATGGAAATTAATAACTTAAGAAAAGTAAAGGACATAATAAGTGATGTCATGAAAGAGATAAAGGAGGAGAAGGAGGATGAAGAGGAAAGGATAAGAATACGAAAATGGAATGAAAAAATTGAAAAAGAAGAAGAAAATGAGAAGAGGAAGAAAGAAGAGGAGGAAGAGAAGAAGAAAGAAGAGGAGGAGAAAAAGAAGAAAAAGAGTGTAGGAGAGAAAATAAGAAGTTGGTGGAGAAAAAGAAGAAATTAGAAGCAGAAGAAGAAGAAGAAAAACCAAAGGCCCTTTTCAGGGCCACCCACATTTCTCGAAAAGAGATAGCCTTTCGATTGCCTACCCCTTTATAGAAATTTAAAAAAAAAAAAAATCCCATGTTCAATTCCCCTTGTCCCTAAAGTAGTTTTTTTTCTAACATGTTCAATTCCCCTTTGTCTCTAGACAAACCCAAACTCTATTCCCATGTTCAATTCCCCTTGTCCCTAGACAGACCCAAACTCTATTCCCCATGTTCAATTGCCTTTGTCCCTAGAATCGATATTTTTTTCCATTGTTCGAATACCTTTGTCGCTAATCTCAATATTTCCTTTTTTTCCTTTCTCCAATGTTAAATTCCATTGTCGCTAATCTTACCCAGGGTTTTTTGCCCATGTTAAATTTCCATTGTCGCTAATCTTACCCAGGGTGGTTAATGTTAAATTTCCATTGTCGCTAATCTTACCCAGGGGGTGTTTTTAATGCTAATTCCCATTGTCGCTAATCTCACCCCTTATACTACTCAGGCTATTTGTAGCTTCTAGATCGTGAATCAAATGCACATCAGCGATATGTACCTTCAGCAAATCCGCCGATCTGCCGGTAACCTGCTGCCATCGCTCATGAATACTGGCATTTTAAAGGTGAGTTGCATCGCTAGCGTAAACAATTGAAGCTGCGTGCCTGGTCCGCAATGATTGTATCTGGGCAAATGTTTTTCACGGGGATATTTGACCAGTGTTGTGCCTGTTAACTTGCCTAGCGATGCAGCGATGTCGCCACCGATTTGATTGACAACGAATCGATATTTATATCGACCACGCCTTGCTCTCGTCCGATTATGGCGCGTCTATTATTATGTGTCGGACGTTGGTATTTAGCATCAACTCCAACGATGCAAAGATCTCAACAAGGAATTTGAACAAATATTCGAGCAGTTGACATTATCCACCCGAAAAATTGGGCCAAACCAACACATCGTAAACTGCCTAGCGACCGTAGGGCAATCAAAGGAGCAGGGAGGAGTTATCCACGCAAATCCATAAGTTTATCGAGGCTGCGATAAATGCAAAATGAGACCAATAAAACCAGCACAGTCCGCACGGGAACCCTGTAGGCCATAGCCAATTATAATGTCAATAAACTAAAACAGATATTTGAATAATACGAAGATCGACGTGGAGAACATGGACGGACACTTTCAAACGCATAGACGTTCATGTCGGCCTGGTCACAAGGAATATCGGCATGGGAAACACAAAGTGCAGCGCTAGCAGGGCCATTCTTGGTCCAAAGCGGCCCGATGCACTGATGCACTAATAAGGTACTGTTTAACGTCATAGGGTTTGAAATGCCCATTGGCTCACTCAACGTCGGCAACGAGTCCACATTAAGTTATCAACGAAACTACAGAAATCATTCACAAAAAGTTGCATACCGTATACAGCTGCGCCATCATAGACGCGCCTGTGTATCGTGCACTTGTGTATGCAATGATCGACGTTAATAACAATGGTGAATAATGGACAACACAATATTGCTCACTGTGCATCATATTATAATAAAACACGACGCTGGGAACGACCGCTATGGCGATGGAGAGCACGACCAAGGCGGAAATTGAGCTCATATTCCAAATGCGATCACGGTCTCGCAAGGTCTATCATGCAAAATCGCGATGGCGCTAATACATGTGTATGACAGCTGCACAAACACGATGAACCGTTCGGGATGTACAGGAAATAACATTTATGCTGTAAGATAAACCCAACAGCGCTCCCAAATAGAAAGTCGTCGATGGCACCGATCATGAGTTTCAGCGACGGATCAAGAATATAATGAAACAAAGAATCTAAATTCTCAACCACGGTTCGTTAACCGACACTCGATCCAAACAGTGCTTGAATGGCGGCCTGTCTTCACTGGTCAGTTAACGCACAATAATTCTCCTGATCGTGTTGGTCTTCATCTCGCGCCCGGTATCGTAGCCATGACGATCGCGATTAATCTAAATTGCGACTCCATAGCCAACAGTTTTGATGCATCTCTTGGACGTCAAGGCGCGAAGTGATACAATCTATACAGCTTTTCTCCGGACGTGTCCCCGAATGATCGTATAATGATCGTACAAACTAACCTCCCGGTTTAACTGCAGTGCAAAAACAGTACTTTGGTGCTTTTGAGGTTGTCTCTGGCGGAATAACAATAGCCTCGCAGGTGTGTACGGAAGATTGGCCGACCGCTAACCAACGTGTTATGCGCGCCATCGACATCATTAAAGATATAACCATTAGGACCGTTTTGTGGTTTGTCCTCAAAAGCATGTATAAAAATGCGAGAAAGATTTTCGTGGATAATGAGACCCTTACTTGAGCATCGCGTTAACGCGCAGTCAAAGATGAATCAACGAGTATCAATGACGTGCCGGCGGAGGAAAACTTATAACAAATGTAAAATAGCATCGATTGCGGAGCTTGTTTACCTGCTCGTGGATGGCGATTCGGTGGTGACAGGCTAACCTGCAACTGATGCAACGCAACCATACGATAACATTACCGCATATCAAATTGAGGGCAGTCTCTCCTGAATGAGACAAGTGAGTGCATATGTATATGTTGAAACGCCTATCTGATCCTGCATTTGACATGGTCAATTCTGCTCGCGATTATCAATATTATTCCATGAAGGGCGTGTACCAAATGACCGTTGACGAATAGGACTACAAATTCAAAACATAAACAGCTATTTCCTGCTGACGAACGCTTTCACTGAAGTTAAGGGAACACGCGTGAAAGAAGACGGTGATACGTATGAGGCTGCACAGCGAGATGATTTTGTTGACAACGGCATTATGGCGCTATTCAACAGCGCCCGATACATCACTGACGGAAAGAAAGAAAAAAAAAACAAAAACACAAGCGCTGCATGGACTACATCATCGTCGCCTTGACGACCCTCAGACTGGCACTCTACAGTGATAATTATTCTCGCAGTTTAGGTCCTTCATTGAGGTTCGCCAAATATACCGCAGGTAATCCTGTCATTAGACGATATATCAATGTACAAACTCCACAAAATACTGCAGATGATCCATAGCTAAATAGCGCGACCAGGTGCTGCTCTGTAAGACCTAATCCAACTCTCAACAAGATATTGGCGTCACGTGGATCAAAAATGGATGACAGTTCTGTCATGCGTGATTCCACTGTCGAGTATTGTCGGGTTTTACAGAGACGTGAAAAGCTAGTTTTGGCGCTAAAAGTAGGTGTTGGGTTTCTACGCAGCACTAGTGATAAAGCAATTGGAACGCTAAAGGCACATACGTAGCTGTGACCGCAGCGTTACGTGTGCAGGTTATGATGACTATGTAGTTGTTGTGGATGCTCACGCTGACACCATCGCTCTCAGGAGAACAACCCTTGCTGTCATTTATGTCGCTCGGAGGTCAATTTACTACGTCGTGGCAGTCATAGACCACCGACTCTGTGAATGGTTTCATCACCGATACACGTATTTGTACAGTTTCAGGACACACGAGGGCTGTAAAGTCCGAATTAAAATCCATTGGCATTTGACAGCCTTAACGCATCTGAAGTGTCACTGAGCGGCAATAAAAAATCATCAGATGAAGTCCTTGTTGATTTGGAACTAAACCATATCGCAGTAGGATACCACAGACCGGTGTCGTTCATGGGGAGAGATCAGAACGTTAACACAGGACTCTAGGTTTCTAATAAAATATTTCGACGTTATATCCCATCTAGTACGTTTGACTGGAACATCTGAATTTATTCATACAGTCCGTCGATATAAATTTCCGAGCTCTCACTGCCTTCCGGTGTTGTTGTAAACAAATGCTTCGCCGTGATATGTTCGAACCGAACATTACTCCTATAAAGGATCGGTGGACGAATGAACGTCTCACGAGTCTGTTCAAACATTTAAGCGCTGGATCACAACCAATCACGCAGGCTGTTTGTTAAACACGCGAGGACACGTCGATAAATAAAACATGTCATACACAAACGGTTGGGTCAGTGTCACAAATCACTTTCTAAACTTATAATCCGCAGCTCCAGTGAACAAGAGTGTGTCCTTTACAACTGTCGCACGCAAATAAATCTGGTAGCGGGCCAAATAAGCATCCTTTGATGTAGGTCATACTAAATTTGTCAGCAGCCTAAGACGCTCAGCTGGCCAAGAACGGATGTATCTTTCCAGAAATTAATAGCCGCTGCAGCACCGCCGGTCGCAAAAGCGGTTGCTCATTTGTGGTGACGGATACGCCGAACATATAATTTTTCAAAAAGCAACTTTAGGCAGGGACGTCTTCTTACGAGGGACAGTCACTGGTTTATTCCATTTATGAACCCGATGGAGCTTGCAGCGATGATGTTAGCTGCAAAAAAGGGTCAAGGGCTTCGACTAACACTTAAAATTCCACGTGGCAAAAGACTATGACTCACGTTTGTAACACATATAACGACTGTATACAGGTCTGACTTGATCACGTTAGCGCGTAAGAATGGAATTAAATATTGTCGGTGTGTTTGTATGCCAGATGAAATGCCTGTGCGACCGTTGATTGAGGGAGAGTTGCATAAGACTATAAACAAGAAAATATTAATCTGCCAGTCGATGCAAAGATTGAGACGCACAAGATAAAAGACATAATTTGACGTGGTATCCAGTTTTCCTCAACACAACAGAAAAAGAAAACTGAAAATTTGATTTATTCAATGTGATCACTCCAACCTTGGTATAACAAATATTCCAAATGTCCATGTTGTGAAATGAAGAACGGTGCAGTATAACTACTAAACAATCATCGGAAACAAGGCCTAGATGAAATATTTGTTAACTAATGCACATTTAGTTTCCATCAAGGCAATAGCGATGGAAAATTAAGGTTATTAGTATTACAGTATAGAACAGTAAGAAATTAACATAAGGGCAGCAATTTGTATAGTTCACTTTGTTGCCAGTGATACATTAAATTTAGGGAAACAACCAAAATATTAGCACTAAGTTTTATGACACTTGGGGGCAGTGGGAAATCAGCGTTAGGCCAACACTATTTGGGTTTATAGCTACAATATGGAATCCTGTGTTAAAAGGGGTCTGATGATTATAGTGCCTAACATACAATTAACATTAGGCCGCCATTTTCTTTGGGGCATAATGGCGAACGGGGGAAATTAGCAATGTATCACCATTTATGTGGGATTCTGGGTCAAGGGGAAATGCTATGTTACAAATGTGCATATGTTTTATCCTTTATAAATTCTGTATGAAGCTCTCCAAAGCTGAAAGACCAGAACTTCTTTTGTCGAGTTTGGACACTGATTTACTGATCCCAAAGAGAATTCATCGTTTGTACTGTAGACAAATGAAAGATAAATAACACTGCGCTTGAGCAGGTCACTGAGTGTTCTTTAGCGGTCATCTGTTATATTTAAATCTGTTTGTAACAATTTTTAGTGAAAACGTTTATGTTTGGAAAAGACAAAATGGAACAACTACTAAAGGAATATCTAAGTTATTCCTCTTGCACATTGGATATAATTTTATTATAATCTGGTTGACCGCAGATGGAACTTTGTAATCTTTACTGATATTACGCCGTAGGTTGAAAATATTTGGTACTCTATAGCGTCATACGTGTAATGTAATGTTAAGACCACACACTCCAATTTGCCTGTATGAGTGACCGTCACTCGTTCATGCCCTAACCACATAGGGTAGAATACATTGGATAGAATATAAAATAATGGTATTAAGCGGAGCGAGAGTAAATATCTAATCCATATTTAAAACAAATAGACAGTGACCTTTTTTGTTGTATACTCATGAATAGGAATCACACCGAAATTTCAAGAACACATAACAAATTCCGCGTTTCTTTAATTAGGACTGTCGTTTTGAACGTATGATTCAAAAGCAACATCAAAGCAGAAAGTACACAATATCCACCGACATTACTAGAATCATATTCGTGTAATCGGACGTTATTGAATTTGATGGGCTCATGCAATCGTCTATTTTCTAGTGGTAAATTATATACAACTTTGGAAGCTAAGCATGTCGGGCATGATGGCCTCATTTTTATTTTGCAATATTGTCGAATGAGCGTATAATTTGGTTTGTACTAGACTTGGTTCGTAAAATATTATTGGGGATTATAATTATGCTGGCCTTCAAAATTACTTATGAACTGTTTTTGAGACTGTCATTAATTTTGGCGGTTTTCTAATGAATTTAACCTGTATGAAGTTAGGTTTTTGCAAAGTTTCAACCTAATTCCATTCCTGTTTTTGAAGAAAAACGGCAAATCTAAACTCTGCATTTGAGAAATGTGCCCTATAAAGAAGTCCATAACTGTTCTTCATATTTTCACTGCAAATTGTGTTTGCGGAAAGTTATTCAATCCGTTTGTGGGTATTAGTGGATGATCAAGTGGATTACGGGGCTGTTAGAGATCGAGACGATGAGCGCCGTTCTTTGCAGCTCAATTTTGACTCACGGCTGATGCGAATTACAATTCGCTAACATATTTGACTTTTCTTGTGTTATATATATGACTAAATATGGATTAGTGGATTGTCTTTGTCAAGTGCAAAGTAAATTGTAAGAGAAAATAATATAACTTAAATTTTAGTGACAATGTCGATTGTTCATATGCCATTGTGGGTTGCGCCAACCGTGGTGGCCTTACCACTACCACCACCACCAAGAGGAGTTCTAATTAATTTTATATGCCTAGATATTATCTTTCTAACCGTTAAAATCTGAACGTCATCCAGCAGTTAAGATCGGAAATGACCAAAGCATATTAACACGAGCACAAAAAATGGAAGAGACTGACACGTGTTCCTCTTTTGGACAAATATCAGACTTAACTCAGTATCCAGAAATCTTAACCTTGAGCATCTTTAATGCTGCTTGATTTGACTTATTGGATTTTGCTTTTGTAAAGGGAAGGCGCAAATAGAGACCTAACAGGCAAGGAATTTCAATATCAATCCTGTACAAAAATTCATTTAATTCACCATGCTAAATTCTTCCTTTCCTTCAGTACTAGTTTCACAATATGACTTCAGTTGTCAGAACGTGGAGGGTAAGACAAATCAATCTCTTATAGTTTTAAGATACATTTTTAATTAACTGGCCAGCAGAAATTTTAACAAAATAGAAACCTTCACTTAACATAATTTGGTTTGTTTACGTTTGTAACTTTACTGTCTAGACTAGCCGTTCCGGTTCTTTTCGTGAATATCTTATCTATCAAGGTCAGCGTCTTACATTGTACTACTGTGAATCTAATTATTATCATATCAGTCTTTGAACTCCCTCCTCCCAATCCCTATATGCATTTACCTATAGATTTAAATTCGTTTGCGAATCCGGAAAGACAATGAGTTGGATTACTACGCTCTGAGGGAAGAACGTTTGAAAATGTATGAGCTGACTGAACAGGGTTTTTGTAAAATGTTCAGTCATAGAAAATCCGAGAAGGGAGAAATATTTGGCCAGTTCATCGTCAGAATAGCGAATTATTTTCAAGCGACGTCACGCTTTTTTGTCGGCCTTCTGACCTATGGCAAAATATTGTATCTAAGGGAAGGGTCATACGAGTTCCTCTGGGACAGTTGTCTTTAATGGACACGCCATTTAAATGACTGGCAGTAGATATTTTAGGACCAATACACCATGTGACCGATAGCAGTAACAGACAAATTCTTACCCATGTCGACTATGCAACCAGGTATCCCGAAGCCGTTGCGCTGCCAAGTATTGAAAGGGAATGGGTGGCCGAAGTTTTGGTTGAGATGTCTATCAGGATAGGGATGCCGAAAGAAATCCTTACGGATAGCCGAGCACAAGTCACTTCCTATCACATGGGTACTTAGTAGGTTATTACCAACCATACAACCGAATACTACACCATACCATTAAATATGCAGTTGACTGGTAGAGAAATTTAAAGGTACCCTGGAACAGATGTTATGGCGGAACATCCGCAAGACCCGGGCTGTTAGAACGCGGTTCTGTTCGCATATCGAGAAGTACCGCAAGAAAGTTTGGGCCTTAAGATTGACATGAATGGCATGTTGAGCATATTTCATGCTAACGTGCTTAAACAATACGCAAAAAGACCTATAGACAAAGTAGAAAAGGTGGTATTGAACGTAGTTTGTACGGCGGTCGTTGATGATGATGTGGTGTTCGATCCCGAAAAAGAAACTCCCCTAGAGTATCCCTTGAGTGCCGAGAGAATGTGAGAGAAAGTAAATATGAGGGAGGAGTTGACGAAAGGAACTGCGACAGCAAATCAACGCGATCTTGAGAGAATGCTTGGACGTCTTCACTGACAGACCAACTTGTTCATCATTAGTAGAACTAAATATTAAGTTCTGTGTATCTGAAACAATTAGAATTATAGTTTACCCGGTACCCTTTAATGCACGAAAGGCGGTGGAGAAGAAGCACGTAAAACGATGGACTTAAGGGTGATCGAACCTTGAACTCGCACATTCGTTAGGAGAAAATAAGACAAACCGCTCTGGCATTAACTTCCGTCAGTTAAATAATATAACGGTGTTCGATGCTGAACCAATTCCAGATATGTATCGTCTATTTACGAAGTTGAAACGTTTGGCAGTATAGCTGATACGGCAGGTAGCGTGGCAGCATATCGCTGATAAGGCTGGCAGAGTTGTAGCACAGGACTAGCAGTAACATAGGGCTAGCAGTGTGGCAGAATAGAGCTGATAACGTGGTAGCATATTCTGCATTGTGGTAAATGTGGTAGCATAACCTGCATTGTGGCAGTTTAGCTATTAATGTAGCAATTTAACCGGCAGTTTAACAGCCTAGCAGTTAATGCCAGTTTAACAGCCTAGCTGTTAAATGCAGCCGCATAACTGCAAATGTGGCAAAATAGCTGGTAGTTTGGCTACGTAATTTGCGGTTGTCTAAATTCATTCAAAGACGTAAATTCCTAACCGTGCAGAAAAATATGGAATTGTGAATTCTGATCATTTCGGAGATATGGTTATATGAAACGTACTCATTGTTTTTAACCATTTGGTTATATGAACCGTACCCACCACAGCGTGGTGTTTTCTTATCATTTGACGAGTGGTTGATTCTTTTTACATGTTCAAGAGTTCTAGTTACATCTTTTGAATTGTCAGAGTTCGTTTTATAAATTTCTTAGTTAATTCACTTGCACTGTGTTCAATAGTTTCACTTGGTCCAAAAATCCATTTGGTGTCCATCTTGTTACAATCGATACAGTACAATCCCCATCTGGTGAGGTGGCTATCCGTGAGCTCTAGCAATATGCACTCCTCGTATGAGTTAATCTTTTGTTTCTGGGAGAAACGAGAACATGTTGTCCCTACCATAAGATTGTCTTGAGTAAGTTCGTCCCTACCAAAGTAGATTTAATCATTTTTGACTCGGAATATCCTTTCTTCTCATTTATTTAAAAAAAAATATTCGAGTTAATTTCCAGTATTCAGAACATTTTTGTAATTCAGATTATATTTAACCTTTGTTCCGATTCAAACTTACGTTGACTTGTTTAACAAACTGTCTTTATTACTAAATGAAAGGTAAACAATATAAAATGGAAATGAAAATAAGATTGATAATCACCTTGAAATAGCAGGTTCTCAGACATCAAAATATCCTTATGGATCTGTACTTGGTGGACAACTGTAACAGGAATGAAAATCCATAGATAAGCGTTTCAAGGTCAAACAAACATTACATGAAAACAGAAATTACACACGTTCACGAATTTCTCAGTAAATGCAGTGATGGATAAATGGTGGAATAACTGTTCTAAGTATCGTATTTATTCAGTAAAATTCAACGTTAGGCTAAGTTCGCCTTTAGTGTATGGTACTCAAGATGGTGAAGTTAACAATACAAGTAACAATAATGGAATACCGTTAATCTGTATGAAGTACAATGATATAATATTGGATTTTAGCCCAGTTCCGGTAATGTAAAAACAAATTATGTTCCGAAAACAATAAACCACCTCTTACAATTGCGTACAACATGCTATTAAAATGATAGTTATGCTTACAATAGGTCAAACATCAAGCACTGATTCTGAAGAAATCATAATGCTAATTATACCGTTTTTTTTAGTAAGTTCATAATGGATTGTCTCATATCCCATCGACGCTAACCAGATACAAACCTCATCAAATGTAAAAACAACAGTAATGCGCATATTGCATGAACTAAAAATACAAGAAAAATGCTGCTAATTCCTGATGTTTACAACCTTGAAATGGGGCCCCCGAGTGGTCTAAAGCGTTCTCCGTTACGGATGACTGCCATCTCACCTCTGCCTGTGAGGGTTTGAGTCTAGGATTTGGCCAATGTGGGTATGTGAGAAAGCTTGCCAGTAGCTTCTCGTGGGTCGGTGGTTCATCCATAGGTTTTCCATTGTTATACCTCCACCAATAATACTGGCCGCCATGCATAGCCTATCATGTAATGCAAAATGGCGTTAAACCCCACAACACCACCACCACCAAAAACAGCCTTGAAATGCAGATGAGGAAAGTCCAAAACGACTGTCCTTGATGACAGTAAAGAAAGCATTGAGGTTGTAGACTTAAAAGATAAGACTAAAGTTCTTATCAAATTAACAATTACTGCTTTCTCCTAATATATTCTTTTTAGTAACTTTCAACGTGATTTTTTCTGCTCAAATTTATATGTTTTACTCCAAATAAAAAGGTTTCATGTAGACATGTGTTCGAAATTCGAATTAGTGTACCCTTAGAAAAGGACGAGTACTTATTCCCTCTCCCTCTCTTTCTCTGATTTCCTAAAAGATATGTCTAATTCGTCGTTTAAGCGTTTCGGAGAATTTGAGATTGAGTCCAATATGCTTGGAAGCTCTTCATAACAGTTCACAGGTTTAGAAATAAAATAATGCATACCACTTCATTTTGAAACTTTTTAAAGGAACAACAACATCCCTGTCCATTTCCTCTTTTATCATTTTTTTGTCATCTCAAAGTTTTACTGTATACTGCTTTAACTGCATAAAATTCGTTATGTTTGCTTGAAAGTGATCGTGCAAACAATACTTTTGTACTTTAGAAGCAGTTCGGTTCATACTACATACAAAACAGCAGACAGTCTTATTCTAGAAAGGAAATGTAGTCGTTAACTAAGGACAATCTAACACTCCATAAATCATAACGGTACAAAATGGATTTTTAGTGTAGAAGAACGTTCTATAAAATAAATGATTGCTTTTACATCCCGAAGATTTTCCATATAAATCGATAAAGAAACGTATCTAAATTATATCTTTCTAAATTGTTGGGTCACATCATGGTACGTATATTGATAAAATGTGCCGGTTTATATTTTAAATATTACTTGAGGATATAAGCTTTTTCAACAGAATTTTTATCACATGAATTATATATAGTGTGTGTGCTACGTTTTTTACTCCAATAAAATTATACAGTAAAAGTTTAATAACAGAAAATGTCATGATGGCTAAACAAAGAATAATGGAACACAAGGAAGGAAATAAACAACTAAAACAACATGTAATTTGCTTTTTTAGAAAATGTCCTTCCCTTGGATATTTTTTAAAATATTATTATTCAAAACAAACGGCCCCCATTCAGCATATATCTGAAACAGGCATTTTGGAAACTACTGAGGTTCTATATCGAAACTAATTTACATTGTGTTTGAATGCTTGTATGGGAAATGTTTGCTATGTTTTCCGATTTTCATTCGATTCCAGTCATAACATAACTTTTTAAGCCAGTCATTAATGTCAATAAGCGACTTATATGAATAAAAGAAATAAAACTCAATATATTGAGATACCTTTTCCGCTTATACAATTCTTACTGACTCACAAGTAAATGTAAGACAGACCAACATACAATGTATTTTTACATTGCTTTCCGTGCATACTGCCATGTCGCCTTGTTTTGTTAAAGTAGCTAAAACATAATGCATATCATCAGGAGAAGTTTGAAGTCTGAGCTTGCCTAAGTGATGATAAATAGTAGAGTTGGTATCAACAATTGTGTATTTTCAGGGTCTGGCCTTGGTGGAACCTGTCAAAATATATCGGAATGCGTTGGTGATACTTTTGTGTGCAAAACTACCATTGGTTCTGGGACATGTGTTTGCAACCCAATTCATTATGAATATCAAGGTTCTTGTGAAAAAAGTAAGACATTTGAAAATACAGGAATGATACAAAATAAAATCTCTCGATAAATTATAATCAAGGGAATTTGAGAAAATACGATGAAAATATATTAAATTGTTTATAATTGAATTTAACTTGAATATCGTAGAAAGGTCCACCTATCCCATGCTGTGTATTTTTGTCTTCTAATAGTGTAGAAAAATGACATAGCAACAAATTGTCTAAAGCTATTAGTAAAATGTACAATATTTAGATAGAATATAAGTACTATATTTTAACACTCTTGCACAAAATTCAAACATATTGTTTATTGAGTTTTGTTGTTACAGAAGAAAGCAATTGTAGTTGAACATAAAGTATTAAACACAATTTGGACATTACACCTTGTATTGTTATAGCTGTATAAATCTGATAAAACGTGCAAGAATGCACGAGACATCTTAACTGAATATGGAGGTTAGACTTTTATATGCAGATTCAAACTTTATCGTTAACCTATTTATCTAGATAATCCAGCCCAACCAGCGTAACGTTTATCCATCTTTTTGCACACCTATGAGATATGAGACGATTTAAGTACCCATTAGAAAAGATCTAAATACATTTCCACCTCGTTATCTTTATTGCAGCAATCATATGCGCTTGATTCGTTTATTGAAGTGAGCTACATATAGTTCTCACTTAATTTTCTATCGTTTTATTTATCTTTAAGACATTGAGAAAAATTACCTTGCTTGTAGGGGCATCATAGTTTAATTTTTGCATGGCAAATAATTATATTAAGACATATCGGCATTGTCATAGGCACATTTTAGATTTACATGTAAATATCCTCTCCTGAAATAGTAATTTTTTTTCTCAGAATCATCAATTTTATCAAGAAACAAGTCAGATAGTATTATTAAGTTCGGTGTTGATTAAGGCTTGGGAGAATTCTAAATTATATAAGTGAGGTTAAAGGAAAGGCAGATTATTATGAAGACCTTTCTTAAAGGTATTCCTTCTCATTCTTGGATTTTTCCAATTACTGAATACGATAAAAAAAATTAACCAATCAGTTTGTAAATGACATTAGTTATATGTTTTATGATATCAACACACGTACACTATAAGCATTTTCAATTTCTGCATTTAAGTACCTAAAATAATACATTTATTTTCGGTAAAATAAAATGCAATTGGATAAGGAATGTAATATTCAATTCTATCAATTTTGAGTCTCAATAGGTCTTGTTACTTTTATGATTTAATGTTACAATTGCATAGTAATACGGGACAAATGTCCTACAATGTAAATTGTATAACCATAAAGATTTTACCTCTGTAATGATTGAAAGAAAACAAAACGTACGTTTTGTTGTCTTTATCCGGTTTATTTCGTCATCCCCAATGGTGTTTTTGGTTTCTGTTTTCTTTTCCCAGAGGGTGATCATAATGAGACTTGTTACACTGCACATGGCTGCATAGATAACATGAACCTTGTGTGCTGTAATTCTTGTAGCGGAATATGTGTGTGTCAGATTGGCTACTATTATTCTAATGAGTATAGCCGCTGTATGGAAAGTAAGATATGTTTTTTATATGTATATGTTTTGTTCCACTATTTTGTTTTAATGGTTATCACATCTGATAATATCATAACCTTGTGTGGTCATCTAAACGGATGCACATGATAATTCATTCTTAATCCTGAGGATTTCTATTTTCAGCCATGTTAATGGCTATCAAGAAGACGCATGAAATTTTAAGTATTGCGTTTTTGTTTCCGAGGAATACAAATATAACTATCTTCAAATGGCCTAAGTTTAGATAAACAATTTCTAGTTTTACAACATTAAGGACAATGTTACTTCTGCAGGAAACACCACATTTTGGTGATATAAGTAGTATGCAAGATGGAGAAATACTAGAAAAGTTCATCTTCCAAAGTACAGAAACGCAAATATGTATACAATTCTCGAATCATTATTTGCCGGACACGTTTAGTTCTCAAGTATAATATTTCAACCGATGTTTAAAAACTCTTAAATTAAACAATGAGAATGAACAAGAACAAAAGTAAATTTATTTCCGAGGTTTGACCGCCAAAAAAGTAATTTCACCCAATGATGAGGCACAGAATTTAGCTTATAAACCAGATAATTATTTGTCTAGTTTGTAAATTTAAGAAAGGAATAAACTATTTTAAATTTCTTTCCCATATTAAATGCTTATAATTCCAGACTTAATATTACGTTAAAACAAACTACCGTACCATAAATATTCTTTGTTAATTGTCAATGCATTTTCGAACATAAAAGACGCAAATATAACAATTTCTTTCTGTTTTGTGTATGATACAAAAAGATATTAAGTTTTTACTTTTGTTTTCAATAATCTAACGGGTCACTGAAAGAATAAAGCAGGTAAAACTCGTGAACAACGTTTAAGAATACAGATAGCCAATGCTTGTCACTGATAATTCACTGGACGGATGATATTCAAGCAAAATGGAGATTGCAGAGGAATTTTCGCATTCAGTGTTCCCAATTTGAAACACTTTACAAATGAATTGTTTAACGAAAATCATATGGAAGTAAAGCGTTCTTGTTTTAGTAGCTGTTTCACACATCGGCTAAATAATATAAATGTTACATTTTATTACTTTCAGTACCAAAGGTTCAATGTTATATTTCTCTTTTCATAAACACAAAAAATATTGCCCAGTTATATTCAACGTAAAGATCAAATACTCGTGTACTTTGATATAAAAAAACCACCCTTAGTGGACAAGATTAATAGAATTTTAAAAGCTTGAATTTGAATGAGGACGTATTTCACTCATAATGTGATAAAAGTAATGACTAGATGTTTTGCGTAAACTAATTGATGGCTTCATTAACACCTCTCGCCAATTCATAAGCACGGCCTCTCTTCAGGCAAGCAATGAATAAAATAGATCTAAGGTCTGTACTAATGATGAAAAGGGTGTTGTTATGACTCTATGGTCTCAAACTAATTAAAAGAAAAGAGCGAAAATCAATAAGTCTTGTAAAATTCAACAAATAATTTATTTCCCTAGAATACAAACTGGAAATCTAACAATAACTTACAGTATTGTGGATTAAATCCCAATTGGTTAGAAAACTTATATCACAGGTCTAAAAGTAATCTAAACAATATTTGTATCAAAAGCTATGACACAATAACAGTGCTAGATGAGGGTCAGGTTCCCATTAGATTCGGAAATATGTTGCTTCTGGAACATTGTTACTGTCATAAAAAACTAGACCTTTCATATTAAATTAAACTTTGAACTCAACATGTGCAAATATATCTACCTCTGATTAACAATAATCTTAATATATGATTTAGAGTCATAGTGAAATATTAGCGATGTAATGTACTCGTTACAAAATAACAAGACATTAATTAGGTAGGCCATGAATGCAATTATTTACCAAGGTCAACTGCACATTAAATAAATATATATTGTGAATAATGCAGAGTTAGCCATTGTTGGAATTTATTCGCCATTATTCTGATGAAAGGTCTGTGAGTGTGGTTAATTCACATGAGATTAGAGCAAGGAGACCAGATTATACGTCCAATCTAATGCCATAGGAAGCTTTCCGGCTGGGAGTGAGAGAGACACCGAGGATCGGAGAGAAGGAAGACACATTTTCTCACATACCCACATTGGCCGAATCCGAGACTCGAACCCACACAGACAGAAGTGAGATGGCAGAGATCCGTAACGGACAGCAATATACACCACTCGGACACGCTCGTCCCAGGAAAAAGCGTAGAAGAGAGTTTCAGACGTGTACGGAGAGCACGGAGCCGATGGTACCGGCAGTACCAAAAGAGAAAAGAGAGGCGAATAGATCAGTAGCAGAATCAACATCGGAGGGAACCACTCTCTCTTACGACTTTAATTTCATATGAGGATAGTAAATGACAATTGTGAACAGGTCATTGTTTGTATTTGTTCGAAAAAAATTGCGGTTGAGAAATGTGTCGATGAAATAGTTGAATACGTTGATATTGTATTAAATTGTTATACCTTTCGATTTGAGTCTTTTATACACCTTGACCGTAGGCATTGCTGACTAGGGGCTCTGGCTATTTAAATTTTAATTGTCCACCTTCTACGGTGTTAGAAATAATACTGTATGAGGCATGTGACACCAATATTATATTCACATAGTACGAAATTATTTTTCACGCTTAAAACTTCTTTCTCATTAGACCAACATGCCATGAACTTTTGCAAGGTTACATATCTGGAGGTGAGACGCGTCAGCTTGAATCACCATTTTCTTTCTTTGATGCCACTAAAACATTTATGTGTTTCTTAGCACCTCCAAGAATGGACTTTTATAATCAACTTCTGTTTCATCTCAGTATCTACTACGGAAACTTCAAAGCTGCTCAGATTATCATTTCGTTGACTGTCTTCAGTCCAATATACATATATAACATTCTCCATATGTTATCAGTCTTCTAGAAACTTATTATTGGTATTATTATTGGAACCTGTGGAATATTTTGGGCTAACTGGCATGGTAATAATTGCAATAAACAATAATTAAAAAATGTGATGAGAAATTTTACTTAACAATTACCTTGTCAAATAATAATAATAATAATAATAATAAAACGTACTCCAATTGCTTTACAATATATACATATATCTTATGAATAGAGTATGTGTTGTGCTTAAATGTAAATTATTTCTCAAATATTGTTTTCTTAAGAGCTACCCGTTGGACACCTGTTATATGCCCGATGCCTGCCGCGATGAACATGCAAGGTGCACTCCCCGCGATAATGGTCCGCCCGATTGCCGTTGTATCGATGGTTATTATGAGGATCAAGGATCATGCATTTCAAGTAAGACGCCTCTTTTTGAAAAGGGGATATGCATAAAATCAACAAAGAAATATAGAAGTTCACTGGATCCATATTATTAACATAAAGACTTTATCTTAAAACTACACGTATTCGTCTAAATCAAACTCAGTGTTTCTATGGTGTCATATGTATAAATCGTTATCAACTAAAACTATAAATTCATCACATATATTAGAGGCAGATGTATCGTACAACAATTATCTGATCTTGCAAAGTGAGCGAGAAAAGAAAAGACAACACACTCCAAAACTTAATATTATAATAAACCTCGAGCATGTGTTATTTGTATTGATATCTCCGTTTATAGATTTATTAGAATTATTAGATTTTGCCATTATCTGTTAATTATGGGGAGTCAATGTTGGAAAGGTATTTCTTGACTAAAGTAATTAATAAGTACCACGCAAGTGTGAAATTGGAGTTTCGTGATGTATGGTAATTTGGTGATCAGGATAGAATTATAACAGTTATGAGTTAAAGAATACTACAGTTCACAATAATGGTTGCCTTGAGGAATATGTCAACCGGGAAACAATGAGCCTCAATCCAGTCTCACACAGGTGTTTCATTCGCTTGGTAGAGAAAACCCCTGTGAGCAACAATACACATAGGTTTCATTAAGTTTCCGTATTTGTTTTGAATTTCAACGCTTTCTGAGACAATCAAACAGCGGTAGTATTTTGATATCTATTCACATTTTAACAGATTGCAGTAAGTATATGATGTTCTGCATTGCAAACTGTAAAAAAGATGAATATTTTTGTTTTAATATGCTTACAAAGTTTTACTTTACTCTTCTCAAAGAAATCTTCTATTATTGCGTTTCAAATATGCTACATCAAGTGTACAACTTTCTTTTCCTTCTCGGATGAAAGGAGATGAAAATAGTTTACATATTCTAATGTTTGATTATTTATTTTTTGCAACTAACTTTATCCAATAAAAGCACATGAATAGTCCCGAACACTGAATATAAGCACATATCTCTGACTAAGGGTTTCAGGCAAAGGATAAAAAATGTCCAGAAACCCACGAGTGACTAAACCATGCGCTAAATTGTCTCGGAACACGTTATAACATACCAAATATCTGCAAAGGGCGAAAATCGGAATTTTGCCGAAGAAGTTTTCAAAAATGGGCAAGTCATTTCAGTGCGATGTAGTAGTTTAAAAAATGGAAGACTTAAGGCAGAGAATATTGAGATCATGTTTTACGAGCATGAGTGATATGTGTGGGACACACAATGTAACATAAACAAAGAGGAAAAGATTTTGAAAACGTAATTCTTCCATACAAGTTTTATATAGAAAGAAACCATTCAAAAACTATCGGATATCAGTTTTAGGGCATTTACGAAATTATCTAACTTCTATATTGACAGACACCTATGTATAGCGTTTGAATGCTTATATGTGTTAAGAGAGATAATTTCTACGTTGGCTGATATTCATTATGTTTCAACCATAAAGAATATTTAATACCACTGTGTTACTAAACGATTTTTGGGAATAACAGGAAACGTTTTTACAAAAACGTTGATAGGGCGTGTCTTCTTACACATTCTGATTGTCTTAAAAGCAATTGTGAGCCAGAGATATAGACCTTGTACTTTTTCCTTGTTTTCCTTGCATCATACCACATCACCTTGTTATGCTAAAGTAGTTAATATTTAATGGATATTAATCAGGAAACGTTTGAATGTAAATATGTTATGATAAAAACGAATGTGAACAATTGTATCTTTTCAGGCTATGGTCTTGGCGTATCCTGTAAACATCAATCGGAATGCGTCAGTGTCTATCTTGTGTGCAAAACTGCCATTCGATTTGGAACGTGTGTATGCGACCCAGCTCTTTATGAATATCAAGGAACCTGTCATCAAAGTAAGAAAACTAGAAAATACAAGAACGTGCTATATATTTAAGAATGAAATATAGAAACTTCTTGACGAAATAATTTTTCATTCTTATATTTTCACAAGTTAAATATATAGCGTTATATTTTCACATGTAAAGATATAAGAGTTCCCATCATGCCTTGCGACACTTGATTGCGTGTCCCTTTGAAACGTATACCTACCGCAACAAAAACGAGTACTTTCTGAGCTAGAACAAAATAAATAGAAAATAAATAGAAACTGCCTTACAATTCGTACATGGACATCGATGTTTGATAAAGAAATCTGACCAATTGCCATTCGTGTCTCTCAGACGTTATTTACTCTTACTTTCTTAATAACAACGATAAATCCGATGTGATGCATTGTTGATTCGGACTACCTTTCCTTTCAAATAGTTTTGAAATAGTTTTGAATAATGTCAAATATATAACTTAATACCTCCGCTTAGGTCATCAAAATGATACGACTGTCTTTAGTCAAATATATTTATATGGTCAGCCTATGACAGTGAGGTGAATTTACGAAAATGTGGTACCAAAACCGATATATTCTAGCTCATGGATCCGCCATTAGTTAGGATATTACTTTGTATTTTATCACACGATGAAATATATCCGGTTTCAACGTAGGAAAAGAAAACAATTCTCTACGAAATGAAATAAAGTTACTCAGGAAAAGAAACTCCACGAAATATCATGATGAGAAATACATAGAACTGATAGTAATTAAACGTATTTAACTTAATATTTTAGAATGTCCACTTATCTTATGTATTGTTAACACATGCTCCTTCTTAAAGTGTATACAATCTGAGGAATCAAACAAATTGTCAAAAACAGATAGCGATATGTGTAATACATGGACACATAACTACTCTCTCTCTCGCTCTATGTCTTACACACACACACACACACACACACACACACACACACACACACACACCTATGAGATATGAGACGATTTAAGTTCCCACTAGAAAAGATCTAAATACATTTCCACCTCGTTATCTTTCTTGCAGCAATCATATGACCTTGATTCGTTTATGGAAGTCAGCTACATATAGTTTACACTTAATTTTCTATCGTTTTATTTTTTTTTAAGTCATTGAGAAAAATTGCCTTGCTTGTAGGAGCATCATAGTTTAATTTTTGCATGGCAAATAATTATATTAAGATATATCGGCATTGTCATAGGCACATTTTAGATTTACATGTAAATATTCTCTCCTGAAATAGTATTTTTTCTTCAGAATCATCAATTTTATCAAGAAACAAGTGAGATAGTATTATTAAGTTCGGTGTTGATTAAGGCTGGGGACAATTCTAAATTATATAAGTGAGGTTAAAGGAAAGGCAGATTATTATAAAGACCTTTCTTAAAAGTATTCCTTCTCATTCTTGGATTTTTCCAATTACTGAATACGATAAAAAATAAAATAACTCAATCAGTTTGTAAAATGACATTGGTTAAATGTTTTGTGATATACACTACAAGCGTTTTGATCATGGTGGATGTTGTCTGGACGAAATTAGCCCTGAGAATTCCAATTTCTGCATTTAAGTACCTAAAATAATACATTTATTTTTAGTAAAATAAAATGCAATTGGATAAGGAATGTAATCTTCAATTATGTCAATTTTGAGTCTCAATAGGTTTGTTATTTTCATGATTTACTGTTACAAATGCATAGTAATACGGGACAAATGTCCTACAATGTAAATTGTAAAACCATAATTCATATAGGATTGAATATGGTCACCTTAGCAGCTTTCAAGCTATACAGAATTTACTGTTGTAATGATTGAAAGAAAACAAAACGTACGTTTTGTTGTCTTTATCCGGTTTATTTCGTCATCCCCAATGGTGTTTTTGTTTTCTGTTTTCTTTTCCCAGAAGTTGATCATAATAACACGTTACACTGCAGATGGCTGTAGAGATCAAATGAACCTTGTGTGCAGTAATTCTTCTGGCGGAATATGTGTGTGTCAGATCGGCTACTTTTATTATTATGAGTATAGCCAATGTATCGAAAGTAAGATATGGTTTTTATATGTATATTATTTGTTCCACTATTTTATTTTTATCACATCTGATAATATCATGATCTTGTGTGGTCATCTAAACTGATGCACATGATAATTCATTCTTTATCCTGAGGCTTTCTGTTTTCAACCATGTTAATGGCTATCAAGAAGACGCATGAAATAAGTATTGCGTTTTTGTTTCCAAGGAATACAGATATACATATCTTCAAATGGCATAAGTTTAGATAAACAATGTCCAGTTTTACAACATTAAGGGCAATGTTATCTCTGCAGGAAACACCACATTTTGGTGATGTAAGTAGTATGTAAGATGGAGAAATACTAGAAAATTTCATCTTCCAAAGTACAGAAACGGATATATGTATATAATTCTCGAGCCATTATTTGCCGGACACGTTTAGTTCTCAAGTGTAATATTTCAACCGATGTTTAAAAACTCTTAAATTAAACAATGAGAATGACCAAGAACAAAAATAAATTTATTTCCGAGGTTTGACCGCCAAAAAAATAATGTCACCCAATGATCAGGCACAGAATTTAGCTTATAAACCAGATAATTATTTGTCTAGTTTGTAAATTTAAGAAGGGAATAAATTTTTTAAAATTTCTTTCCCATATTAAATGCTTATAATTCCAGACCTAATATTACGTTAAAACAAACTACCGTACCATAAATATTCCTTGTTAATTGTCAATGCATTTTCGAACATAAAATACGCAAATATAACAATTTCTTTCTGTTTTGAGTATGATACAAAAATATATTAGGTTTTTACTTTTGTTTTCGATAATCTAACGTGTCACTGAAAGAATAAAGCAGGTAAAACTCGTGAACAACGTTTAAGAATACAGATAGCCAATGCTTGTCACTGATAACTCACTGGACGGATGATATTCAAGCAAAATGGAGATTGCAGAGGAATTTTCGCATTCAGTGTTCCCAACTTGAAACACCTTACAAATGAATTATTCAGCGAAAATCATATGGAAGTAAAGCGTTCTTGTTTTAGTAGCTGTTTCACACATCGGCTAAATAATATAAATGTTACATTTTATTACTTTCAGTACCAAAGGTTCAATGTTATATTTCTCTTTTCATAAACACAAAAAATATTGCCCAGTTATATTCAACGTAAAGATCAAATACTCGTGTACTTTGATATAAAAAACCAAGCTTAGTGGACAAGATTAATAGAATTTTAAAAGCTTGAATTTGAATGAAGACGTATTTCACTCATAATGTGATAAAAGTAATGACTAGATGTTTTGCGTAAACTAATTGATGGCTTCATTAACACCTCTCGCCAATTCATAAGCACGGCCTCTCTTCAGGCAAGCAATGAATAAAATAGATCTAAGGTCTGTACTAATGATGAAAAGGGTGATGTTATGACTCTATGGTCTCAAACTAATTAAAAGAAAAGAGCGAAAGTCAATAAGTTTTGTAAAATTCAACAAATAATTTATTTCCCTAGAATACAAACTGGAAATCTAACAAGAACTTACATTATTGTGGATTAAATCCCAATTGGTTCGAAAACTTATATCACAGGTCTCAAAGTAATCTAAAGAATGTTTATAACAATGCTATGACGCAATAACAGTGCTAGGATGAGCGTCAGTTTCCCATTAAATTCGGAAACATGATGTTTTTAGAACATTCTTACTGTCATAAAAAGCTGGACCTTTCATATTAAACTAAACCGTGAACTCAACATGTGCAAATATATCTACCGCTGATTAACAATAATATTAATATATAATCTAGAGTCATAGAGAAATATTAGCAATGTAACGTACTCGTTACAAAATATCAAGACAATAATTAGGTAGGCCATAAATGCAATTATTGACCAAGGTCAGCTACACATAAAAAAATATATATTGTGAATAATGCAGAGTTAGCCATTGTTGGAATTTATTCGCCATTATTCTGATGAAAGGTCTGTGAGAGTGTGGTTAATTCACCTGAGATTAGAGCAAGGAGACCAGATTATACGTCCAAGCTAATACCATAGGAAGCTTTCCGGCTGGGAGTGAGAGAGACAAGCGAGGATCGGAAGTACCAAAAGAGAAAAGAGAGGCGAATAGATCAGTAACATAATCAACATCGGAGGGAACCACTCTCTCTTAAGACTTTAATTTCATATGAGGATAGTAAATGACAATTGTGAATAGGTCATTTTTTGTAATTGTTCAAAATAAATTGCGGTTGAGATATTTGTCGATGAAATAGTTGAATACGTTGATATTGTATGAAATTATTATATCTTTCGACTTGAGTCTTTTATACACCTTGATCGTCGGTATTGCTGACTAGGGGCTCTGGCTATTTGAATTTTAATTGTCCGCCTTCTACCGTGTTAGAAATAATACTGTATGAGGCACGTGACACCAATATTATATTCACATAGTACGAAATTAATTTTCACTCTTAAAACTTCTTTCTCATTAGACCAACATGCCATGAACTTTTGCAAGGTTACATATCTGGAGGTGAGACGCGTCAGCTTGAATCACCAATATTTTTTTTTGTGATGCCACTAAAACATTTATGTGTTTCTTAGCACCTCCAAGAATGGGCTACTATAATCAACTTCTGTTTCATCTCAGTATCTACTGCAGAAACTTCAAAGCTTTACAAATAGAGCTGCTCAGATTATCATTTCGTTGACTGTCTTCAGTCCAATATACATATATGACATTCTCCATATGTTATCACTCTTCTAGAAACTTATTATTGATATTATTATTGTAACCTGTGGAATATTTTGGGCTAACTACACTGATGGCATAGTAAGAATTGCAATAAACAATAATTAAAAAATGTGATGAGAAATTTTACTTAGTAATTACCTTGTCAAATAATAATAATAATAATAATAATAATAATAATAATAATAATTTAACGTACTCCAATTGCTTTACAATATATACATATATCTTATGAATGGAGTATGTGTTGTGCTTAAATGTAAATTATTTCTCAAATATTGTTTTATTAAGAGCTACCCGTTGGACACCTGTTATATGCCCGATGCCTGCCGCGATGAACATGCAAGGTGCACTCCCCGCGATAATGGTCCGCCCGATTGCCGTTGTATCGATGGTTATTATGAGCATCAGGGATCGTGCATTTCAAGTATGACGCCCCTTTTTAAAAAAGGGACATTCATGAAATCAACAAAGAAATATAGAAGTTCACTGGATCCATATTATTAACATAAAGACTTTATCTTAAAACTACACGTATTCGTCTAAACCAAACTCAGTGTTTATATTGTCATATGTACAAATCATTATCAACTAAAACATACATCACATATATAAGAGGCAGATGTATCGTACAACAATTATCTGAGTATATCAGATCTTGCCAAGTGAGTGAGAAAACAACACACTCCTAAACTTAATATTATAATAAACCTCGAGCATGTGTTATTTGTATTGATATCTCCGTTTATAGATTTATTAGAATTATTAGATTTTGTGATTATTTGGTAATTATGGGGAGTCGATGTTGGAAAGGTATTTCTTAACTAAAGTAATTAGTAAATACCACACAAGTGTGAATTTGGAGTTTCGTCATGCGTGGTAATTTGGTGATCAGAATCAAATTGTAACAGTTATGAGTTAAAGAATACTACAGTTCACAATGATGGTTGCCTCGAGGAACTTGCCAATCGGGAAACAATGAGCCTCAATCCAGTCTCACACAGGTGTTTCATTCGCTTGGTAGAGAAAACCCTTGTGAGCAACAATACACATACGTTTCATTATTCACCTGAAGTTTCCGGATTTGTTTTGATTTTCAACGCTTTCTGAGACAAGCAAACATCGGTAGGATTTTTATATCTATCCACATTTTAATAGACGGCAGTAAGTATATGATGTTTTGCATTGTAATCTGTAAAAAGATGAATATTTTTGTTTTAATACGCTTACAAAGTTTTACTTTACTCTTCTCAAAGAAATCTTCTATTGTTGCGTTTCAAATATGCTACACCAAGTGTACAACTTTCTTTTCCTCTCGGATGAAAGGAGATGAAGATAGTTTACATATTCTAATTTTTGATTATTTTTTTTTGCAACTAACTTTATCCAATAAAAGCATATGAATAGTCCCGAACACTGAATATAAATACATATCTGACTAAAAGTTTCAGGCAAAGGATAAAAAGTGTCCAGAAACCCGCGACTGACGAAACCATGCGCTAAATTGTCTCGGAACACGTGTTATAATATACCAAATATCTGCAAAGGGCGAAAATCGGAATTTTGCCGAAGAAGTTTTCAAAAACGGGCCTGTCATTTCAGTGCGATGTGGTAGTTTAAAAATGGAAGACTTACAGGCAGTTAATATTGAGATCATGTTTTACGAGTGATATGTGTGGGACACACAATGTAACATGAACAAAGAGGATAAGATTTTGAAAACGTAATTCTTCCATGCAAGTTTTATATAGAAAGAAACCATTCAAAAATTATCGGATATCAGTTTTAGGGCATTTACGAAATTATCTAAGTTTTATATTGATAGACGACTATGTATAGCGTTTGAATGCTTATATGTGTTAAGAGAGATAATTTCTACGTTGGCTGATATTCATTATGTTTCAACCATAAAGAATGTTTAATGCCACTGTGTTACTAAACGATTTTTGGGAATAAAAGGAAAAAAAATTCAAAAACATTGATAGGGCGTGGCTTCTTATACATTCTGATTGTCTTAAAAGCAATTGTGAGCCAATATATAGACCTTGTACTTTTTCATTGTTTTCCTTGCATCATACCATATCACCTTGTTATGCTAAAGTAGTTCATATTTAATGGATATTAATCAGGAAATGTTTGAATGTAAATATGTTATGATACAAACAAATGTCAACAATTGTGTGTTTTTAGGGTGTGGTATTGGCGTATCCTGTAAACATCAGTCGGAATGTATCAGTGCCTATCTTGTGTGCAACACTGCCATTCGATTTGGAACGTGTGTATGCGGCCCAGCTTTTTATGAATATCAAGGATCCTGTCATCAAAGTAAGAAAACTAGAAAATACAAGAACGTGCTATATATTGAAAAATGAAATATAGAAACTTCTTGGCGAAATAATTTTTCATTCTTATATTTTCACAAGTAAAACATATAGCGTTATATTTTCACGTGTGAAAAAATAAGATTCCCATCATGCCTTGCGACAGTTTATTGCATGTGCCTACGAAAGGTGTACATACTGCAACAAAAACGAGTACTTTCTGAGCTAGAACAAATAAATAGAAACTGCCTTACAATTCGTACATGGACATCGATGTTTGATAAAGAAATCTGACCAGATGCCATTCGTGTCTCTCAGACGTTATTTACTCTTACTTCCTTGATAACAACGATAAATCTGATGTGATACATTATTGATTCGGACTTCCTTTCCTTTCAAATAGTTTTGAATAATGTCAAATATATAACTTACTGCCTCCGCTTAGGTCATCTCCATGATACGACTGTCTTTAGTCAAATATACTTATATGGTCAGCCTATGAAAGTGAGGTGAATTTTCGAAAAGAGTGCGGGGTGAGTGTGTTGTGCCTACAAGTGAATTTAATCTTCTAAACCCCTATACTGGAACAAGTCTGATATATGATAAAATAAAAAGATTTTTCCTACCTAAATACAAGATATATTTCATCTTGTGATACCAAAACCGATATATTCTAACTCATGGATCCGCCACTAGTTAGGCTATTACTTTTTACTGTATCACACGATGAAATATATCTAGTTTTAACGTAGGAAAAGAAAACAATTCTCTACGAAATGAAATAAAGTCACTCAGGAAAAGAAACCCCACGAAATATCATGATGAGAAATACATAGAACTGTTAAATGATTAAACGTATTTAACTTAATGTTTTAGAAATGTCCTTTTATCTTATCTATTGTTAACACATGTTCCTTCTAAAAGTGTATACAATCTGAGGAATTTAACAAATTGTCAAAAACAGATAGCGATATGTGTAATACATGGACACCTAATTATTCTCTCTCTCTCTCTCTCTCTCTCTCTCACACACACACACACACATACACACACAGAAAAATTAAAGAAAATGTGTCATTACTGATTGATATTTGCTTGAAACTAAAGCAAGCAAATGATATAAAAAACAAAACATTCTAGTTATTTTAGAAATGTTTTGATAAACACCATACCGTATACAGTTCTAAATGTATATGTGATTTAATTTGTCTGTGAGACTTAAATCTCATGCAAATACAAGACATTAATTGAATATGGAGGCTTTAAATTTTTATGCATATTCAAACTTTGTCATAAACCTTGTTATTCTCAATATATTGCGCAACTGAAAACAGGAATGAGTGATTCCACTTTGGATATTAAGACAGGAATGAGTAACTCTAATCCAAATAACATTTATACTCAAAGCTATGACACAATAACTGAGCCAGGATGATGGTCATTTTTCCATAAAATTAGGAAACAGCTTGATTGTAGAACAGTCTTACATTCTAAAAAGTCTAGACGTTGAAATAAAAACGTATAAACTTAATTCCTCTAATTAATCATGATCTTAAAATATAATCTAATATCAATGAGAAATATTAGCTATATAACACATTCTTTACAAAATATTAAGTCATTAGTCGTGTAAGCTCTAAACGCAATTAGTGACCAAGGTCGACAACACAATTTAGAATTTGACATAATAACGGCGAAAAGACAACGCACAATTCAATTTAAATATACATAATAGTGTGAAACTGTTATAATAATAAATCTATAGCTATGTTGTGTGAGATACTAATATCGAGAAGAATAAAATCGAAATATAATGATATGCAAATGGAGGAAAGATTTATAATAAGAAAATCTAAGTTTCATTAAATTGTTATGGAAATGAAAAGAATAAAATATAATAAATTACCTTTAATTGATGCATATACCAAAATGTGAAATAAGTCCTCAAAGTGAAAAATGAGCTACAAGACTGAGCAGAAGATTTTTCAAATAGTATAATTTCAAATATCGGTTCAGGATTCATTCAGTCCTAGAATTGTAAAAATAATATAATGGCGTGAAATCTTATTTGGAAGAGGTAATATGCAAAAGGTGAACAAAATTGATTCAGTGTATTATTAATTATATGTTTTTAGATCAATTAAAAATGATTCATCGCAAACTGGAAAAGTTCAAATAAGTAGGAAACAGGTGACAGTCTTTAATCGTCATAAAGAATTAGAATAATTGTACATATATCCCGAATGGTACCAGATGTAAGTATAACCTGTTGATTGTTTTGGATAAATTGATTACTTAGCAATGCACGTGCACAAACATAAATATATATATATATATATATATATATATATATATATATATATATATATATATATATATATATATATATATATATATATATATATATATATATATATATGTATAGTTCAAAGATTTTATAATGACTTTTAATGTCATAAGTATAACTTGTTCTTTTGGATAAATAGATTGCTTAACAATGCACACACACACACACACACACACACACACACATACACATATATATAGATCAAAGATTTTATAATGACTTTTAATGTCATATAATGAATTCTTTCTACTAATGGTAACAAATGAACAATCCAGCAAACTATGTCGCTGGTTGGAACACTAGTTTATGCAATTAGGGACATTGATGAATTTGAAGATGAATTTGTTGCAATAGCCAATACTTATAGCTGTAGCAACAATCAAACGAAAGAAAAACATTATGGAAGACCGGTGATACTTATGAAGGAGATATAGGCTCTGACATATTGATCAGAAAAGTGATGATAGTATCTGTTGAGAAAATATTGATTTATCAAGCATGTTGTTATCTAAGAAAAACAAATACAACATTCAAAATTATTTTGCGAAAGGTGTTTAAGTGTCATTGATGACCAAAGAATGCTGAGTTAACAAAGAAGATTACTTAATCAAATAAATTATTCAATTGACAAAACGCATGAAAAAGAACATATTTATAAAATTTCCAATTCAAGTTAAGGGTTTCTTTTTTGCAATTGTTTGTGATTGCAAAAGTGTTATGAAACCAATTAAAATGCGTTTATACATTACATATGATTTATTTACAATCAAAGAGCTAATCATGTTCCATCACATCTTCGCTAGCAAAGGTTCCGATATGATAACCCTGATATTTCTGTGCTTTGGGCCTGTGAATTTCATTGGATGCGGCGGCAAGCCCCCACATCCAGTAAAATGTAAGTTATTCAAATTGGATGACTTTTCCCACATGATCTGGACAACTGAAGCACACAACTTGAATAGACTGAATAATGAGCGATTTCCCACTGCCGGTCCGTGTTTCTGTACAAATACATTTCACTCAAAAAAATCTAAAATTGCTTCCTTCTGGTACGTAGTCATACATTCGATGTCAAACATTCAAGTATCCTTTTTAAGTGGATTGCTCCTCCATTTCCGGCCGATGTGCAATGCACTTCTGTTACTCGCTGTAGGTTAGCTAGCATTACATACTAAGGGAGGCAACTCATGGAATCAAATAGATGTCGCTAGGACAAAGCACTAAATACATGTTCGATTCGACAAGGTGTAGTTATGGTTATCATATCGGAACCTTGACTAGCGAAGATGGCTCAATCATGATCTTGGTTATAAATGAGAATGGTACACACAGACTATGGAAGTTCCCTTTACTGAGGCAAAGATTGCTTGTGAATGTTTTGGGAGTACTTACACAAAATGCCAGATATAGTAATAGAGAATGTAGATCTAAAGGTGTCCCTAAAACATATTTTACAAACGACGAGAAAAATATCTACGTTGAACAAACATGTCCTATTTTTGAAACGGAAATTGAAGGGAACGAAGATAAATTAAGAACCTTTAAAAATCCTGAACGTAGTAAAGTATTTTGAATTTAAATGTCAATTTAATTCAAATGTCCCAAATACATAAATCACTTATCTATAATGTATCAAGCCACAATGCTAATGAAAATATGTAAGGAATATAAAAATATAATCCTAACACGTAGTAGCAAACAACGATGAAAACATTATGCATTTAGTAATAATTCTACGGTTGATCGCTGTCGCAAAATAGAACAGCATTTTCATGAAAGTGCCATAATATTTGCAGAATGTCATATTTTATGTACGATTCGTTAGATGGACTTGTCGATGGCTAAGTTTTTGAGACTAGAAGCCATTATAAAGAAATGGAAACATAGTCTTTGAGATTCTTAATCGTACTAGTATAATGGCAATTAATACATATATTAACAAACAAAATTGTCCCAAATAGCTAAATGTTATTGCACTCTCAGAGGGGAATGAATTAAATGAATTACAACAATTAAGGAATTAATGTCAAAGGACATTTTAAATTAATAATCAATCTGTGATCGTCACAACTATTGTGATTTAAAAAAAAACAAACAATATTTTAATGGGTGACTTTATAAAGGATTAAAATGTATGTATTCACAACAGTAGATACTGTATATATTGGCTCACCATTATCCCCCCCCGGACACACGCACACGCACACATATCATATTCATTTCATTTGAAACATCGGTCCTTTAGGGTTTGAATCCTACGACACGCATTTAGTACTAAACAAAACCTAGTTCACTATTATATGACCATCCATTTCTTAGGTTTCAGAACATTTGAGCACCAGACTGTAAAACTCATCTCACTGACATGCAGTCACGAGGCATTTGAATTTTATTTCTCGAAGGCAGTAGCCTATTGGTATGATTACTATTATTCAAAAACCCTTGCCCACCAACGTTACATTTCAACATTTTTCTTTAAAAACAATACTCGGTGACTACATATGACCAACCCGAATCATTATTTTTTAGGAACCCAAGTTTTCCTGTTTAGATGTAGGCATATTTATTTCCAGAATAGAGTCAAATATAAACGTTCCTTCGAACATTCAACGACCTGGTAATTACTAAGTTATAATGCGAATGTCGTGGTCTGGAGTCTCACAAAACTCAGTCAGCAATCGAATAATATAAACAACACACTGAAAGTGTCTTAAAGTAAACGTATAAATACAAGCTAGATGTTAGAGAGTAAAGTAACGAAAACCATAAAAATTAAAAATTTATAAGTAATACAGAAACTATGACTCCTGATGTATCACAAAAACCAATTATTAATTCAATATTTAAAATAGTTAATTAAATTGATCTGAAACACTATATTATATAAATGTTATGGAATAAACATGTATTATCTGATAATAATATTAATAGTTTACATTAATTATTAACTTATATTAATCTAACGTTCTGCCTTATATTTAGTCTCTTAATCATGTTAGGCACAAACAAACCTGTTTTATATCACGAAGGAAGTTAGCATCTTTAATAGATTTTTTCATTTTTGAACTACTTAAAGACACATCATACACATTTCCAAAATTATAGTATCTAACTAAATTGTCTATATATTCTAATTCTGTTTGAGTTGTATCACGTTTAATAGGTTTAGTTACATATTATAATTGTTTACAAGAAAATTACAACCAGTCGTAGATGACTATTAATTTGCATCAAATTCAAAACTAAAACTTTTGTGATAGATTTTAGAGTTTACACTATTCGCTTTATTACTTAGTGATATAATTTCAGTGTGACTTTCATTAAAAGGGGAACTTCATTGTACTTGTTCTGGTTTTTTCCAAACATAAAAATGAATGTGGTTATTTATTCATTTAAATGTTTTTCAATTGTTATTCTAGATTGTATGTTCACACCATTTAAGAGTGTGACAATTTCTGTATTATGGTCTGAAAGGTTTAGTTTCATACGGTATAAAAACATCCAATAGTTATGGAAGCAGGTAAAAAGGACATACAACAATAATACAAAACTTTGAGGGAAGAACAATAAAGCAGAAAGAATTACGGTATAAATTCAGTTCACATAGTAAAACTATGCAAAAACACCATGATACTAAATAATTCAAATACTTTACAATTTCTGAGTGCCATGATCAAACCAAGATTTATCAGTACAGATGAAACCTGGATGACAGCGTCTCTGCAGAGAAACGGATATGAGCAGAGGCATTTTTTGGACCTATATGTTTTTGAAACATGTGCTTGCAAAGAATCAGGTGCTAATTTCAGTAATGAGTGTTCTAAGCTTAAGACTGTTAAAGGACTGAAATTCCATCAGGAAAACAATGTCTCTAGTTTTATCAGTTACAACTAGAATAAGCTCTCAAAAGATTCTTTTTCCTACAAAATAACTTTCATTTTCAACTAATTCTGGCCACCCAAACCGATATACACTCTATTTTTATGTTCACCCATTTCCAGACGGATTCCCATTGTTCCATACAATTAGTACCGTGTGTCCTGAAAATATGGGTTTTTAATTATGAAACATTAGCATTTAATAAAACTCTCAGGACTAACTCTTCTATTACCAATCAAACTACATTTTGTCTTTAATCCTTTTGCATTCAAATATCCTCTATTTATCATCCGTTAATCCATTTTTTATTTCTGTATTGTAATCGTAAATCGTAAGTCATTTGGAAGAACAGAAATATACAATGGGCGATCTGTAAATTGTGTAGTATACTAAATATTGCGTTCTGTAACTGTTATCAGAGTCATCACACTAAAATCGTAAAATATAGTTATCACAACAACTAATCGTTTGAATTCAAAGAATATGCTTTGGGTGTAGTAAATCGGTCTATTCCTGCGAATAAGTGTGCAATGTTGTTGTTAAGTAGAGCTTTAAAGAGAGTTGTAGTACACTAATCATAGTAATATACGGTTAATCTTTGTGCTATGACAAAAATTTCTATAACATTTTTATTATTTTCAGTTTTTTTATTTGCTAAAGATTTATCAATCCCAAATGTTAAGGAGGAGATGCATATTGCTAACAAAATACCCCAGCAAGACAACGTCCCTTTAGTCACGAATGATCTAATCACTGGATGAATCTTTCCACATATTTTGATTTTTAATATTAACACAACACTCGCTTTGAAAAGTGAAACTCAAACTCGAAAAGACAATAACAAAATAATTTAACATATTCCATATACTTAGCAATACATATGTTAGCCTAAGAAGGAGGTTTGTGATGTGCTTAAGGGCAATGTATTTCTCAATTATTGTTCTTGTATAGAGACACAAGTTGGAAACGCCTGTTATAACGACGATGCCTGCATTGATGAACACGCACGGTGCATTCACGACTACCCACCTACTTGCCGTTGTATGGATGGTTATTATGCACATCTGGGATATTGCATTCTGAGTAAGACGGCCCATTTTTAAATGTTGACGCTCATAAATTATGGAAGCAAATATAGACGTTCATTGTATCTACAAAAGACTTTTGTTTTAGAATTACGTGTATTGGTGTAGAGCAAACTCACTGTCTCTAAGCACGCTTATGTATGAATCATTGTCAAAGAAAAATACAAACTCATTGCACTAATAAGTGGCATATGCATAGTACAACAATTATCTTCTCTTTATCGTAAGTTGCCTCAAACTTGATGCACTGTGAATCTTTGAATTATTTATTTAAATACACATTCCTTTTTAAAGTATAAACTTGACATTTATTAAGCTTCGAATGCATTTTATATCTGAAACCAAACATAAGAGAAATTTATATGTCTGAACACAAGACAAATTTGGAATAGAATATGGTCTTAACTTTATTCAGTTCACACGAGGATCCTTAAATATGTACCGCGTGCAACTCTAGACTGGCAGAGCCATTATTAAAAAGTGTGTCCTTTCAAAGTCTGCTCTTGGTGGAACCTGTCAGAACATAGAGGGCTGCATTGGCGACCATGTTGTGTGTGACAATGCCAGTGATTTTGGGGTCTGTAAGTGTATTACTGGCTACTATTACTGGCTACTATGCACATCAGGGATCTTGTTATGGAAGTAAGTATAATATTTCTTATGAAGAGCATTGATTATCCAGCTTAATACGTTGATGACATTTTATCGTGTTTAATATTGCTTTCTTTAGTATGGAAACCACATGTCTAAATGGAAATCAGATATCATTTCATTCATTAGACCTTTACGTTGCATTTAACGAACTCTATTATTATTGTGGGATCAGCAGTCGTGTTAAATTGTTCAGTTCGTATTGTATAATATGCACCGAGAACCAAATGTATATGTGCCGTGAGGAATAAATTAGATTGACAAATCTTCCATGCAATGTATGACATCGGATATTTAAAAAGTTTTAAACTAAACAAATTGTAAATATCAGACAGTACAAAATATACTAATTACTGCCTTTACTAACCATCGCCCGTAAATTAAATAAATCTGCCTTGCGTGATACTAATCAAACAAATTTACTTGAAAATAAAACATTATAGTTTCGTTTTAGAAACGTTTTGATAAACACCATACCGTATATTGTTTTAAATGTATTTGTGATTTAACCGTACTGTGAGATTTAAATTTGTTGCAAGGTAGAAGAAAGCACAAGGTGTTAAATGAATATGGATGTTTGACATTTATATGCATAATCAAGCTATGATGAACATATGCTTAATATATTGACCAACCGCCGTAACGGATATCCATGAAATCGCACTATTAAGAGGTATTTAACGAATAATTTACTCACTAGAAAGATCTATATAACTGCACACCTCACCTGTCTTGCAGTAATACTATGCATTTGATTCGATACAACAGGTAAGCTACTGATACTTGAAACATAATGTTCTAACCTTTCATTTAGTATTTGGACACTGAGAAACTTTTGCCTATTTAAAATTCAAAATTGAAACATACATAAACTCTTTTTCCCTACTACCATTCTTGTAGGAGCAATTTGTGTTAAAATTGAATTTTACTTGGCACATAACCATTTTTGTCGTATTGGCATGGTCTCACGGTCATTTTAAAGAGCGGTTTGTTCCTGAGTGATATATTTTTTAATAAATAAATCAGTGAGATAACATTATTAAATAAGGTATTGGTTCCATATGGCTTAATTATAAATTATAGAAGTGAACAAAGTAGCAAGGGCAGACTGTTCTAAAGCCTTCATCTTGAAAATATTTGTGCTCGTTCTCCGACTTTAAAATGGCTGATTACGGCGAGAAGGTAAAATCTCATAAAATGTGTCAAAAGGAATTTCTTCCGTGGTTCGTGATATCAACACAATTAAGAAGGACACTAGAAAGTGGCATATGCATAGTACAACACTTACTAGAAAGTGTGCATTTATCCGCCCTGACCATGTCAATTTCTGCATTTCAATACCGAAACTAATACATGTATTTTCTGTTTATATAATAAACAAAACGTGCGCGAAACTAAAATGCAATTGGATAAGGCATATAGACATGCGTTCTATCAGCTTTGAGACTGAATGCAAATTGGCCTTGCTACTTTTATGATTTAATGCTACAATTGCTTAGTAATACGGGACAAATGTCCTTCATGCTATCTTATATAACAATCGTTCATCTATGATTGAATATGGCCACATTGATATCTTTCAATCTCTAATTCACTATTTCAATGATTGAAAGAAAACAAAACTTATCTTTTAATGTCTTTAAACAGTTGCTCTCGTCATTTACAATGATATTTTTCCAGAGGGTAATCTTGGTGACACTTGATACACTCCAGAAGGCTGCAGAAATCTCGAGAATCTGGCGTGTAGTAATTCTTCCGGCGGAATATGCCTTTGTCAGACCGGTTACTATCTTCAACATTAAGGCAACTGTACAAAACCTACGACATGTTTTTTTTTCTATTATAATTTGTTCCACTACTTTATAGGCTACCAGTACCTGATAATATGATGACTTGGTGTGATCATCTAAATTGATGCACATTAGAATGCATCCCTTATCCTGGGTTTTCCTGTATGTAAACTATGTTAAAATGTCTATCAAGAAGATTCACGAAATGTGAAGATTTGCATTTGTACTGAGAAATACAGACATAAATATTTTCAACTGATTTAACCTTACATTAAAAATCTCTAAGCTTTTAACACTAAGCGCAATATTACCTGTACAAGATAAATCCCATGCATGACTTACGGTGAGGTAAGACTTGAAAGGACATTGATGGAATATTTTGCAAGGATGGCTTATCGCTCTTCGATGAACATGAAAAAGTAGCTATACGAGGTAGAACATAACATAACAATTAAAGGGAACAAAATACGTAGTTTCGTATGGAAAATTTTATGATGATTCTTTTAATACACGGAAACTAGCTAAACTATTGTGTCATGAATATAAATAGATATGAAATTAGTTACTCAAAAGTGTAAGGAACCATCCAAAGACAATGTACAACCAATCCTCATTAAAATTAGTCTTGTAATATTTTGTACCATTTATATATTTTCTTCAATCTATAAATATTTATTGGTAGTGCCCAAACTATCCCTTATCACAAAACACTCTCCATCATCACCAATACAATTTGATTTTGTTTTACTTTTACCTACAATACCTAGAAACAGAGGACCATTGGCTCTGGGAAAAAATAGATAAATATAAATAGATAAAGCAATGAATACCTCTCTTTTTCTTTTTTTGTAAACTTATTGGACTAAACATCTTAAACTTAATATGTAAACAAGATAGCAATGTTCATGTCACATTGGGTTTTGAAAGGTAATTCAGTGGTAGATTAATGTGCAAAAAATACAACGAGCATACGTATATGCTGTCGAGTGATATTAGTGCATGTGACTAAAATACGTATTCAGATGAAAATACGAAACGCAAACTACCAAGGAGGAAAATTTTATTGTTACGACTCTATTGTCTAAAACTAAGTAGCCGAAGAGTTAAAAAGCAAAATGTTTTGTAAATTTCAAGAAATAATTTATTTCCATAGAACACAAAGTGAAAATTTAAACAGTTCCTCCTAAATAGTGCTAAAACCACTATCACAATTCCAAATGTATAAGTTCCGAATAAATTCTAGGAGTGTTCCGCATGAAATCCAATTTGAATGTGATGATATGCCATTAGTCTTGAATGTAGTAAGACGCCAAATATAATGAGGATAAAGATAACGTGCAAATGAGAAAGATTGAAAGTATATTTTAATTGTAAGCCCACAGCAAAATCTAAATTCAAATATGGCTTCAAGATTAATTTAACAGATTACAATATAGATATTGCGGGAAAACTGTCCTAGAGTTGTATAAATTATATAATGACGTGAAACCCTACTTTACAGAGATAATATAAAAAATGCGAACAACATTGATTCAATGTATGATTAATTATATGTTTTCAGATTAATTCAAACTATGCTTTATCAAACAGGATAAACTCCATTAATTAGGAGACACACAACAGTCTTTAAACATCATGAGCATAAGTTACATACTAGAACAATTTAGTAAGCAAATTTAAAGAATTAAACATAAACTTGGAACGTAACAAACTTTAAGTACAACCGGTTGATTGTTTTCGATAAATATATTGCCTAACATTGCACATACATAAATATCAGTCTACTAGAGGGAGATTGTATATAAAAATAATACCGTTCAAAGGTTTTATAATAATGATTTATAATGCCATATAATTAATACTTTCGACATGTGATATCACTAGAACAAACAATCAAATTATAACCTTGACTGTAACATTTGTTTCAGTAATGTCCAATCCTAATTAGGCACATTGATAAATTTGAAGACGAATTAGATGTTTCAAGGTATACATACAACCGTGGAACCATTCAAGATACACCAAAAAGAGAAATTATAGAAAACAGGTGATTCTAATACAAAAGAAAGAAACTCTCATATTAATATGTTAATCCTGAAAGTTGGGAAAAATCTGATTTATTAAGATAATCATCATATCGAGTAAAGAAACACAAAATTAAAATTTGTGTTTGCAAAAAGTGTTTAAAAATTCTTGATGATCAGAAAATGTTGAGTGAATAAATAATTGTATAATTATTCAATCGACATAATGGATTAAAAGGAACTGTTCATTTGCAATTTCTTTGAAAGCATTAAGAAATTAAATTAATGGGCCTATAGACCTTATATATTCTTTCATAATAACAGAGTTAATCATGCGTGCACAGGATTTCGCATATAAATTAGGGTGGTTCAATAAGAATAAAAATAACTGTTTATAGGGGCAAAGATTGCACTAGTATTTAATCAATACTTAACTTAACGGGATTAACTTATAGACAATAAAGTTGAAAAGTTGGAGCTGCAACATTTTTTTACAAACAATGATAAAATATATCTTAATTGAAAAAAACGTGTATCACATTTGTGAAACAGATTTTCAAGAGGATCAGTACAAAATGAAAATGTTTAAAGGTCCAGCACATAATAAAGTAATTAGAATTTGATTTGTCACACATACCTACAGTAGTTATCTACCTTGCATCAAGCCATTATGCTAACGAAATTATCATAGCAGTATCACAATATGATACTAACAAGTAATAGCAAATAATAATGAAAAAAGTTTTCATTTAATAATGATTGAATAGTTGATATTTTTCGAAACAATAGAAACGACATTCTTATGAAAAGGAAATATTGTTGCACATTGTATTTATTTTAAGTGTCATTAGTTACATGGACTCATAGTGAACTTTAAGGAAGGTACGTTTTCGAGACAGAAAGCTATCTTAGTCTTGTTTATTGAAATTAAAATATGTACAAATAAACAAATTTCTTGCCAATAGCGAAATGCTTTTTAACTCTCAGAAGATAATGAACAATAGGTAGACAACAATAATGGGAATTATGTCATAGAATATTTGAATTAACAATCCCTCTGTAATCTTCAGCACTATTCTAATTTTAAAAATAAATTAAATTTGTGATTTTTAAAGTATTTAGACATTTTTGTATCCACGTACCCTACATTTATCATGAATGAATCCACTTTTTATTTCTGTATTGTTGTCGTAACTCTAAAGTCACTGGAAGGAGCAAAAATATACAATGGGCAATGATATGCTAGTATTTGAAAATTAAGTAGCATTCTAAGGTTATTTTGTATAAGATAAACTAAACAGCTTCACTATCAGTGTCATCTGCATGTGCCTGATCTTATCATTCCTGATTCTTCATTCATAACACCTTTTTCTATTCCATTTGTTGTCACATATTCTGATAGAAATACATCCTTATATTAAAAAACCTGTATATCAAATTTAATAATACCAATACTAACATTATAAGTATTCATCATACATTCTTCAGCACTGACTTATTAGCATCTTCTTTGAAATTCATATCGAACGTAGCAAATTACTGCCTAGCATAATCATAATATTATTTGGGTTAATACTACTCAGAGTGTATCTGATACAATGTTGAATCGGGTTAAAATTATTACAATTTTGGTGTTTTTATCTTGATTATGACGAGTTGTGTATTTTATATATGCTTCCATTTCTATACGCGGTTTTCGAAGTTGCAAACTTGTTCACTTGCTTCCTCGTAATTATATTACATATATTTGTTCCCAATATGAACACTATCTCTTATTAGAACTATAAACAATACATATCAATATGTCATCTGTTTAACAGAAGGCTTGCATAAATCATAAAGCTTAAGATGTCCAAGTAACAAATACTTGAATCAAACTTGGTTATTCTTTCATTGTCATTTTAGTTTTCCTTCTTCTTCGTCAGTTTTTCTCTAGACCATTTACGTCATAGAAGAATTTTTGCCTTTTTGTTACTAGCTATTTGGTATCAGTATCTAAATTAATGTTTACGTTTAAAATAAACTGAATAGAAACCTTATTTTCCTGTTTTGATTGAGTAACTGTTAACCGGATAAAGTACCAAATTCAATAGCTGGCTATTTAATAATACCATGGCTATAACAACATTAAAATTTCCAATTGCACCTTGTAACATACAGCATAATTATTATTCACAACTATTTTGTAAATTATATTTGGAACAAACAATATCAAAACTTCCTTTTTCGTTGTTAGCACTCATTCCATTTTTTTATTTCGTCATATGCATTGTGAGGTTAAGTATCCATTTGGAATAAAAGCAGATTGTTTTTCATTCTATTCCCTGATGCAATGGAATATATTGTTTATGTCATTTGAAATATTATCAAAATCGTCTGCAAAATGCATTTCAATTAATAACTTTGAGGTATAACCTTGTGCATTATGAGCAAGAGATAGGTTTCGCTTTCAGACTTGATTCATATCGTCATGTACACTATTAAAAGGGTTATCCGAGAGAAATGCCAACTTGCTTACTGCTTCATAAATATAAGGTATCTGATATGGTCTTTGTTTTGTGAAATCTCGTTATCTTTACTTTTCTTTACTACCATCTAAAATCTTTTTTACCATATCTTCAATAATTTGGAGTTGTATATTTCTAATTTTTTTTTTAATGGCATTTTTCATACCGTCTGTATCTGTTATTACCGTTACATCGTAAGTCAAATGTCTCATGAGCTTTTGTCATTATTGCCTTTTTGCATTCGTTACAGCGCTTTCAGCGCCGTTAAACTCAACTATTCCATAGGTTACAACACCATCCTATTTTAACATTTTACCGCAAACCATCTTGAATAATCCGTTTAATGAAATGTTTTGACTTATATTGCATAGAAACTGTTCTTTTTTTAAAATCGCAATATATCACACCTATTTCAAACCGACACGAAATTAACCATATAACACTAGCTTTGCCTTGAGTGTCTATTTTATAAATATTAGTGTTTACTATTCTCTTCTATCTACTATGTATCACTTTCTTCTTTGACGTTCTTAAATTCTTGCCAAAGTTTTCCGAGTTGCCTTTCAAGTTCAAGCTTTACATGGATCTTTTCTCTTTTGGAACGTTACTTTATGAGCGTATCCTCTTTCCTTAGTAATTTCGTCACATATTTCTTTATCTGCAATCTATTGAATTTACAACAAATTTGTAAAGTAAACTTGGTCATTAACATCGTCGATATTATGAACATAATGCATAATCGATCTATTGCAATTTAGGCCTAGGATTTCAGCAACATATTAAATTAACTAATTATATTTGCATCATTTAGTTGGAATATACAGTGAAAATTTCATATAAATATGCATTATAAAGTGGTTCAGTTTCACATAGCAGTAGGTCTGGAATGCAAGGATTATTAGCAAATGTTGTCATACTTCCGGTAAAAATATTGTTTTGTTTATTAATCTTCGTTGATAATTTATAGTATTTCAAATCCACGGAAATATATCATAACATTTATGATCTCAGCGAATCGTATAAAGAAATGGACCAGCAGCATGGTCATTTATGTATTTCCCACCTTTACCTTTCCTTATTTTTGATCTAGTGCAAAGAATGTTGAATAATATAGAAAGAAAGTCCGAACGGCTTTTAATATAATTTCATGAAGAAAAAGAGGTAACACGAACGTCGTCTGCAGCCGATAATGTATAACGCTATAGCAACCATTTATATTGTGGCCTAAATGTTTAAGGATTTTCATTTGTGAGGCATATATAAATCCGAAATGTTAAAAATGAGATGCACATTAGTAACATAATGCCTCAACCAAGAACACCTTCCCTAAAATAATGATGGATCTAATCATTAGATGAGTCATTTCAATTACTCATGCTGTTTTAATATTAGCATAATAACCGCTTTCTATAAAGGTTATATGTCTCAAGACCTCAGAGAAATTGTGTCCGTATTCCAGAAATTACATCAGCCAGGGAATACTGAAATTCCAAATGGCAATGTGATAATGACCATTTATAACCTACCCTAATTACGTAAAATTAATGTCTTAAGAATGAGTTTTGTGTTGTTCTTAAAGGTTAAGTATTTCTAAAATATTGTTTTATTATAGAGGCACTCCTTGGACAGGCCTGTTATAGCGATGAAGCCTGCATCGATGAACATGCACGGTGCAATGAAAGCTATCTCTCAACCTGCCGTTGCATGGACGGTTATTATGCACATCAGGGATATTGTATTCCGAGTAAGACAACCCTATTTTTAAAACTTGTGACTCCCATAATGTCACAAAGTTCTAAATATACGGTACAACTTTAATCTGTAAATACTAAGGAAAAATGTAATTATATAAATAAACTACTTTCCATTTTTTTACTCCAAGGTTACATTCACACAAAAGAAATCATCTCGGTTTAGACCGCGTAAAGTTATTATTAGTTTAGTGATTTTACAGAACGCCTTCTCTTTATTTTACGTTGTTTCAAACTTGCTGCATACATTACATGGTAAAACTTTGATTTATTTGTTTCAATTCAACTTTATTGCTAAAACTGGCTTTCAATATTTATCAAGACTTGAGTGCATTAGCTATCACAAAACAAACACATGAGACTTTCCGATGTTTGAAAACACGTACAAATGGGTAGGATGACATGCTTCTTCCTTTGTTCAGTTCACACGAAGAGCCTAAACATGAATTTTGCATTATTAAAGTGACAGAGTCATTATACAAATTGTGTCCTTTCAGAGTCTGCCCTTGCTGGAAACTGTCAGAATATAGATGGCTGCATCGGCGACTATGTTGTGTGTGAGAATGCCACTGGTTTTGGTGTCTGTATGTGTAATACTGGCTACTATGCACATCGTGGATTGTGTTATAGAAGTAAGTATAACATTTCTTAAGAAGAGCATAGATTATCTAGCTTAATAAATTGTTGACATCTTAACGAGATTAAAATTGCTTTCTTTAGTGTGAAAATCTACAACTAAACTCATATGTCATATGTCATTTTATTCATTTATCCAGTATCTTGCACATGAAGAACTCTATATTTATTGTAGTATCACTAGTAGTGTAAAATGTTTCTATTATGTATTTTATAATATGCACAGTACAACATTTTCATGTGTGCTGCAAAAATACGTTAGATTAATTAATCATCAACACAACGTTTGATAATTTACCGTCGATCTTGCTTTTCCATCCCTCTCTCTCTCTTTCTCTCTTACCATTTCTTTAATAGCAAACTCAGAGCAGCAAAATAACCATTCTTGAAGCGCACTAAACACTGTACAACTTTGCAAGGAATCGTATCTTACAAAGAGAGAGTGAAAACAAAAACATACGAAAACCATTGAGTTGCATTTATGTTTTAACATGCAAACAAAACATATACCGTGTCAATAAAACCGTTATCTCTTCAGGTTCGTTCTTTGCACGCATGCTTCCAGCACATTCTTAGGGAGAACACAGCAAGTGCTCCATCATCATATGTTACATTATAAGATCTATAATATATTATAATGATTTGGTCATAGAGATTGAATGCCAAAGAGGTGCTAGTACAAATAAACTTTAGGTATACAATTGTAATATGGAATTAATGTGAAATAGAAGCACATTTAACATGCATTAATGCAGCACCTGCTCATTTATTTGTTGCGGAAATATTTGTATTTTGTGGATATGATGCAAAACTAATAGGATTAATGTATGAAGCATTCAATAATAACCTGTTCAGCAAAAAAATTTACAACACGATGAAATGGTTACGTCTGCCTTAAGTAAATTGAACAATATGAATAGAATGAGCGACGCTATAAGTGAGATTGATATAAATAGAGTTTTTATTCAATTATCACCGAGTACAACATATGGAAAAGTATATAAATGCAATCAGATACAAAACACCATAGATATATACAAAACATAGAGGAATTAATAAATATAAGTATTTAGAGGGGGAATAAATGGAGGAGAAGTGAGGATGAAACTGCCAAGGACACACAATACAAATAAAAACTTAACGTCAAAAACCCATGCTTTCGGTGCAGCTCTTTAATGTTTAACTTAACTCTATAAAGTTTTACTGAGTAAACATCACATCTTTATTACGCCGTTTTCATCCCGCTATAAATCTGTGCACATAGATATGGCGTTTCCATAACAAAAGAGGAGACATTATAATAATTAAAAAAATCTAAAGAAATCCCTTTCTTACCGTTACAACGATCAACCTGATTATGAAATTTTTTATAACTAATCGAATTGAGAACATAAATGGTAATTTATCAATATTGCGGAAGAAATATGTTTTCTTCTTAGCTACCATAATGTACTCGATGAATTTGCAAACTATTTTATTGTATGAACTAAAGGACCAAAACAAGGACTGTTTAAATATCTCCTGTTTATACAACCTTAAAGTGTGCATAGAAACGTTAAAAAAGGGAATTACAGTAAATGGAGACAAAGACATTGTAACATATGTTTTTAACTTTAAGTAAATATTATAAGAATTATTTGCATAACAAACATTGTATTATTTATTGTTAGATAAGTAATAAACTGATGGCAGATACTGCGACACCACAGAGAGGCTGAATGGATCAGATTTCCTCTTAATTTTGAAGTCATACAAAGTCAAGATACAAAGCGAGATGGGAAAAGTATGGATGGTCTCACATTTCACTGTACAATTAACAGTGACTTGAACTTATACAATAACCGTATCACTAATTGTACGCGTTCCTGTCAGATCTACTGATCAATTTATACAAAGACGTGTTGATATAAAAATACGCAAAAAATTCGAAATATAATAATTTGCAAGATGTCAAAAATTTCAGAAAACAGAAGAGCTAATGAAATCTATAAAATAAAATAAATGTAAAAGGGCAGATTGTTGAGAGGAAAATAGAAAAGATTTCAGATACTCAATACTTGATTAAAAAAGATTCAATACCATGCCCAGTGCTAAATTGGACTAAAAAATACAAACGAAAGAGCAGATGCAATACATAGCATAAATCCATATTTACTATTAATTGAACATAGGATGAACAATGGGGTAAATATTGTGAGACACATGTGGGGGAGCTTAAACATCTATTGATGTATCTGACCCATACTTAGCATTATAAACTGGAACAGGTTTTAGGAGGAATTTTTTAAATGTTCTGAATGTTTTACTATAACGTTTGGTTTTCTTGAACCTATCGATTTAGAAAATAAAATTATAGAAAATGACCTGCAGCAGGAGGTGTAGCCGGGCACCTGCAGACATATAATACGATGTAACAAGAGTTTCAGAGAAGGGAAACAATTCTACCATCGATTATCTGTTAATTTGCTCTATACCATGAACATATCTTATTAACCATATCGCCTTTTAATTGATCTAATTCGTCATTATATCCTTCTACCACACACATTATTTTTAACAAGTACTGTATATATATAACTTTTATATTCCAGCAGACACTACATGTTAGTTACTAAATCCTAACTAGAAGAGATTTGTTGTCACTTAAATCAGAAATAGTTCGTTTTCATGAACTAATCATGTGTTCAATTGCATTAACCACTATCTTGCTGTTGCCTTTACAGTAACTTTTCCTCAATGATTAGCAGATGTCAGCATAGCTTCATGATTTTCACACCATTTTAAAACTCATCTAAGTTTTTAATATCTTAATTTTTGATTTTCTTGTCATCATTTAATTATTTGTGCAAATCTTGAAACTGTGATAGTAATGTATTGTAATAATCTAAAAAAAGATTCTTTATTTCTTATTTGTCACTCTCCAAGTCTGATATTACATCATTTACTCATTATTCAACTGGTTGCAAGGTTTCTCTCATAAAATATATGAAGGTGTGTTGTCTAGGTGGCTGAAAGTAGTTGGCTATATACGGGTAACAAGGACCAGTGGACTATTTTTTTATTATTATTTGGAGGACATTCTAGGATGAAGGTTGGAGTAAAGTAAGCCAAAACCCACTATAGGCTAAGTGAGTTTATGTTTGTGATTTGTATTTTTAACGTAGCTTTAACAATTTTAGCCATGATGTCTGTAGTGTGGCAGTTTATAGATATGTCAAGCACTGGGGTATCATTCCGCATTTTTTGACACCAGGTCTACAAGCCCTAACACTAACCTCTTAATGCTGAGCGGCAAGCGAGGCAGCTGCTTGTACTATTTTTATAAGTCTTTGGTGTTACCTCGGCGGACAGAGGCCACCGGATCGGTTAGAAGTTAAGTGGCTCACCAGTTGTAACATATCTGAAGCAATTGACCTTTATGTTTTGTTATTCAAACAAATAAACTGCTAAACTAAAGTCAATGGCCATAGTGACCTAGGATTTTCATAAACATCTAAGGGTCACTGGTCTAGGGTTTTCGAGGCGAAAGGGGGTGGCCAAGGAAAATGGTGGATAGACACATGTTAGTTTCTAAGGTTTTGCGAACCGGTTTAACGTGGATGAAAACTAGTTATTTAAAGTGGATAAAATATTGCAAGTGTCTGCACAAAGAGCTATCTACCGGGAAAAAATCAGTATTAAATATTTGATACCATTTAAAAATTATTAAAGCCCATTGATGTCGTTGTTGTAAATCGTTTGACATAAGTTGTTTAATTCAATATTAAAGGTAATTATTCTGAACATTTCAAACAGATAACTACAGGTTGTAAATTACGTTTGATATTTTCTCAACATAAAACTTCTATTAAAAAGACACTAAACAAAACCTGCTTCAAATGACAAATATGTCTAAAGTCACACGCATGCGATCTTAAAAGTCATATCGGACGGAATGAAAGATTACCCAGTAAGAGAAAGTCAGCCAATTATAAGAAGGTGAAGAAATGTGTCAGAATATTGTAAACACCGTAGGGCAGCATCATTTGATGGGCTTGAGATGTCGGATTTGCTTATTACTGGTGTTGATGGAAATTACTTTTCTATTATAGATGTTTCCTTCTGTACAAAATCTGACTATTGCAAAAGGAAGTACTGTTTTTGAAATTATAAAATCTGTCAACAAACTACAATCTACTAAAAATGTTCGATTAAGAACAGTGATCATAGTGGATCAGAGTCACTCTCATCTAACTAAACTACTCCGAGTATAGAGCATGGAAATATAAATATAAAGATCACAGAAAATGTAAATGAAATTAATTTGAACAATAAACGGTTTATAGCATCCTCCAACCGTCATATTGTATGCTGTTGTCAACTGATAATTCTACCGAATGAACACCTTCAAGCGTCATTTTTGACTTAACTCATGTGTCGCTTTTCAGTTTAATTTATTGGACAACCAAAGGACGTCAGAGTACATGAAATCATTAATCCAACTGTTTTATTTTAGTTACCCATGATACAAATGTGTTAGGCTTCAATCGGGTCACTGTCAGCACGACCGTCTTTTCGTGCCTGGTGCTTATTTCGTAGACTGGTTATTATTCAGGAGAGAATCAAGCGCTTAGTTACTGAAATGGGTCCGTTTTTATCATAGAAAACCCACAAAATACGCATTCGATTATATTGTCAAATCTGTAAATTAGATATATCATTCCATTTAATTAAATATGCATTTAGCATATCAGAACAAACTGCTTAAAACTGAAAAATCAAGCACTTTCAGGTGTATTTTCCTATCTACAATTCCATTGAGTTCCTGCGAATGGAACTCGTTTTAATGTAGCATATAATTTATATGCACCAAATTATGTTGCAAGTCAGAATCATCAGTTTTGCATAATATTATCATCCCTGACAAATATTTTGAAATGGAAACATGACTGGGTTTTCATTTTTAATATCATCTCAACACTAGGCAGACTGGTGATATTTACCAATAGAATGTTTCGAAAGTAGTAATTTATGTAATAAAAGACAGACATCATTATTTAGTTAGCAGAATTGAAATCACTGACAAAGCAGGGATTTCTTTGATAACTGAAACGCATTCTTACTTAAATATTTATGATTTCAGAGGGATATCTGGGTGGAATATGTAAAAACCACGATGACTGCACGGGTGACGGTGTTGTGTGCAGCAGTTTATACAATGGAACGTGTGTCTGCAATTCTGCTTACAGTCGTTACCAGGAACACTGTTATCACAGTAAGAATGAAACTCAGTTTACTATCGTCAACTGTATGCAGATCGAATGCTTCAGTAATAATTTTTCTTCTGTTTGCATTAAGTTTTGCAGATTTGTAGAACATAAAATTTGCAGATTTCGATATCATAACAAATGTGACTCTTACAGCAATTCCTTGACTGAGTTATGAATTAACTAATATAAAGTTCTTATGAAATTTAAAGCATCCTTTAGTCAATGTAAAACTGATAAATACAATAGGAAGAACTGCTTAGTACTGATCCAACATTTACAAAAATTAACTTAAAAAGTGACCTCACTGCTTCGTTGCATAAATTCGTCTTGTAATTATATATTAAACGCCAAAATAAAATAATGAAAGGTAACAAATGTTCACCAAATGACGTATTGAATGGCACGATTGCTACGCAGTGTCGTAAAATATCACAGCCGAAAAATAGTTTTATGTTGATTAACACTATATCAACATAGAAACTTACATAAGCAGAAATTCCAAACACCTTTTGTTACACATGAATCGTTACATCTATAATATTGACGGTGGCATTTCCAGACTTCAGGTCATGAAGTGTACATGTCCTTTTTCCATAAGTTTTATTATCCGAGGGTATTTGTTTTTCTAATGATTTAACTGACGGCCAGAACTAACTGCATCTATTAGGCAATGAATTTTATAAAAATTTCTTCAAGGATTTCTTAAGATTCTACAAAAGGATGCACTGTGACAGCAGCATAACAATGAAAAGTCAGTTCAATTTTCCTGAACCCTAAAGCAGTGATCATTTTAGCATTTAGGGAGACAGGTTCATTATGATGCAACTGAAAATGAAACCAACGTTATCATAATGTGCATTGTTTTGGTTTTTATTTTTTCTGATCCATTGTACGTAGACAAGGTCAAAACAAACATTCTGGTCTACAAGACAAGTTATCTTTTGGGGAAAAACGTCTCCGTTTCCTATGATTAAGTGGAAAATGTCAACATCGGTGACTATAACTTTAGGCAGGGTTAGGGTTAGGGTTAATTCTCTCTCTCTCTCTCTCTCTCTCTCTCTCTCTCTCTCTCTCTATATATATATATATATATATATACGTGATTTCTGTTTGTGACTAGTGAACTTTAAAAGGGACTAGGTTAAAAAGTTCAAGAAACAAAGAGAAAACAAAAATGAAAAACCGTATTTTTTCACATATTATATCTGTTCTCAACGGTGTAAAATGTGTGAAATATTTGTTTATTGTCATTTTGAATCAGATTTCCGGGAGTTTAATGTTAGCGTATTCTTTCATGGAATTTAATGAAAACTTATAACTGTTTCAAGAGCATATCTTTCCTAAGTTTGAAGTTTAAATTATCTTAATTAGACTATTAACTTATTTCCATTGCAGTGCCGGATGCCCCAAAGAACTTAGTAGTATTGAATGTCACGTCTAGAGCTTTTACGATCTGGCTGGAAAAACCGAACGAAGTATTCGGCGAATTATTAGGATATGTGCTGAAGATAACGCTAGCAGACACGGGAAAATGCGTAATAGAATACCTTATTCGCTGTACATCAGGATGTGATGTCCCTTTCCCGAATGTATGCATGCTAATATACATACATACATACATATATATATATATATATATATATATATATATATATATATATATATATATATATATATATATATATATATATATATATATATATATATATATATATATAACGAATAATCACATATAGGAATAATCACATATAGGAAGTTAATTAGATATCTGATACAACTTAAAAGTATCACTACTTGTAAGAACTTAACAGATGCTACCTGCCCTCGTGGTCTGCTATGCATCACCTCAGAAGTGCGTCTGTAATAATTTTGATCTTTTTTATTTACTCTTTAAAAATCCTAATTTTGGAAGTAGTCGACCGTTTGGACACTAAGTTGATTGAACATTGGCACCATATAACTGCCAGATTAGGATGATTAACAGCTTTTTGAACACATATGGAATCTAGTTATATACATATCATTGTCAGATTGGCCAATAGTGTCTGGTCCGGTAGAAGCTTATAAAAACTCACATTGATCATGGGGAGGGTTTGTATGGATATTTCTGAGGAATTCTTAGAACAATTAATAGTCCCTAATTCTTTTGGGTTGACATAAGTAATAAATATTTTTATTGATGCATCAATTTATTGGATACATACTATTAGTTCATATATATGAATAGATGAAACAATAAATAGAATGTCACTTTACAACTTCATGCTTAAAATAACGAATACCTATTGGCCATGAGATTTATATATCGAACTGTATAATCTTATTTGGATGATAAGAAGAGGTTTCGATGAAGGTAAGTTATGCTATGCTTCAAAAGACGTTGTAATGTAACCCAGGGACACATCCAGCATTGAGGACAAGTACATCGGTTTCAAAGACAATCACATTATGTTCCAAGTCTGTATTACACATGCTCTGTATCCTGACGTCACATATTCAATTATCAGGTCAATGAACTAGTTTCAGACTAGGTCATTTTATGCTAGTCTGAGTCACATGTATTAAACATATATTTCAAACACCCTAAATCTTATGTACCTTATTAACCTGGCCACAGATTTAGATCGAGGTCCTTAAAGACCAATCCTATCTAGGTCACTCCTAGTCAAACGAATGCCTACTGTGTGAGTTGTGCATGATCAGTCGGTGAGGTTATAGTGGGGTCCTCGCTACTTGTTGTCTTTCCCTAATTTTACGATGACTTCTTTCCTCCAGTTCTCATCAATATGTTTGAGATCACTGTCCACATAAATAAATTAAAGGCGAAATGGAAAGGATACTTATTTTGCACATGCACACTTTCTAGTCCATCAGTGCTGATTAAATCATAATATCTGATGCATACGACCTTTCCAAGAATTCCCTCATTGACTTCTGTGAACTGCACAACACACTGGGATGTTAATATATGATTCTTTTGCAGACCTAACATAAGCTTACGTTGAATAGACGTTTTGTAGATTATTAATAAGGATAAATACTTCCTGAATTTTGCACAAGATGTAGTATTGTACTGCCATGCCGATTGCAAGTCATCAATCTTGATTTGTATTTATTTTTCAAGTTACCGTATGTAACCTTGGTTATTCATAATTTTAACCTAAATTATACATTTACACAGCTTAAAAAAATATTTATGTTAACTAACTCAAATGGTGACAGTTTTCAGTTAAATGGACACCTATATTTATTTATTTAATTATTTAAGAGATTGTGACGACGACAACAACAACATTTTAAGAAAACAAATACATGTACCCACCATAATTGCATGTATTAGTTGTTTATTTGAAATCATCCGTTTAGTTTCGTTCTGTTTTAATATTATAATCATTAGTATAAGTCGTAGTAGTAGTATTATCTTGTATTATTTTCCATAAAACTGATACATCTTAGGACACTATTTTTACATTTTCCTTATCTTTATTACCGCCACTACTACTAATTACTAATGTTAATATCAGCAGCAGCAGCCGTAGTAGTAGTAGAATGCTATATTTTGACTGTCTATTGAAGATAATAGTCTCTACCCATATTCTGACATAAGGTAGGTGAGCGAGTTATGTACCCTACGGTACAGCAACACATGTAGGTTATTCAGACCCGATGCAATTGGAGCAAAGTGCATTACCCGAGGACACACGGCGGTGGCTAACCCAGGATGTTACGATGCTAAGATTCGAACCAGTACCCTTTTGGCCTTAAGTCTGGCATGCTAAAGACAGCCACTGTGGCTTTGCCAGTTGAGCGGAGAGTAATGCATCATACATATACATAGCAAAGCATTCTATGTTGTAACTGTCCCTTCAGGGAAAAGTGCCTACAAGTAACATGGTAGAGTATAGACGTCATTAAAAGAATTGATAGGGGAATATTGTATCGTAATGTAAAGCCAAACAGATGTGGTACTTAGCTAACCCAAGAACTATGAAATTGTTAAAGAGGTAATTCTTGTACATGCTATGTTGTAAAAAAAGGAACTAACTTTATACAAAAATAAGATACAATGTTGTAATGGCTGATTGACCAATAAATGGATCCCCTTCAGCGAGTTGAATATTAATTATTCACCAGTGTATGCCGGAATTGCAAAATAAACATGATATATTTTGCCAATCAAGGTGTTGTCAGGCAAATTATATCATCAAATTAGTGTTGCTTTATTTATTTTTTATTTGGGGGAGCCTTATGGACAACTAACTTAAATATACATGAGGCAGGACATATCTAGACTTAGAATGTCCCCCGGGCATCCGACTATCACATTTTTGTGAACGTTTGGTTAATCGCGCTAATAGAATTGGAATGTAATAATGACACCCTATGAACGACGGTAGAAACTGAGACAAAATATGTAATTTTCTCGTGTTAAAAAGATCTGAAAATACAGTTTAATTGCTGCTTTGATCTTACAAATAAGAAAGTGAACATAAATATTTGAGAACAAATTAAAGTCTATATAGTAATAGTTTCAAAGAGTGAGAGGCCCCAATCAAGTATCTAAAAATCTAGCTGTAAAATACTGACGAAAGAAGCGCATACTGTTTCGAAAATATATATTTCCTATAATAATGAGGACTTTGTTGTAAAAAAAAATTATATGATGACATTACTCGTTTATCTCTGAGAGCGAAAATTTTGATTGGCGCTTTTACGAGAGGCAAGTCAAGATATCCACCTGACACATGGAACATGAACGGCCGCAATTTAGTTGCAAACGAAAACGTCAGTTTTAGAAGATTAAGGAGCTGCTTCAAAGGCCGGGTAATATAGTTGGGAAAGGATAGGCAGGAGACTGACTAGCGTTCCTCAACATCTGACAGGAACTTGTAGAAAAAAAATACAGTTAGAGGTCAAAGTCAGCGAATCTTTACTATTACGTTTGGTGTGAGCCAGTTAACTGTAATACTGTTGCAGAGAAAATTTCATTCAACATATCACCGTTGTTGTATCGTTGTGACTATTTCTGTAAAGCCACTCAAACGTCGGCAAGGACAAGAGGAACAAATGTCACCTAAGTCTGCAGCAAGATAAGTATCAACGGACATATATATTTCGGACATAGGCCACGTGTTCATACACTTTAACTCCCCATTATTACACAACGACTGAAAGTGTGGCTGTATTGAATTAGAGGACATGGACAACGGAACAGCACTCTTTCACGTTGCAGGAACATTCTATTTAGTTAGGAGGCTATTTTTCAGCTCCTTTGTTTAGATAGAGAAACAAGGGTGTATTGAATACAGAGGAAATGTTTTGCAACCTCGAATGGTTTTGAAAGGACATATTTTGTAGTGGATCTATGATGGCTTGGAAGCAAGTGAACTTTGAAAACGTATACCTATCAAGCATGTTCCAGGAAACGTGAACGCCATTTTGGTACAAAGTCAAACATGTTTTACCCCTTTATCGTGCCCATTGATCACCACAATGCAATACGTTTCATCGCGTTGCGAGGACCTGCCAGAAGTTTATTCAGAACAATATAAATGTTCCCACGTTTCCCCCCATTTCAACTGGATTGTGGACAATAACATACCTAAGAGACACTTTTAATATGCAAATTTGCAACAGGTATCAACCTCAAGTCAAATAGCATTATATTTTGCAACCAATGTTTCAACAGTGATCACGTATTTGATTTTTGAAGATGATCTTATAGAACTATTTCAAAAAATATAATACAGATCATTTATATTCATTATGTGGGGAAAGTATAAATTATGAATTAAAACTTCAGATTATAAAATGGTAATGTGCTTCTTTTCTGAAGTATCCTACATAATTTAGACTCGTCTCGAACAACTTGTTTAGGACTTATAAAGGCAATGAATTTATATAAAAACGTGTCGATGATTTAGAAACGAAAACGTTTTAATCTTCAAATAGAAGTAATACGGTTTCAGCTTTGAAAGTCCCCGAATTATTTTAATTATTTCAGAATAAAATGACGACGTTCATCAAGACTTTTGCATGATATTAATTTTAGTGTTTCAGACGCCTTGCCGCATTGTTGATATAGTTCATTTGGGTGCTTTGTTCCTAAGCTAAGTAGTAATAAACTCTACCTATTAATTCCATTACATTTGTGGAACTGGAAAAAACTCACATACAGTTTATGTGACATAGCTTATTCGCACTTCTCAGGTAAACATACTATTATATTTAATCTGGTCTTGCAATTACCCTTAAGTTTAGAAAAGAACCTCTTTCTTTTAACAATTAATTCTTTGCTTTCATCTCGCAAATTGTGTATTATCTTTCACCAGATTGTTATGCATCGTTTATTTTCAGTATCGAGAAATAGTTCAATATACTAGGCACACAAGAAAGATAACATAAGTTTGTATCATTTTTAATATGTCACGGTTCTTATTTTGTCAGTCTTGCGTAAATCGGTAACGCTGCCTAATTTACCTGTGGCTGATCTATTGAAGATAGCGACACCATTTTGGGTGAACTGATTAAATCAAAATAATTGTCTGACACAGTTACAATCTTAGGATTAAAAATAATTGCGTTTTCTATTTTGCAGCAAACAGCTTTGTCAACGTCATGTCCCCTTATAGTACAGTACTACAGTGTGAGCCAACAAGACCTTGTCATGATGAAAAGCAATGTAAACAGCCTTGATCCAGACACTGTCTACTGGATTTCAGTAGCAGCTGGCAGCCAATATGGGAAAGGATACACTGCAGATTTAATTGTGACCACTTTGCACGAAGGTATGCCATAGTTGTTTCCTTCCCTTAGAAACGTACTATTTTGTAACTCAGTAGGATTATCCCCGAACCATTAATAAAACTAATTCGTGAAATGTTCATATTTTTTTCGGAGAATTATATCGTCGTGCCTTGAATACTTAACTTTACAAAAACACCAATAATGTAACTTTCTTCAAAGATTTTACAATGGCAACTGCTGAAATTATTGTTTTAGCTTTTCATGGACTGGTTTGCATTGATATCATTTTGTTAATTGTCCCTTTCGTATAAAATAGTTAAATCGAAGGATATATATGAATACAAAATTAGCAATGGGGTCGGCAAGTGGTACACTCTACATAAATAAACTTGTCATCATTCAATTGAAAAACGAAATAGATTATCAGATGATTAGATGATAATATGACAATAATCGAGAAGATAAAATATATATCTGAAAATTTTCAATGACTTTTTCTTTCCAGGTGATTTAAATGTAGGCAGCCATTCGGAATCTAATTCCATGGCTACGATCATAATTGTCAGTATTGCGTGCGGCACATTAATCGTCATTGCATTAACAACTGCTGGTACAGTTATTATTATCAAGAGAAAACGGGCATCAAAATGCAAGAGCGATGCTGATGCAGGTAGCACATACATGGATTTACCGTGCAAAACCAACGAAAATCATTATGATACCCTAGACGTTACGTCTTCATATTGAAAGTTAGAAAGTACATTTTGACCGAGTGTAATGCATGAATTGATCAAGAAGCTTTTATTTTCCAAAACGCGGGAAGAGATTATAGGCAATTCGTAATATTCTAGAGTTCAACACTACTTACATTTATGTTACTAGACACTGTTAGTCAAGGTTTAACTTTCCCTTTCAAAAGGTTTGGATGTGGGTTTTGTCTTCAACTGAGTAGACCATAACGTTTTTCACACAGCATCATTTCTTCGCTCTCAACTATTTTCTATCCATTGATTATCGTACAGTGCGTTGGTTTCACGAGGGACTGCAGTATACATATGCTTTGTATTTAAGGACCATTGTAGTATATTTTTACGATTTTACTAAATGTTGTTGGACTTTAAGTGTATCCTAGAATAAAATTACGAATACAATGGATTGTATGCTGTAGTCAACACTGGAACATTTCATACATCTCCTTTTAATGGAAACCAAATTGACTCTTTCTACTACTCAACTGTAAGTCTGAACTGCATGCTGTTCATTATAACCGAAATACGTATTGTGAACTACAGTCAAGTACCTAAAAACAAAATCATTATCAAAGCTAGTTTTATGGAACACACTTCTTGCCTATTCAAACTTTTATCACTTTCAAATGCTTCAAAACAGAATGTTAAAACAAATTCCTGGTATTAATAGACTTGATGACTTTATAAAATAAAAAAGAAGATTTTTGTTGTTTTTGCGTTCTGCTAAAGCAGACAACATAGCAATTTTAATAATTACATGACGTTTATACGTCGACTGATATGACATCATGTAATCTACAATAACAAATAAACTGACAAGACACAACGTGCTATGCGATTATCCATGAAATTACATTGGCATGAATCATAATATATTTTCAATAATATTTATTTGTATCAAAATTTGGTAACCTCCATATATTGCCCCTCCCCAACTTCTATTTATTCCAGGCCAATCATTCCTTGAAATTATGAAAAAGGTTTGACAAATTGCTCTATTTGTTTGTATGGCTTTGCCCAAAAAACACCAGAATCAAATATTACCTTGAATTATTACTAGTACAATGGGCGAACTCTTCAGGAGTTCTTGACAATCGCTTTCTTTCCTTGCTGAACATGCAGTTTTATTTTTTCTAGCATTAGTAGATTTCTTAATTGCATTGGTACAAGGAGTACACTTAGTTTCAGTCAGAGCTGCAGGTTTATAAAGCACTTCAAAAAGTAAAGCACACCAGTTTCCACAACAATAACTATCCAAATACATTATTGTTTTTTTAATTCCCGTTGTTGTTTCTTGGCATTACTAAATTATGCCATACACATCATTATCATTATCCTTCTTCTCTACATAATAGTTATTCACTTTATCTTCATGCTTGTTCTTAGATGTTGTTAATCTTTTTCGCACACGATGTTTATCATCCATTTTGGATTACCTAGCATGATTACGCCAATATTAATAGTAGACTTTAATTAGAGTACACACGAATCAATGTATTGCTATAAATTATTGTTCTTTTGGGCGATAGTACCCATTTTCATAAACATATTACTAGGTAGCAGAATATATCACCACCTCCATCACATAGTCCGATTTGATAAACACACACACTCACCCCCATATATATATATATATATATATATATATATATATATATATATATATATATATATATATATATATATATATATATATATCTTACCTTGATTCAATCCAAATATTTTATGACAGGTCACACCGTTACTATCCTGTTAGTTATTCTTCGTCAACAACTGAATTCATTTCATCAAGTGGCGATGATCTCGGCTACTCAAAACTACCTGCCGCTAAGTTGTATATACGTCCATAAGTGGCTAACATAAAGTCTCATTTATGTAACCCAAGACTTTAGTGTGCGTATGTATCATTTATGTTTGACATTAATTTGTATCATGTAATGACTTGGTGAAATTGTGTACTTGTTGAAGAGCACATTATATTATTATAATTTACTCTCATCGGTCATTGGTGCTACAAAATCAAACAGAAACATTCTCATCTACAAATAAGCATGAAATGTGTACACTGGTTTTTCCAACTCAGTATCTAGAACATTGTCTTTTCTTTCAAATTATGTATGAAACACCGTAACGAGTTATTATCATCCGTATAGCCTAGTTCACTTTATTCAACCTGCCTCTCATATGATACTATGATCTGTATCTTCTCATCGATTCATCACTGTTCAATGTTAGGGTGTAGTTTTAAAAAATGTTCAGTGGTCTGTATGTGAAAATTTGGGTTATATTTGAAGCATATTTTTATCTCCATACATTAGTTTCTTATGTTGTGCAAATGTATCGACCGTTTATTTTGTTTTCCAAATTCGAGTGCAATTTTCTGTTTCATCTTATCTCTATTTTGCATTCTCTGCTATTAAAATAAGTTATTATTCTTGTTGGTTTCGCGCAATTTGTTCTTCTCTTGTAAATCATATTTTGTGTTCCCCATCTTCCGCATTACTTGTTCTTAGCAGCTTATGTGCGACATTTTGTACATCTATTTGTTCAGTTTATTTAAGCAGCTAAATTTCAATTACTTCAGGTTGTCTCTGAGAAATAGATCGCCAAACTGTATATATATATATATATATATATATATATATATATATATATATATATATATATATATATATATATATATATACACTGGTTTGACACTTTATGGTGTGAACCCAGAAATTAAAATTGAAACATAGCACCGAAGGGACCGTGTACATGGTGGGGGTAGGCATATCAGTCTCTTTATGAAATATTGCCCCATGATGTAATCATATGCCTCAAATATGAGACAAAACAAATCATTTGAAAATTTGGGTACCAAAAATACTCGGACAATACAAAACAAAGAGGACGTTTCAAAACATAAAAATGGAAAGCAGGTAATAGGTAATCTTCCTTTGCTTGAGTGCGATGCATGTCCTATCGGCGAAAACTAAAATCGTAAATACAAAATACATTGAATGTTATTTTCCATATCTTCATAAAGTAATTAGATGCAAATCGATCTTCGGACTTTGTATATCCGCAAACAATGAAGAGTGTACGGGTTTTTTCTTCAAAAGTGTGAAGCCAGAAATTAAAGCTAAAATGTAGAACCACAACGACATTGATTCATGTTATGTTCACGGTTATACACATATTCTGACAGATATCAATTGTTTTAAACAACATTCCTGCAGAACAAGACCGAATGCTGAAATTATTATGACATATTACTATAAAAATCATTTACCTTTCAAATCAGATGAACATTATGTCTACAACAAAATCTGGAAAAATCTACAAATGTTAACAGACACACTATACATGATACTTCTCTTGTAACCCACATTGGAACAGGTTAAGAATCGAATAGACATGTTGGAAGACGCAATTGTAACAGCGAGCATTTCACTTCAAGGTCTGGCATAAAATCAAATCCTACAAAAAATACGTAAATTACGCTAACAAGAGAAAGTCCAATATTCGATCTACAGCAATATCGAGTCATTCATTGTAAGACGTCTACCCTGATATTTGTTGTTTGGGTCTACGTAATAAATGGCGTTGTATATCGTGTTCTCAATTCCGTTTAGTTTGGGAGTAAGATGTCTACTCAAAATCATTTATATCATTGCAGACGTATTACCGCCCTTTCTTGAAAGTCAGCGTCAATAGAAATATGGGTTAATATTATCTGTGAACAAAAATATAATGAAATATTTGGAAGATGAAAAATATATGAGGAATGCAGAAGAGTAGTAATACGTACGATATAAATAATTACATTTAAATGGTAAAACTAAGGTTATGTAATCTGGAAACAAATTATTAAAGGGAAATAAATACAATCATTGTGAATTTACTGAGTTTCTGCAAAGTGATTGGATGATAACTGTCATGTAATACTGGTCTGCAACAGATAGTTGAAATATAAGCTCTACCCACATAGTTGCTGTTGCTCCGGCTAACAAGCTGCCGTGAAAATGTCGGATCCAGTAGCATTAGCAATATATTAATTGGAAAATATTTTCGACAATATTTCTAAAGCTCTCAAAGCTTAGAGCCATGTTTTTGTCCGATCGTACGTTAAAGAAACGCTTGAATATTTTCACGAAATTAGGATTTTCGATGGCAAAAATCAGATTAAGCTGCAGCACGTTGCTGGCGATCTATGAAGAGGGACGAACATTGTGATAAACTTCAAAAAGCCATTTTACTAAATGACGATATAATTTGATTATGTTTATGACAAGTTAATAAAGTTATAACAAATAACTAAACAATTTATACAATGTTGCCTCGGTGATTGAAGGGTATGACAAACTTCAAGAAGATATTTTGCTAAATGAGGAAAAAATAACAGAATTCTTCCTGTTTTTGCAGAGTTAGGCATACTTACTAATAATCAGAATGTCAAGTATGGCTTCATTATTTATATAAAAATTTAAAACAAAGCTTTAATTATGTCTTTGCATCTTACATATATAATTGTCAAATTGTCATATAAGAATAAAACAAGTACTCTGTTATCAACACTTAATAATTTTATTATGTTTAGGAAAAATATTACAGGTACAATAAATAAATAAATAAATAACAATTTATGCAAAGTTGCGTGAGTAATTGAAGGGGATGTTTTACTTTCTTTACGCCATGTTAATATGAATCTTCAACTGGATGGATAAAACATTTCGTAAGGGAATCATTGATAAACCAGCAAATTGTAATCATATCAGATGCATGAAAAACAATCACTTATCAGAAACTAAAGAAATAATACTGGCAGTCTAAATAAGCCACAAGAGGCACTTTGACAAGAAGTATATTTATATTTGGTTTTAGCTTTCTTCGCTAATTAGTGACTCGCTTTATCTTGCTTCATTGATGTCATAACGTTGTGAAGGTGTTATATATATCCCTAATTTGTAAGAGATCAGTTTTATTTGAGGTTAGCATAAGAAAAGTTTAAATAAATAGCAAGACAAGGATTGCTGTTATTTATAATATGAAGCCTAACATGGACAAAGTAAATAGTTCATAATAATTTCACCTCTTCACAAAGTTAAATATTGTTTTAAACCTTCCATGATAAAAACTGTATTAAAAATAATATTGAGGATAGATTAAGAATCTAACTATGGAAATACAAGTTCGAATAATGCATAAGGGAAGAGATATTTCCTAAATGGGAAAATAGAGTAGTTTCAATAGTGCACGGGATTTTATCATCCTCCAGTGCCGTCATTCAAAGCAAATAGAAAAGTTACCAGAGTGGTAAAAATCTCATTCACCTTATAAAAAGACATCGTATCGAGTTTATGACTCCTTAGATCTTCCTTTTCAACCTATCACAACGTAGCGGTAAATAAAACATTTCCTGCACTAAATGTAGGCAAATAATTTCCTCATATTGACAAAGCTCTATAGTTAATTCCCGTGGACGTAATGTCTCTGTTAAGTATTATTAGAATATTTATCCTTGCTTATATTATGTTGAACATATTTGAAAAGGTCACAAATATTTCGAAATGTGTGGTTACTGTAAAGATTTCTGCTCTTCATTCACCTGGGGAACATGTCAAGTGAATCACGTGCACTACGTGCACAATTATGTACACCCTGTGTGAACTGTAAATACCTTTTCAAATGCATTCGTTTATGACCAACCAAAATACCAAGAATTTTTTATAAATTTTATCATAGATAATAAATGTGGTTTCTTGAACATCTCAAAGAAAAGTATATTTGAAAAGAATTTTATGTTCTACAAGTCCAACCGAAATAAATGAGAATACTAAATACGTTGTACTGTGTTGGATCATATGCATTCTATGATATGACTCTATTCATTCCGAGGTAGAAATATGTTTTAGTTTTCTGTAATTCAAACTGAGCTTCTGATGAGTAAAAATGAAATGTTTATATTAATTTAAAGCATATCCATTGAAAATATTGGGCACAGGTTGGACTTGAACAGAATCACATCTGATAAATCGAGTAGCTACTTAGGACAGGTCTGTGTAGAGGCCCGACCAAATTCTAAGATCACAAACATACCAGCTTATTTGTCGTGCAGGATTATTATAAGAATTTCTTGAAAAATGTTCATGCAGCTGATGATAGAAAATAAAGGACATTGGAAAAGAAATCGATATTGCCAAAGATAAAGAATGTAAATATGCTAAATCACAGTTGAATGCCAATTTAAAATTTACTCTAAGATGAGATTTTTCAAGACAAACCCGGCACTATCAAGTAAAGTTATTAGATGCATTTTAGAAAATCCATGCTTATCTTAAAACATATGTTGCCATTCGATTCAGAATAATGTCCCTTGTAGTGATGTAATTTGTGAGCAGAGTAGTAGAATTTCTCCATCACTTGATGAAAGTTCTCGAAATTTTGAAATTGATGAAATGTTCATGAAATACACAGGAATAAAGAATAAATCATGAAACTGTTCGTAAAAATTACCAAGGCGGTGTTCATGAAAAAGTTAAAGAAGCGTCAGCTAAGAGAATGTATACATCTGGTAAGTGCACATGGCTAGTAAAATCCGTGAAATTGGCCAGGAGAAAAGTGGCAAAGTAGCAAAGACCTTGCTTACACACTATAACAAAGACCCGCTAAAATATCCTGAATTAGCTGACAAATTGTATATCTGCAAACCTGTAATACCAATACAACCCGATTCATGCCAGGCAATTGCAAGAATAAAGTCCAACGCAACAATGGTCATTTACTCAGAGCGACAGTATTTGAAGCTATGGGCAATGATGTGTTTTCTAGCAGAACTATTTTATTATGAGAGACAACAAAACGTGAGTAATCTCTCAAACATGCAGTTGCAAACCTTTATTACAAAATCATTATTATACTTTTTAATGCTTGAGCAAGAGATTATGAAGCTCCAACCATGTCATTTCTAGCTCAAAATACAGTTCATTGGGTTCGCATGTCCTTAATGTTTGATGGAGATTTAAGACGATCTGACCGCTCTCTTTTTAATCATACTCAGTTCCACTCCAAACGTATATAATATAACTAACAATGCAGCGTATTGACTCACAAGGACTATATCTACTCACCTTTAAATGAAACCTAAACAAACACAATATCTTCTGTTTTTCAATGCCGTGTCAGATTACCTGACCGTAAGCAAGTAAGCGAACATAAGAAAAAGCAATCCAATACCGCTCCGCTGTCAAAATAAAATGATGTTGTAATATCCAAGGAGTATAACAAAAACCTTATGAACAAGAGAAATAAGCAAAACATGCATTAGGCTGGCCGTGCGGTCGATATTTCCCCAATAGCAAAATGGACCCAAGACAACATAGATGCTATACTTTCTGAATCGTTGTCATATGATGTGATTTACACTATAGCATCATCATTAGCAGATTTCGTCCCATTGACCACTTAATTTGCAAAATGAATTGAAAGACGACTACATTACATCAAAATGTATCACATACTTAACTCAATTAATGTCGTTTTTGTTTGCCAGTGTTTTAATAGAAAATTAGCTTGATAACGTTCAAGTATGTTGATTTGGGAAATTTATAAAAGCATTTTAAATCGGACTATATACTGAACATATGCTTGATAGCTAAAAATATATATATATATATATATATATATATATATATATATATATATATATATATATATATATATATATATATATATATATATATATATATATGCTGTTTTTGTTGATGCATTTGTTATTTTAACTGCAAATGTTAAAATAATTTTGTCATTACAGGAGTAGGTGCCTGCGAAGTAATAAGGTCTCAGAATGAAAATATATTAGACAATTATGTTCAGCGATGGTCAATGTGTATTCTTCCAATCTCTACCATTATAAAGTCAGCCACAATAAATTATTGTTTTCCTGTGCTGTTGAATCTTTCCTATCTGCCATTTTGTCATTTGTCGGTCTTTTTTAGGGGCTTTAATATATATGGTGTTTGACCAGTGAAGATATTTTTTTGTGCTGCTCTTGGTTAGAAAAATTAAACTATGTGTATGGAATTTGATGATCAATGAAAAGACATCTTTGGGTTTTGTGAAGTTCAAGGACCTACGATAAAGATCAATTGATGAGAACCTAAACGTCGTATCTAATTTAAGGTTTTGTTTAGTGCTTGCAAAATTCTACATCTTCTACATCTTGCATTTTGAAAACAATCTGAACGTGTCATCACCATTTTTAGTCTGCTTGATTTGGCTTGTGTTTTTCTTTGTCCTTTTTAAGCACTTAACTTTTAAATTTATTTCCAGTATATGTAAGTAACATTGTAACTGAGCGTGCATCTAACCTTTTTAACATCTTATATATATATATATATATATATATATATATATATATATATATATATATATACACCACCGTGACTGCATCTTCTGCGTGTCGTAATATTTTGCGCAAAGATACGCTATTCTCTAAATATTGGATCACGTGTTGTTTTTGTTCGAAAATACAATTTGATCAAGAAAGAACGATTGTGTATTAATTTAGCAAGGTAATATTCATTAAGTGTACAAAAAGAACACATATTTTTATTCTAAATGTATATGAAAATGTAATTGCTAAATGTCAGCATGAAAACCCACCCCATGACATTTTTAACTCAGAGAAACCTACTCAATAGCTATCATTTCGAATCATACATTATTTAAAATATAGAAATGCTAATCTTAGAACAATATCAGCATTTTCATCAAAGTTTCTCATTTTGCAAGAATGTCTCACATATCTACTTTATCGTCTGCTAATCAACTTGTCAACTTGCTGCTCAAACAGATCGTCAAGACATTGCCGAGCGTAGTCTCATTTTATATTGTTTAGTAATTTTTCCCCATAAACGAGACGTTGTAAACACAATACATTGTATTCATTGTTGTTTCTCTTCAAGATAACAACTTATTGTTTTTTAATAAAATGTTGAACATTTTACAAAACCGGGTTAGTTTGCTTAATATCTTTTTTCATTTAGTGGCATTGTTAAGCTGAATCTTTTATTAAAACCCCCAGCTATAAACCTGATCAACGTCCTAGGCTGAAATGCTGATAAAAAGAATCCAAACTAATGCATTTCATTTCCATTTCCCAATGCTTCAACAATAAATCTTTTCAAAGCCGTGCGCAGAGTAAGTCGACATATCGCGAGTCATACCGAGTGTCGAAAATTATTATTATCTTGTACAGAAAGTTCTGGTGACAATTACCGCTTTTCAAATGGTAAGCACTGCAGTATTTTGTTTTTGTCACTAGGTCTTATTCGGTGTGCGTGTGTGTGTGTGTAACAGTTAGTAAAAGAAGAGAAATAGATGAACTTTGATGTCATGACATGTACATTAGCAAATACATACATCCATGACGAAAGGTTTCTTAAGGCGGGCAATAGGAAATTAAAACAAAATACTAATTTAGAGGAGGAATTTTTTTTTTAAAGAGATATATGTGCTAAACAATATTGCAGGATATGATAAGAACTGAACAAAAAAGTAATTACAGGATGCTAATATTTTGCCTAAATAAATGAAAAGTTATCTTTATGTGTACGGACTCCTAGAGAAAAAACAAAACCTATATAAACAACACAAGTGACAGTAAAAATGATAAACTATCCAATGTATTGCAGATACTATGTTCTTTTATTACTTACCATAGTATTTTAATGAACACAATACCATTATCTTCCATTATATCAATAACAAGAATGAAATAAAACTGTAGGAATAAGTGATGGTTATTACAAGCTTGCGATGTAAATGCAGTCTTGTGACATCTAAAGATCAGTTTACTATAACTGACAACAACGATTCCACAGTCAATTCCGTTATATTATCATCACTATATCCAACGGATTACACAGTTCTGCAAATAGGAACAATTTTTCTCGTCAATAGTGTAACCAGTTACAATCAGATATGATGACAATCAGTCTGTGCTTGTTAACAATTTTCAGACGCTCAAAACTAAAGAGTGAGAGAGAGAATTTATAATGATAGCTATATTGTTTTTCTTCTAAAGTAACTATACCATTTATTAGCAATGGTTTAATCTGATTGAATAGTAACCATAGTTCCAGAGTGAAAATTACAGATATTACTAATTAATGTGTGGTGAAAGTTATATGGAGTAAATGACATACTTTTTACAGAATAAAATTGAATAGAAGAATTAATTTCTTATTTTAGATAAAACTTCCTGAAAACGAAAAATAAGGTTTGAATCGGGTAAGATTTAGTATAGTGTAAATGTATGCAAAGTTCGGAGACAAACTCATTTGAAATAGAGAAATTTATCTCTAAGATAATATGTATGTATTGTGAATGTAACCATAGGCTTGTAAAATTCAATCTAATTAATTATAATTAGCATTATATCTTATATGATTTATCTTATATAATTCCAAATAGTATCATCAGATCATTTCATATACTGTTATTTCAGAATGATCTATGTTGATATATAACATTGGAAAATATGAGATGAAACATACCCACCTCGAAAATAAAACCCTAAAAATATACACATTTCATAACTACATGAACCTTTTTTAATTCTCCTTAAATTTAAAAGCTTTGTCCATCATAACATCATCTAACCAGAAGTATCATCATTAAAACCAATGCATTTGCATAGTTTAACTCATAGTTTATGTCCCTAGTGAAAATAACATTAATTCAGCTGGTACAGGATAATGAAAGGTTTTTGATACCCACAATCTTTCCTCATTACTCACAACCTCAGACCATGGTCATGCATATTTATACTAACATAAAAGAATTCCTCTGACCTTTATGGATCGCCTTCGAACAAAAAGTTATTTAGTTTGTACACATTTCAATACTTTAATAGTGACATTGCGGATTCAAGAACAATTTAGGAAGACTGTGATACAAGAGCATTGTTTAACAAACTGTATAAGTACCTCTCTTTTGATACTCGTATTTGTGAATGTATACAATGCAGTACGCATCAACAGTGAGCGTTATAAAAAAAGAATACGACAAAAACATTAGCATTTTGTGCAAACAGCTCTCTCAATATCTTTTGAGGCCACCTCATTATAAATAACTCTCCACTTTCCTATCCTGCTCCTTCTCCGTCCCATCTTTCCTCCGACTACTACTAATCCTCCTACCCAGAGGTCTTCATGTTATTTCTTCTTCTCTATCTTAGAAAACTTTTCTCTCTCGATAATTGTAAATGCATTGACACATTGTATCCATGAATTTATTTATAAATTAGGCAGCTATTAGCTATTGTACTTCAGATCTGGTGTAGAAAAACAGTAACCAATAAGGCAGGAGAATAATACACAGGTTATCGTTTCGAATTTTGTAGTTACTGTTTCTTTTCTTTTATGCCTGATTTATTTTACAGGTGCATAACATTTTGTATGCACAAACTGAGATATTCGCAAAGTTTTATTTTTTTAAATTTCCAGCATTGTCCCGATTTTAAAATTAATTTATATATTAGGACATATAATTGATAAGAGTTTGAAGTCATTTTGTTCTTCAATTTAATTTTGTCATTTTACAGCTTTGTTCATTCTATGTTTGTGGGTTATACAATAGTCCAGAACAATATGGATCGTGACAGCGTGACATTCAGGATATTTGAGTAAATCAGTGAAATTTACAGTAATATTAAATCAGGGATACCCATTCCATTTTCTGGATTTTATAAGATTTAAAGGACAATTTTCCAAGAATCCCAATTCTCCGACAAGTAAGCGCCATTTAATTTCTTTGTTTAAAAGATCTGATTTCATAAAACTATCAGACTTCAAGAGGTTCTTCATCTGTTGAATACGCAAAGCTTATATTTCCCGTCTTTCCGTTCTTCAATGATAAATTAGAGGCCCCACTCGAATTTGAAAATTTCAGAATTTAACGGGAATTCTCGAACAATTTGGAATTATGAGTATTAGGTGACGTTTAAAGATCTTTTCATTATAATGAATTGTGATTTCATAAAATCTTACGACTTGAAGAGAATGTATTTTCTGTTGAAATACAAGTAGATAAAGATGATATTTCCCAGTTTTCAAACAAGATGGTAGTATATATATCAAAACGGTTTCAGGAAATTACGAAGCGGATATAAAAAAGGAAGATCCGGGCAAATAAATAATATGCTCACAATCAATGGGATTCGGTGTATTGAGCATATCTGGAAAATTCTAGTTCACACCGTGTTCCAGTTTAGAGGAAATCACAACACAGTTGCAGTCTTTTTTCCATTAGAGGAAGTCGGCCATATTTTTTCTTGAGAGCGGTTGAATCTGTGACGCAGAGGATGCACTTCCAGTAATAGCTGTGTTGGCGCCATCACTTTTATTGAATTTGCCTTATCGTTGTGCGTGTGCGGGTGTATGTGCGGGCGTGTTTTTGTGAGAGGGAACAACAATGGATAATCGTAGAAGTTTAGTCCATCAAAACTAATTCCATCAATACTAGTAAGAAAGGAAATCTCTTCGGTCAGTTCTTCTATGTGTATCATTTACGTATAGGCATTAATGCATAACGTGGCGGTGGGTTTTATGATAGCATATGACAGCAAGGTAAGAATCCATGAGGAGAAGACCGAAATATTCTGTAAAACAAAGCCAAAATAGAAATTGAGAACCATTCGTTCATTTATACACAAAAATGTGAAAGTATTTCTTGATGGTACTGTTATAATAAATTTCAGCAAATGCGTTAGTCGTTACATTTAACGAGAACTATAATTTGACTGACAGTTCCAATAGCTGTAAGTATCAACAAACATGTGATCCGAAATTTTTTGTCGTAAGATGTTCAAACTATGCCACGTGTTCAAGAAAGAGAATATAGATTTACCTGATGTTACTGATTCTTTTTGTGTAGGAAAATGCATACATATTCATTTTAATTAATATCCATCTTGCTACAATTGTGCAAAACTTTAGTACATGTAGTCTGAGGATGGTAGACTCGTATCAAAACGTGTACAACCCACCCATTCTTATGTCGACATGTGGCAATATGACGAGAAAGGGAGGTAATTTACTTTGTTACGGAATACCTGGATACAATCAACATAACGCTGTCCTGTGATAATTTAATTTCAGTTCATATCTTGATTGTCTGCTAAGAGCTTAGAATTAAACAGGGATTAATCAGTTAATTAATATAGTGATAGCAAGTTTTACGGTTAAAATTTCTACCTTAGAATGGTAAGTAGACACGAAAGCAGTCATCCTGACTATAAACTGTTCAGCAGTTTTCATGATGTTACTAGCAAATATCCATTGTTCCGATTGTGTCTTCCACGACAATTGATGATACAAAAGTAAATACCGCTAGATATGTATATTTTTATTTTATGTACCCCCCAAAATATCACAAATAAATGAATATAAATGCTGTATTTCAAAGGAAATGGATACTTCTTAGACGTATCAGCATAGATCATTAATTTTCAGACAGACAAGAAGATGGTGGAACAGAAACAAATAAACGGCTAGGCTAGGCAAGATGTTTGAGAAGAAACATTTGTTGTAAATTGCCACCCTTATAAATAGTGACAATGCAAGCATAACAACAGAGACAGACATGATTTTTAAAAAAAAGCCAAACAAAAATCATGTGCTTGTATGAAAACATTAAAAGTTGATAAAGAAAGAATTATAGAATGATAAATTCGTAAAAACATGTTTGGTGTAGGGTATAGATAGCATGATACTAATCTCCTAAATTTCATATCGTCTCAGAAATATGAAAATCAATAGGTTCGCACCATCCAGAACACTCTGCCAAAAGACTGTGTTAATTAATCACGAAGAATCATACAAGCATCAAGCCAAGTACATCATTCAGGGCTCTTTAACGTTTCATCACCGTCATTAAATATGCAGTCTGCAAAACTCGAACCAGATGATCCTATCCCTACAATGAAGGAACACATATGATTGTTACATAGTTTATGTCAAGCATTTGTCCTTTTTAAGAATAATGAAAGTAATTCAAACTAAAAATGCGATTGCAATATGTCACATAATGATATACATCGTTCTAATCAGAAAATAGTGTAGATAATAAATTTAATGTGTTCAATGTTCAATTTGATAAGCTCAAATACTATGTTTAATTTTAATGTATTGCAAATATGTAGGCGACGGTGATATGGATCTAAACAGATTTCATATGGAATTTATGATACATTAACCATTTGCGTTCACATGGATCCTTTTAACATCATACATAAATATCTGCACTGTTTTGAAAGAAGAGCAGCAGCTTTGTTTGTTGGTTGTAGCTCAAAATATTGACAATTTTAATCTTGGCTAAAAAAATGATAATATAAGTGACGAAAACGTGTATCAGTCTTTTTGCCAATACATATTAATTCATTTTCCTCAGGAAAGAGACCTACATACCAAAGGTCAGCCAGTCATATGGATGGGCAGATGGGCAGAGAAGATTGATTGAATTCTTATTCTTTCCCACTGTCATGAATACTGACTACCCCACGCAGCACTTCCCCAAATCGAACTGATACTTGAAGAGTCTGATCCCATTGATTGAGCTGATTCGTGAAGTAGCAGTCACTTATTTTGTATTCTAGATGGTGGAAAAAGAACTTGCAAGCCACTAGTGTGAAATGAAGGTCTTTGACTGATCAAAGTAGCCTTATATGTCAAAGGGTTATATGGAATCTCCTCTCATTTTTGATTTTTAATGCATAAAAGGCCACTTCCGATGTCTTTTCATGTTTATAACTCCCTTTTATCAGTCTCAAATTCTACTATATCAAGAAAGTCTTTGACATTTGTTTTAACACTTTAATTGCCATTATTATAAATTTTGCATGAAGATTGGACTAATAGAATTGCAGCTTATCCAGTCATCACTCTTGCAATGTAATGAACATTAGATAACACGAGACATACATAATCAGTCCATAGGAGCATAATCTAATCTAATTGTCGCAATAAAAGTAAGACATTAACAAAAATACTGTGAAATGCGAAATATTCGTGGCAAAAAATGTAATTATCTTGGAGGAAATGACCACTTTCGTGGAGATATCACTTCATGGGTCCCCCCTTTACGTTAATATGAAGTACAAAAATGTGCTTATTGTCTTATTGTCTTTGAGGATGCAGTTTTATGGATATTTGTTAACCACTGTGGAAAAACAACTACTATTTCGGAGTCTACGGTACATTTGTAGAAACATTTAAATAAAAGGTGACTGGTGGAGAAAATAAAATAAAAACAAGAAAATAAGTCAAGACAGAGATATTGTAAATAAAGCAGTGGATAATTGTACAATTTGCAATTTTCCTTATCAGAGCTCTTTTTTTATTGTCTGATTTGATCCTTTAGATACGAATGAGCTTTCATTTAAAGTCTCATAAATGTCACATATATGTGCACCAAGATATTTGTGAACGGTCTGACTACTTCTGTTGACAAGTTGGGTAATTTGAAAATAACTTCATATGGCCTTCTCACCGAACATCAAAATCTTTCTCACTTTTGTAGCAACCACACATTGCCAACTATCTTTGCTTAATTTCGGTAGAACACATTATCCTTCAAGCACTAACATTATAAGGTCACCAGTAGAAAGAAGTTCGGAAAAGACGTTTTTACTTCTGAAATAGTAATAATTGTCGTTTGAGTTCATTTAACAGTATTTCTTCCAAAGTGTTATTATTTTAAGAATAACAGTTATACCGTCGCCCGAAATTAAAAATAAAGACCTATGTGTGTATGGATGGATGGATGGGTTGATGGATGGCTCATTTCATGAATGGAAAGGTGATCTTTTGTTTAAGAAGTTGTGTGAGTGTCAATCAAATACAACGACATCTACTTATGATAAGAAGTACAACAGTAATAGCTCCATCGACTGTCCTCCTTTTTGTTGTCGTGAATGGTCTCGATCCCTGTATAACTCTACTTCTACCACAGCTGAATTTAACAATGTCGTCATATTCATTGACATAACCTGTATAGAAATCAAATCAATTTAAAACTACAGAACATAAACGCGTAATGTGTTTAATATGCTTTTTTCTCCAACTAATATGAAGGACGACTTTAACTTGTAGTCAATTGTGTATGTTCTTCAGTGATGACAACAATATATGAAGGATCAAAGGTCTATTTATAAGAAAATTGGTTTATGTCATAGTTGCTCGCATAACAGTAGAGTTGACCCTTTGTATTATGCAACCATTATGCATTAAAGTGACTGCAATAATTTAGATCTATCTATCTATCTGTATGTCTGTTTGTCTGCCTATCTGTGTCTGTCTATCTATCTATCTATCTATCTATCTATCTAATGGAAACGAAATTGTTTTTCCATGCCATCTTCTCTTCCATTTCACCATTGTATGTTTACACTACATAACGCCATACCTTATGGTAATTATACAATTCTATTCGGAAATGCTTGTCAAATAAAGCTTCTCTTCTGTTCGGTTGTTTTCGGTTGCAAAGAAAATGTGGGAATATGTGCAACAAAAATAATTAGGCTGCTAGACAGAAATTTAAGCCAAACACTGAGGTGTAGACTAAACCTGTTATTTACATATTTGACTCGCTTCCCTTCACAACTATGGACGTATAGGTACAAACGTATCTTTTTCAGACGAAAATAAATCAAGTAAAATAATGAGGTTCTTAAGGCATAATTGCTAACATACCATATATCATTTTGCTCAAAGCCTCTTACCACTCCATGAACAGGTTCGTGGTATAGTGACACAAATTTGGTAAAAATACTCATCAGAGTCAAGAGATATGTTAGTCCAGAGGTGGCATTTTTATTGTCCATTTCCATGTCATAGATTGATGCACATAAATCAAGATCTGAGAAATATAAAACTTACCAGCATTACTCTTTTTGGCACATGTTTTCACGGGTTTACCTCCATATTGCAAAATATTAAACACCCATACAGCTTTGTTCCAATCTAGCTTGAAGTGCTGTTTAGAGTCAGCTTTACAGGCCGTTTCGCGGGTTTTCAAATCTGTTTGAACATGTTTCAATCTCTCACATTCTCTTAGGCCTCCGAAACTTAGACCAAAGTTGGCAAATTACGTTACTACACTCATCTATATAACCATTTATTTAACTGATCTGAGTGTGACATTATTCTCGGCGGATACTTCAAATTAACATATATCCATGTTTTGTATTTTAACAACTTTTGTCAAAGTGAAGCTCCTCTCCAGACCTATTCCAAACTTACTTCAAGTTTCACTCCTTGCAAAATCTCGTCTCTTGTAAATACCCTATAGCCCACTTGTGTATTGGACTAACTTTGACACGCATTGGGTCTCTGTTTCACATTGAAACGGACACAGAGTTCTGCTTCTGCTTTTTTAAACACCAGAAAAGCAAAGAACAACAATACATTACTTTGACGCATCGCACAACATAATTTCGAAAACGGTTGTAGAAATACCATATACCGACTGAGTGACGTTACGTAATGCTTAGTTCCAGATTTGGTGTAAGCCACGGATCAGAGGACATGTGCGAGACTGAAGTGTCTGAAAACTTGAAAAGGCTTGGAGACCCTGTTGAAAATGGCAAATTGGCGTACACTTCACGCTAGATTGCTACTATAGCAGTCTGATCATTAAGATAGATAACAACATAAAAACGTATTTTTATTGTACTTCGTACATCAAGGTACGACTTTGAAAACTCCTGTCATAAAATACATCAATTTTATTTTTCTCTTTAACATTTATGTGCATCAGTATCTGTCTTGTGAACAGAAATTATTTAATATATCGACATTTTAATAGTTGTCGATGTTAATCAATAAATGTTGTAGTGTAATATGACATTTTGGTAAAATAAAATAAACTTTGCAGCAGCTGGATGTATAATGTCACACTACATTTTCGAGATAAAAGTTTATTAGAGTTATTAAGTCAGTAAAACGTCCTCTGGTCTATTTTCAGATACAAAAGCTAGTACACTTGAATATGCAATACCATTACCCGATGAACAAACTTGTACTGTTACCAATGATATCGATATTAAACAATTGTCATGATCTGTAAAAGCTTTATCATTCCGGAAAATCATGACTTGAGATACTTTAAAAAAACACCTACTTTACTGCTAATTTACTTGAAAATCGGTACTCAGTATTTCAGAAGTACTGCATGCTTGCAAACGTGTTTATAACTATGGAGAAGGTTTTTGTGAATATTGCAGATAGTTTTCAGCTGCTGAATTTAAAGAACTAGTAACTAGTTATGCAGAAACAAGGTGTATCTTTATGCAAAATACTACAGGTCTAACATACAAAAGCTTTTCAAATCTAAGTTAAGTCATATGTGATTAGTATATGATGTGCTGATGGTCAAAACAGTACATCTGTTACTATGCCTAATTCAATGTTTCAAATTTATTTGATAAATTAATCTTAGAAGAACAAAATTATGAGAGTTGCAGAGTTGCAACAATGTTTCTATAATGTATTTTATGTTATTATAGGCTCATTTTTCTCTGTTAACTTTATAATGTCAGAATCGTGTAGTATTTTTCCATATTACACAGCTTTATATTGCACGACACGTGTCTCTAAAAATAGTATAGAATATTAGGAATTACTTTGTAAATAAACCAATGAACTCTCATGTAGAAGCCGTTTATCTTTTAGTTTATTAGATTTGCTTGTGAATGAACTAAACAAACTGTTTCGTCCATTTGAAAGTAGAGACGATAAAGATAAAGATGTTTACGGGTTCGTTGAGTCCAAAGTGAAACTTTCATATAAGCAAACGAATGAACGTGATTTTTTCGCAATGTTTACAACACACGTGATAGACGCAGTAATTTAAAATAACATTCTGATCATTGAAATAGTTATTTAGGAAAATATTCGTAGCTCTTCGGAATTAGAAATGGTTCAGACTTTGACCTAAGCTCTCTTTGGTCTATCAAATAACACAGAAAAGCATACTGAGGCCAAGGGCTATCGCATATCTATCAGAGATTTATCAATTTACAAGTCAGTCAAAACACTAAATTCGAGACAAATTTTAAACAGAAGGTTTTAGTAGGAAAGTAAGAGCATCAGAGCCAAGAGGCCAAAACGACCAAGAAGTCTTATGTCACTGGCTAAATAATACTGGCATTGATCAGTGCTTTGCTATTTGCCCCATTTAACATTTTGATATAATGTTAGGCTAGCGATAGAAACCATACAGGTCATAGCTATGGTCGCTCTAGCAAAGAGCATTCAATTGACAGGGCATAACATGTCTGCTTTAGCTGATTATGAGAATGACAATAACTAAACGTACATTGATGCATCTTGCATTTCCTGAAGAAGTACTTTCTTAGTTAGATCTGCAAATCAAAATGACGTGACCCATATCACAGATTCCAAGACTTTATTCACAGAACGAAATTGTACTGCAATTCTGACTACCATTCCAGCTGAATTAACAATCTCCTTACTGCACTAAAAACGAAATGAATGTGATATTCCATATTGTCTGTTTGATAATTTCAATTTAAAGAATTCCTATTTTAAACATATTTTATTGTGATTCCAAACAATAAATGACTGAACAGAACCATGGCACCAGTTGATTCAACAGCTTAAATCACATGTACATTGAATTAACCTAATAAATCCCGTTAAAAGCAGAACTTATTCTGATCGACAAAATAGGAAAACAAAATACATCCATCACAGAGGAACTGGAAAAGTTGTTTCAATGCGCATTCATTCACATAATGGCTAAATTTTAATTTTAAGTACAGCAAAACGAGAATTTTTTAACCAATGAGGAGAGCGGGACCCAGTTCAAAGGTTCCTGATCGGTACTCTATGCGCATTAATATTGTTACTGTGCATTGATGAATCTATGGTTGTGTATTTTTTTGGGAATGTGACATAAATTCTATTACTTTGATTCTAGTAATTTGTTCGTTTTATTATTAAACCTTAGACAGAAAAGCAAAACGAGTGTATCATTAAAAGGTTACTGCATTTGTATGTTTAAATATTAATTCGTTTCTTCGGAGCAATACTGTACTCTCAAGGTCGAACAGTATTGCACAGAGAAAAGACTCGTTCATATTTCCCCATAAAAATACAGTAACCTGTAGCTATCAATTTAGATTAGACTATGTTCATGGAGATGGTAAATTTTGTGTTGACTAGTGATTTGGTTTGGTTATGAAAATATAAAAAAATTGTCGGATACATTAGTAGACTACTGTGATAAATACCAACTTTATCAAATATAAAATTCAGTCAGCTGATAAACATCTTATAATGATATTGCAAGAGAGCGAGAGATAGACAATGAAACAAAAACGTGAATGTTGGTCAGAACTGTGCAGATAAGAAGGATAATAAAAATTGGTCATAATATTGTACTTGCAACAGCATAAGATTTGAAAAACGAATACCGTGTAACAATAAACAGTCATTAATATATAGGAGGTGATTTAATTTACTTTGTAATTTACGTTTGAAAAACGATTATGAATTTCTAACCCTTTTTGTTTCTGTGTCTACACATTGGATCAAAGATTGAAACAAAATGACCATGCTAGAATAAATAAAATTGCATTATCAACTAATAAAGAAATAACTTCTCCAGCTGTATTCAAAAGCTAGTTTATTATGTTCCCACTTGTTTAGTTAATTCAAAACACATAGCAATATTTATGGTTAGGTGTTTGTTTACAGCCCGAGGGAAAGCAAGACTGTGGACACAGATAACGGAATCAGGAATGATACTGCAAGGCGAGCGTGTTTCGAGTTCGGCCCCAGGGAAGAAATAATAACATACACCATGATTGTTGTTGCAGGCCACTTTTAGTGACGAGTATAGATTATCTATAGAAATAAATATGAAAGTTACTGATATGATGGTTTACATACGTAATGAAGCTCAAGTGCTTGAAATTTGGGGCTCAGACAGCCACACAATATAAATAAAAACCACATAAAATATCAATAATAAAATAATAATAAAATACACAATGCGAACGAACGATTGACTATTGTGCCAGAAGATTATATTAATGGACAGTAATAAAATTCGTTATTGTTCATGAAGTGTGATCCATAAAATTCCCCGCATCTCTTTATGTACATACTTATACACACATATACACATACATATAATATATATACACACATATACCTACATACATATCTACATAACTTTTATATATGCAACATCATAAAAATTGAATGCCTACACTCGAATAAATACACATACATATATATGGGAGGTTGTGTAGGGGCGGAGGTGGGAGTTAAAACTTAAAATTCCACACCAAATATTTTCAGAATCTAGGATTACGTCACTGCTCCTCTGCTGTTCAGTTGAAAGTGACGCTAATTACCATTCAGTTACTGTGCGCAGTTGCAAGCCCTGACTAATGAATGGCCAGTGAAACCCATGTGACCACTACGGGGCAATTCAATTGGCCCTTCCGGGTTATGTTTACTGTCATAACAGAGTAAGGTAAAAGGTAGGCCCAACCTCCTCACACCAACCATAAATGTACTTACGCAGGCGTAAGTAGTTTTATGGTTATGTGTTTGTTTATAGCCCGAGCGTGTTTCAAGTTCGGCCCCAGTAAAGAAATAAGAACATACACCATGATTGTTGTTGCAGGCCACTTTTAGTGACGAGTATAGATTATCCATAGAAATAAACATGAAAGTTATTGATATGATGGTTTGCATACATAATCAAGCTCAAGTGCTTGAAATTTGGGGCTCAGACCGTTCCCATACAGAGAGCGCTCGCCACATCTAACGCTCTCTGTGTAGCCCCAAAATGAAACAAGGGGGCGGGTACCTGCATCAACAAAGCGAAGTAAACATGGAATGAAAAACAAGCATAATAAAGAAAGGATAATAATTATATATCCCAGACTATCTAGGCCATACATCTAAATCACGATATAAAGTAACAACATTGTAAACATAAATGAACATATATCCCATGTACCAGCATTCAGATAATGCCGAATTGTGCACCCGCGATAAAGCATGTATTACATGTGAGAAATGCTCTTCATTGAACCCATATGAAGAGCAATGCTCTCATGAGGTGAATGGCTGTCTGGGTCTGTGCACCCACCAGACCTAGACGAAGAATTGAAAAGCAGAACCAGGTAGTAGGAAGTGATATGTAATGCGTACAACAATGTAAGTCCATACATGCAAATACATTTTTTTTAAAAAACCTAAAAGCAAAGCATCGTTAACATATTGGAGCATATATATCATGTGTACAGGTATACAGATAATACTGAATTGTGCACCCGCACAAAGGTGTGTATTACACGTGCGAAATGCTCCACAATGAACCCATATGAAGAGCAGTGCCCGTATGATTAATAACGTGTACAACAACGGAAGTTCATACATGCAAATTAAAATAAAAGTAAAACATTGTAAGCATAATGGAACATGTATATCATACAGATAATGCCGAATTGTTCACCCTCAAAAAGGGGGTGTATTACATGTGCGAAATGCTCTTCAATGAACCCATACGAAGAGCACTGCCCATATAATGGGTATTGCTGTCTTGGTCTGTGCACCCACGAGACCTAGACGAAGAAATGAAAAGCAGAACAAGATAGTGGAAAGTGATATGGAAACAAGTAACTCGACGGGAGTCCATACATTCAAATTAAAAAAATATATATATATATATATAAACATTGTAAACATAATGTAACATATATATCATGTGCACAGGTATCCAGATAATGCGGAATTGTTCAGTTCATGTCGCGAAAAGGGAGTATCACATAGCGTCCAACGCCATTGGAAGAATGTTTGAATGTTCCGCACGAGGGTCACACCTCCAATGAACCGTGTGATGTGAACGGCTGTACGGGTCTGTGAACCCACGAGACCTGAAGAAAAAGAAGAATACGAAGGCAGACACGGCAGTAGGATGTGCTATGACGACTTGTACAAAAATTTACTGATCGAATGCTTATATATTGGTTATGTAGGTGAATTACATATGCAGAGTTTCTTACTTCAGTTTTTCTTGTGAGAGTCATTAAAAGAATTTTGGTTTATTTATACTGTGAACGTGGAAGCTGCAGAGACAGTGCCTTGCCGAATTATTGTGAATTGTTTTAAAGACTTGGATATTTATTTAATTTCATCGGACTACCTCGAAACATTCAACTACAACTGTTGTCTAATGTTGTAAAGCGCTTAGAGCTTCTAAAGATTAGGCGCTATACAAAGTCCTCATTGTTATTATTATTATTTTGTTATTGCAAAGTTATCGAAAAATCAAAGTATTCCTATTCCAGCATTTACATAGTATTTAAATAATGAACTATTAGTAAATTAGATAATTAACAAAGAAAAAACAACCCTGACATTAATTTCAGTTTTGAAATAGGTCAAGATTAAAAGGTCAGTGATATTTAAAAACAGTTTTCTGCCACCAGTACCAGAAGCAGAAAGGTTTCTACCACCAGCACTAGGACCGGAAAGGTTTCTACCACCAGCACTAGGACCGGAAAGATTTCTACCACCAGCACTAGGACCGGAAAGATTTCTACCACCAGCAGTAGGACAAGAAAGTTTTCTACCACCAGCACTAGGTCCAGAAAGTTTTCTACCACCTACGCTAGGTCAAGAAAGTTTTCTACCACCAGCGCTAGGTCCAGAAAGTTTTATACCACCAGCCCTAGGTCCAGAAAGTTTCTACCACCAATACTAGATGCAGAAAGGTTTCTGCCACCAGTACCAGGACCAGAAAGATTTCTACCACCAGCACTATGACAGAAAGGTTTATACCACCAGCGCTAGGTCCAGAACGTTTTCTACTACCTGCGCTAGGTCCAGAATGTTTTCTACCACCAGCTCTAGGTCCAGAGAGTTTTCTACCAACAGCGCTAGGTCCAGAAATTTTCTACCACCAATACTAGATGAAGAAAGGTTTCTATCACCAGCACTAGGGCCAGAAAGGCTTCTACCACCAGCGCTAGGTCCGGAAAGTTTTCTACTACCTGCCATAGGTCCAGAAGGTTTTCTACCACCAGCGCTAGGTACAGAAAGTTTTCTACCAACAATACTAGATGCAGAAAGGTTTCTACCACCAGTGCTAGGTCCAGAAAGGTTGCACCTTTTGCATAGTTCTTCTTTTAATTTTCTTTTTCCATTCCTTTGACACAGATGTAATAAAGTAAATTTGGAGTAATCATAATGAACAGTGATGATATTATTTCTTGTTTCTTTTACGCCAGTAGGACAGTGATCAATTTCACATGCACTTAAACTGTTTAATATTGTATTGTTACTGGCTTGTGCTACAGTAACTATTCAACTGCAGTAACATGCTGTTGCTAGTTTAAAGTGCATTTAAGACAATTTTCAGTAGCTTTGATACCAGGACTACCAAAGTGTTTGCTATTTATGAATATGGCCAAAGTAAAAGTATTTTAAAAAATGAGTTTTAGCACAATCAAGATACTGAAGTTCAGGCAGGCAAATGAAACCAATTCACTAGATTTTCACAGAGTGTTGGGTAAATGACACCAATTCACTAGGTGTTCACAGAGTGTTGGGTAAATGACACCAATTCACTAGGTGTTCACAGAGTGTTGGGTAAATGACTCCAATTCACTTAGGTGTTCGGACACTGTTGCACTGATATAATTTCTCAACTATAGCATGTTAAGAGCTAGTGAATAGACGTTTTTTGCCTTCTTGCCCTGCAATATTATGTTTGCATCAAACTGCGACTGTGTTTGCCTCATTACAACATTATGTTACAGTAAAAAGATCCTCCAAAACAGAAAACAATCTGAAGAAAATGTAATCCACATATAAAACCTATGAGTGCTGTAATAATTTATATAACAAAATAATAATAACGGGCCAAAAAATGTATTGTTTAGTCAACTTTATATAAAATTTTCACTCTAATATATTTTATAGTTTGTTATTCATATGTAGTTTATTAAGTTAAATTTCACATACATTTTTTAACAGGATATTCTATATTAGGTTCATCAAAATTTACGTTGTCCACTCTGGTGTTATAGCATATTAGAATTCTCTCTTAAATTTATATGCTAACAGAACTTTATACTCATTTGGTTCCACTTTGTCATCAATTATTCCACATACACTGAATTTCACACAAAACTAATAAGACTGAAAAGTCAGCTGTGAGAGCTTATTCACATTTGTTTCCATACAGACCTTAGCCTTTGCTAAATTTGATAATCTTATGTGTTGAAATGACCACAATATACATCTATTTAAAAATGTTATTCTTAGTCAATAACCGTTCGTGCTAAACCTCTCCTCGTATCTATTTTCGTGCGTACCTCTCTTTCCGCTTTAGCCTCATAACGACTATACACCGGATTCACTTTCTATTGGACAAGCACAGCTGGCTGCGTCATGCTTAATCTTAGTCAGAAACTCGTTGAATAACTCTGTCTGGTTTTATGATTTCTGGGTAGTTGTCGCTTTTTCGTAGTAATATTTAATCGCCCGGATGTTTAGCCCTCAGAGTGTAATGCTAGGCGCAGTGCTGTCTCGTACAGGACTTGTTGCATTTTTCCATACTTCACTGAGGTAACCGCACACACTTCTGTGTCCCACGCAGAATCATGGTGCTATATAATAGAGATTAATTTTTTTCCCAACAAGCAATTAAAAACATGAAATACAGGACTGTATTATATAGCATCTCTGTCATTGCAAGGATAGAATAAAATCTTGCCTATGGAATATGATCCAGGAAGATTGATTATTCTTCGACATTATCTTGCTAGTCGAATTAGGAGCGTCCATCAATTGATGCCAGCAACAAAGTTACTGTGTCCCAGATCGAATGTCGCTCTGTACGAACTCATCGAACGAGTCCGAAGAGACTTCAAGGCGATCCCCAGAAAACATCATGCGCGTCATAGTACTTTTCAGGGTTGACTAAGGGTGGTAAACTTTGTTTAGAGGGTTTGGATTCTAGTTCACTCATGTCCTCTTCAAAATCACTGGCATGAATTTGTGCCAAGACTTCAGCCCTGGTACGAGGCGATAGATCACGTTTCTGCCTCTTACTTTCTTCTTCTTTCTTCTCAAATGAATTGGATCATTTCATCTCGATAGCAAAAAGTCAAATGACTAAAGTTTAAATACCATGGACTAATTTATAGTCATAGCAGACCAGCGTATATAAAGGGTATGTGTCTTGTCCTTTCACTATTCATTTCACTCTCAAACTGAGCACAACGATGGAAGAGACTACCAAGATCGAACGTTTCATCAGAGCTTTGCGAGGGGTCATTAGAAAATTCTCTTCAGACCAGCCGAGGGACTACTCTCCTTCCTTTCAAGATAAAAGTCAAGATACTTGCTATATCTGTCAGAAGAAAGGGCATTGGTCTTCAGAGTGTCCAGACCGTCAAAAAAGAAAAAAAAGGGGTTAGAAGAGACAAAAGTCAAGATACCTGTTATTATTGTCAAGAAAAAGGACATTGGTCACCAGACTGCCCAAAAAAGAAACAAGAGGAGTCAGAAGAAGAAAGGGATTCTTCAGAGGAAGAGGAAGAAGAAGAGGAAGAAAACAGACAGTTGAAGAAAAAGAAACAGGAGAAGAAAAGAAGGGAAGAAAGTGAGGAGGAAGAGGAGGAAAAGACTATGACGGTGAAGAAATTAAAAAAACAGAGAGTGAACAATGAGACAGAATAAGTCTATGAACTTTTTAAAGTGCTCTGTTGTGAATTGTGAATTGTAAATATTTATAAAAGAATAAATTAATTATAAAAGGTAAGTGTCTTTGGGTTTTGATTTTAAAATAAGAACCTACACTCACGCACACTCATACACAGACAGGTACTATTGGGTAAAATGGTTTTTTTTAGTTATTGGCGATTGAAAGTCTATCTCTTTTCGAGAGACGTGGATGGCCCTGAAAAGGGCCTTTTTTGGTGTAAGGGGTGAGTTTAAACAATCAACTTTAACTGTCTTAAGCCTTTGCCATGGCCAAGGCCTACTTCTGGACTGCGTACTGTTGATGATGATTTCGTTGAAATCACTAAGGGTGGTGCAGTAGGCGTAGTCACAGGGTTGGAGTGTTTAGCTTGGGAAGGTCGTATTCTCTTCGGCCGTAATAAAGAAGTCTGATACATTGTTTCAGACTTCTTAACTCCGCTAAAATGTCTAACAGTACCGTGACCGTTTGATTTTGACACCCTTGTTTCTTTGCTGCTGCTTCTTCTTGTTGTTGTTTTTTTCTTACCTCTTCTTCTTGCTGCTGTTGCTGTAGGAGAAAAGCTTGTTCCGCTTCCTTTTGCTGTTGTATAAATTTCTCCAATTCTTCTTTCTGTCTCTGTCTAAAATTTTCCATGTGCGGTAATGAAGGAGAAGGTGACGAAGGTTCAGGAACAAGTTCTTGCAAGGTAAAAAAATCCACAAAATCCCAATTCACCTCTTCTGAAAGTAAGTCTGGGTTCCCTTGGGTAGTCTCCACCATCAGTGCACCCAAACTGATCGTTTTCTGAGTTTCCGTCATGTTGAAAAACTGTCGCTTAGATTGACTGCGCACAGGCGCTAGCGAATCTGTATAGACTATGTGACGTCACAGACTGCTCTCTTCGGATTGGACGTGGGCTGACTGAATTTTGTAACGCGTGTTTGGATTGGTCAACAAACTCAATCCGTTTCAATCCTTCCTCCCCCTATAAATAAGTACAGTTCACTGCATTCCTTCACCTGTTACTCAGCACCCCAACATGTGGACCGACGTACAATCTTCAACGCTTGTGTCTTCGATGATGTTCCGGACGGACATATCAATGTATGTCCGATCCAACTGGACAGTTATCCACAGGACAGACACCAGCCTGTGGATGCGAAGAATCTTATGTGGAGCATCAAGGATGCCTCAAAAGAGTCTTAATCTATGGTCCTGCAGTCAGACGCAGCCTAAGGTCAAGAAGAAGATGTCACAGATGCCCTTTATGTTAAGGGTATATTAACATAAAACCAAAGGCCCTTTTCAGGGCCATTCCTATCTCTCGAAAAGATCTTGACTTTCAAATGCCTACCCCTTTTTTATTTTTTTGTTTAAAAAAATAATAAAAAAATAGAGACCCCTCCCTGTTTCAATTTTCGCCTGTTCCATTTTCATAGACCCATCAGGTCGGGACCTTATTAAAATAGGGTCCCGACCCTGTTCCATTTCCCCTAGTCCCAAGACAGTCCCACGATTTATTCCCCATGTTCAATTTCCCTTGTCCCTAGAGTGAATAGTTTTTTTTCTTTCTCCCATGTTAAATTCCCCTTGTCCCTAGAATGGATATTTTTTTTCTCCCATGTTAAATTACATAGTCCCCAGAGTGGATATACCCTTTTTAACATGGAAGTTCCCTAGTCCCTAGACTGTCCCTATTCACTACTACCATTGTCATTACCAGCCTGAAACCCAATTTAATGCCATTTGTATAAATTCATTTCAAATAAATATTATGATATAGTTGAAGTGTAAAGTCAAGCAAGTATTCTGTTTGCAGATTTTACATTTTAGATATTATAGTAAAGTCATATTTTCTCTTGTTTAGTAAACTTTATTGCAACTGGTTCCAAAATAGTAAACCTTATTTAATGTTCATTCATCAGAATAGGTATTAATACAATCCCGAATTAACTGTATGGTACTAAAATATACCCTGATCTTGTGTGAGATTGTAATATACAGAACTATACCTCAAGACAACAATAATATATTGAATTTATATTGTATCAAGACTGTCATGGTTATGAACTCCAACTTTATTCAGGTTTTTTCATAATAAATGATCATCTTGTGCTATGGTTGAAAAGAAATCAAAGTTCAGTTTAACTCCATTCTCTCCACATTTGTCAGTTGTTAGAGGCATACTCATCCTCAGTGTTATAGTAAAATGTAATCTTATTTGGATCAATCTTGGAGGTGTAATATATGAATGGAGAAAGAATATTATCATCCAGATTAAAATATGTTTTATTCAGACTCTACTAAAAATTTTAGTTGGATATGGGTTACGGAGCCTGATGTGTACGAACAAAGCAATGTGTACCATGACCTTTTTAATTTAACATTTTAAACTCCTGCAGAAGAAAGAGATTTTTTAGATCCATTAAACTGTATTAACAAAAACATTTCTTCAGTATGATTTTCATTTACTTAGTATTGACAAAACTCATATTTTAAAGTTGTTGTTTTTTTGTGTTTGGTTTGGCCTTTTATGGTAAACCAACACAAGTAAGTTATTTAGTGCCAAGGCACTTTAAGTATAGTGCCTTGCCCAAGGACACACCATGGTAGCTAACCCAGGTTGGTCTGATGGTAGAATTTGAACCTACCTTATTTCACAGGTCCAGAAAGCTAACCACTGAGCCACTACAGCTCCCCATCTTATAGTGGAATGCTGGTATACTTTATGATCAAGAAGGATGGGTTGGGGTATGCATGTTGCATCTGAAAAAAGTGATGGAATTTTTGTTTACATAATATTTTAGTCATACAATATGAATCATTTTCTATAGATTTAAGATGTATCAGATCAAGTTAAGAAAAATCATATATTCTGTTTCCTGGGAATGTACTAAAATTCACTGTTATTGTTTGATTTTTTGGTAGTAAGCTTACTTGGTATTTTTTTCTTTTTAACTTGAGTACCTAATTTGTTAACATCCTATTCTAAATCTTCATAGTTCTGTCTATTAAGTGACAACTGTTGATACATGTAGGGAAGTTTTTGTTCATAACTTTTGATTTTTGTGATTCTGGAAGTTGCAGTATTTGTTGTTGTATTATTAACCATTTCAGTAATTTAATGAATGCAGAGTATACTGTTCTATAAATGAAATTTAAGTGAAAATAATGTAAAAGTATGTTTCACTGCAAATATAAATTGTTTAAAATAATATATCATTTATCATATGACTATTCAATTGTGGTAACTAGTATTCCATCCAATATCTATATATTAAAATATGTCTTTTCATACAGCTGGTGATCATTTAGATACAAGTCCAACTGAACATAATCAAATTATCAATGCAGGTGTTTTTATTAGTAGTAGTATTGCAAGTATAAGTGTTAGTATTAAGATTTCATATACAGGTATGATAAGTGTATCATAATAGTAGTAAAGTGGGGCACATTAGGGACAATGGGACTTAGCATTAAAAAGACCCCTGGGTCAGATTAGGGACATTGGAAATTTAACATGGAGAGAAATCGTGGGTCACTTTAGGGACAATGGGAATTTAACATAGAGTTTGGGTCTGTCTAGGGACAAGGGAAATTAACATGGGGAATAGAGTTTGGGCTTTTGGGATTTTTTTAAAAATTTTTTTAAATTTAAATTTTAATTTAAATTTAAAAAAGAAAAAAAGGGGTAGGCAATGGAAAGGCTATCTCTTTTCGAGAAATATGGCTGGTCCTGAAAAGGGCCTTTGGGTTTATGTTAATGTATTCATTAACATAAAGGGCACCGCATTGATCTTCTTCTTGTCCTTAGGCTGCGTTTCACTGCAGGACCGTAAATCAGGACTCTTTTGAGGCATCCTTGTCTTTCTACGTAGATCCTACGTATCCACAGACTGGTGTTTGTCCTGTGGACAAAAGTCCACTTGGATCGGACATACATGGGTATGTCCGTCCGGAACATCATGGAAGACACAAGCGTAGAAGATTGCACATCGGTCCACATCTTGAAGCGACGAGAACAAGTGAATCAATGCACTGAACTGCGCTTATTTATAGGTAGAGGCAGGATTGAAACAGATTGAGTTCATTCACCAATCCAAACACGCGTTACAAAATTCAGTCAGCCCGCATCCAATCCGAAGAGAGTAGTCTGTGACGTCAGTTGGTCTATATAGATTCGCTAGCGCTTGTGTGCAGTCAATCTATGCGACAGTGATTCAACATGACGGAAACTCAGAAAACGATCCATTGGGGTGCACCAGCAGGGGAGACTGCCCAAGGGAACCCGGACTTACTTTCAGAAGAGGTGAATTGGGATTTTGTGGATTTTCTTACCTCGCAAGAATTTGTTCCGGAACCTTCGTTACCTTCTTCATTACCGCAAGTGGAGAATTTTAGACAGAGACAGAAAGAAGAATTGGAGAAATTTATGCAACGACAAAAGGAAGCGGAACAAGCTTTTCTCCTACAGCAACAGCAACAGCAACAAGAAGAGGTAAGAAAAAAACAACAGCAAGAAGAAGTAGCAGCAAAGAAACAAGAGGGTGAAAATCAAACGGCTACGGTACTGTTGGACATTTTAGCGGAGTTAAGAAGTCTGAAACAAATGTATCAGACTTCTTTATCACGACCGAAGAGAATACGACCTTCCCGAGCTAAACACACCAACCCTGTGACTAAGCCTGTCGTACCACCCTTAGTGATTTCAACCCAATCATCAGAAGTAGGCCTTGGCCGTGGCAAAGGCTTAAGGCAGTTAAAGTTGATTGGTTAAACTCACCCCTACACCAAAATAAAAAGGCCCTTTTCAGGGCCACCCACATTTCTCGAAAAGAAATACAATTTCAATTTGCCAATAACTCAAAAATAAACCCCACCCATTTTACCCTTATAGTACGTGTCTGTGTATGAGTGCGTGAGTGTAGCTTCTTATTTTAAAATCAAAACTCAAAGACACTTACCTTATATCATTCATGTATTCTTTTATCCATTTTTTACAATCCAATTCACAATTCACCACAGAACACTTTAATTAAAAGTTCATTGACTTCTTCTTTCTCCTTGTTTAGTCTCTCTGTTTTTTAATTTCTTCACCGTTTTTTCCTCATTTTCTTCCCTTCTTCTTTTCTTCTCCTGTTTCTTTGCTTCTTTTAAATAGAATTGTCTTCTTTCTTCCTCTTCTTCCTCTGAAGAAACCCTCTCTTCTTTCGAAGAATCCCTCTCTTCTTCCGAAGAATCCCTCTCTTCTTCTGAAGAATCCTTCTTTTCTTCTGACTCCTCTTGTTTCTTTTTTGGGCAATCTGGAGACCAATGTCCTTTTTCTTTACAATAATAACAGGTATCTTGACTTTTGTCTTTTTTAGCCCCTGTTTTTTTTCTTTTTTGACGGTCTGGACACTCTGAAGACCAATGCCCTTTCTTCTGACAGATATAGCAAGTATCCTGACTCTTATCTCGAAAGGAAGGAGAGTAGTCCGTCGGCTGGTCTGAAGAGAATTTTCTAATGACCCCTCGCAAAGCTCTGACGAAACGTTCCATCTGGGTAGTCTCTTCCATCGTTCTCCTCGGTTTGAGAGTGAAATGAATAGTGAAAGGACAAGACACACCCTTTTTATATACGCTGGTTTGCCATGACTATAAATTAGTCTATGGTGTTTGAACTTGAGTCATTTGACGTTTTGCACTCAAGATGAAACGATCCTATTCATTCGAGAAGAAAGAAGAAGAAGAAAGTAAGAGGCAGAAACGTGATCTATCGCCTCGTACCAGGGCTGAAATCTTGGCACAAATTCATGCCAGTGATTTTGAAGAGGACATGAGTGAACCAGAATCCGAACCCTCTAAACCAAGTTCACCACCCTTAGTCAACCCTGAAAAGTACTATTCCATTCGAGAGACGGAAAAGCGCTCCTCTAGAAAATTCAGAACCACGGCTTACTCCTACACGGTGAAGTTTAAAGATTTCAAGGCCGACGTACCCTTGGAGAAAGCAGAAGGGTTTATCACCGAGATGTGGGATTCTTTGCTCACCGCACTCAAGCGACAATGTCAACCCAAAGAAGACGATCGCTTGACACTATCCATAGATCACGATGGTTTGAAATCCCCTGTTTGGATCGAGTTTAGCAGACCCGCAGAACTAACCCCTTCCAAAGTCATGGACAAGATTCAACACGTACAACAATCTAATGACCAGTTTGACATCACCGATGGTAAAGCCACACTGAAAATGGCTCACGTCTCTCTTCCTCAAGGGACAGGACGCAAAAAGGTCCTACTGGTGAACGACCTTCGCAACACCAAAAAGAGTCTCGTCCGAATTAACAACCCTCAAGACCAGATGTGCTTAGCCCGTGCCATCGTGGTGGGACGAACCTATGCCAACAAGAACGACACGGTAGAATGGAAAAGAACCTGGGAGAACATTCGAAAATCGAACCGAACCAAACAACGAAACGAAGCAGAACTCCTGTTGCAACAAGCTGGCCTGTCCAAAGACACACCCTGTGGCATTCCTGAGATGCAAAAATTGCAAGATGCCCTGGCTCCACGCTACACCTTGAAAGTGCACCCTCAAGAAATGCGCGGGCCTCTGTTGTTTCGAGGCCAACATTTTAAGGACGGAAAATACATTCATGTTTATCATCACGATGACCATTTCGATACCATTACCAGTATCACTGGATTCCTGGGATATGCTTATTATTGTGAGAAATGTGACTATGGTTATAATAACCGAGAGCAACACAAACATTGTGGATGGAAATGCTCAGGATGTTTGGCCTCTCCACCCTGTCTGAGCGAAGAACCAGTGCCTTGTTCGACTTGTCTGCGCACGTTTGTCAGCCCTACCTGTTACCAACAACATTTGAAAACACAAGGTTCACAGAAGAAATGTGCTTGTCAACTCCTGAGATTGTGCCCTACCTGTGGACAAGGCATACTTACCAATAATGCCAAGGCACACGTATGTCGAGGAAAGAAAAAATGTCACATTTGTCACCACATCGTGGACTTGGAACACCAATGCTACGTGCAAAAATACCAACCCCCACCAGAGAAAGAGGACGGTCACAAGAAGAAAGGCAATTTCATCTTTTTCGATTTCGAATGCATGCAAGAGACTGGCATTCACATCCCTAATTTCTGCGTGGCTCATCGAGCATGCGAGAAGTGCATTCAAGAACCTATCTTCAGTCATTACCCTCACTGCAGCAAGATTCCTGGAGGGCGTGAAAAAATCTTTCGGGGACCGAACACGTTAGCCGATTTTGCCCAATGGGTTTTAGACCCCATCGACAAGACGTGGAGCCAAGAGGACATCGAACGTTACGGAGATTGTCATCGTCATGCCACGGTGATGGCTCACAATTTCTCCGGATACGATGGACAGTTTCTTTTGAGATACTATATGGAACAAGGCACCGAGCGTCCTGAAGTGACTTTGAACGGAGCCAAAATCATTTTCATGCAAGTGGGACAAGTGCAGTTTAAAGATTCGATGAGTTACTTGGCCATGCCTTTGAGTCGAATGCTTAAATCAAACGTTTGGAATGACAAATGGCTAAAGGGTACTTTCCTCACTTTTTCAATATGGAAGCCAATCAACATGCCGTTCTACCCCATTTACCTGAGGCTCACTATTACGACCCCGACAACATGCGTACCGAACAACGAGAAGCTTTCTACGCTTGGTACCAAGCTCACGCCTCGGACCCTTTCGACTTTCAGGAAGAAATGCTAAAGTATTGTCGTTCCGACGTGGACATTTTATGGCGTTGCTGTGGAAAATTTCGAGAACTGTTCATGGAACACGGAGGGGTCGATCCTTTGAAAGAAGCCTGCACCATTGCCAAAGCGTGTTCCTTAGTGTATCGACAACGATTCATGCCTGAAAACACCGTAGCTGTCATCAGTCCTCAAACGACCCACTTTGTCAAACGTCAATACTCGGTCAAAGCCCTACGTTGGTTACATTACTTGTGCGACAAGGAAGACAAGTGGATTCAGCATGCCCGCAACGGAGGGGGCGAAAAGACCATCGGAATGTATTCGGTAGATGGCTGGGACTTAGAAAACCCCAAGATCGTGTACGAGTTTAACGGCTGCTTATTTCACGGATGTCCCGTCTGTTACCCTGACCGTAGCACTAAAAATCAGTTTTTACAACGAACCATGGAAGACTTGTACCAGGACACTTGTCAGCGGCGCCTAAAGTTAGAACAGCAAGGATACCAAGTGGTGGAAATGTGGGAACATGAGTACGATCACCGTATGAAAACCGATCCAGAGTTTAAACGCCTCGTGGAAAGTTACCAGTTCATGGACCCGTTGAACCCGAGGGATAGTTTGTACGGAGGAAGGACCAATGCCACCTGTTTGCTGTACCAAGCCGACGAAGAGAAAGGAGAAGAAATCAAATACTTGGATGTGTGCTCGCTGTATCCCTACGTGTGCAAATATTGTCGCTTTCCTGTAGGACACCCACAATTGCTGACGGAACACATCGACCTGAAAAACATTCGACAATACGAAGGCTTGATCAAGTGTAAAGTTTTGCCTCCCACGAACCTATACCATCCCGTCTTACCTCACCATTGTCAAGGCAAACTGATGTTTCCCTTGTGCCGTACTTGTGCCGAAACGTGCAACCAGGACCAACCTTGCCATCACAGCCAGGAAGAACGTGCCTTGACGGGAACCTGGGTCAGCGTGGAATTGTTCAAAGCTCTGGACATGGGATACCAACTGTTAGAAGTGTACGAAATTTGCCACTTTCCCAAGACACAACAATACCACAAGGGTGACCCCACGCAGAAAGGCATTTTCGCCGACTACGTGGATGCCTTTTTGAAACTGAAGCAAGAAGCCAGCGGCTATCCGTCCTGGTGTCACACTCCCGAAGACCAAATACAATTCAAAGAGAAATACTATGAACAAGAAGGCATCTCTTTAGACCACATAGAGAAAAACGAAGGCAGGCGATCGTTTGCCAAAGTGATGTTAAATTGCTTGTGGGGTAAAATGGCACAACGACCGTGTTTACCCAAGACGGAATATTTGACAGAACCTTCCAGCTACTTCCAGATGATTCACGACAAAACCAAATACATGAAACACGTGGACGTCGTTCGAGAGGATTTGATCTTGGTCAATTACGAAGAAGATCTGGACTTTGTACAAGACGACCCTTTTGGAAATGTCATCATTGCGGCTTACGTGACAGCTCATGCTCGCTTAAAATTGTACGAAGCTTTAGAACTGTTAGAAGAACGCGTCCTGTACTTTGACACGGACAGTTGCATTTACATCCATCACCCGATTCAACAGCACCCTGACATCGAAGGAGACCGTTTAGGAGCCTGGACAGACGAGCATCCCGACGACAAGATTCTAAGTTTCGTCAGTGGTGGTCCCAAAAATTACGGCTACGAATACCGGGACAAACAAGGAGAAGTGCACACGACGTGCAAAGTGAAAGGACTGACTCTGAATCATCGTACCAGTCGAGTGGTCAACTTTGGGGTATTGAAAGAAGCCTTGCAATCGGGAGAGGATGGAAACTTTAAAGAGACCACTTATCAACCGAACAAGATTGTACGTTTACCCACTCACCACATCATCAGTCGGCCCCTAGAAAAAGTCTATCAAATCGTGTACCAGAAGCGAGTGAGACTTCCCAATCACTTTACGTTGCCGTACGGTCACGTTGGTATTGGTCTGTATATGAAAAGGAACCCTAGGCAAGATCGATAGTTCACTGTTCATTGAAGTAACTTACCATGTCGTTGACGAAGAAGAAACCAGATTGGTTAGGAGTCAAATGTTGGACATCACCGAGACCAGGGTTTTGAGGCTTGGACACAAGAGGTGGCCCAGTATGCATGAGAGTTATTCAAGGAAAAAAGTTACTTTTCAACCTGTGTTAGTGACGGTGCCAGAAGAACCCGTCACCCAGGACAGGACTGTCGTGGACAGGCCTGAAAGACCCTTTCGGGAGGACACTTGTGTGACCTTACCCCCTACTATAGAACTGGTTAGAACATTACCCAAAACATGTTGTTGTACAGACACTTGTGTTTATTCCACGTTCATGGTTATCATGTGCCTTTTATTCTTGTACTTAAGCCTTTGGCTTTTATGTATTTTTGTCTTTCGTATTCATGTTTGAAAAAAACATTCAATAAACGTGTTCTGAAAAAGTATATAAACTCTTGTCTTGTTTGTTTTTCGTGTCACAAGTGACATTTCTCACACAATGGCTACCTCTGCTGTCTCTGCTCCCTCTTCCTCTACTGTCAAAGTCATCGACGAACACTTAGATCGTGCCAGTTGGGAGGCTTTGTATCTTCGCCATCCCTTTAACATGCTCATTGCTGGACCTAGCGGTTCAGGCAAAACCGAATTCGTCAAACGTTTGATCGAACATAAACATCATTTGATCAATCAACCCCCTCAACGAATCGTGTGGTGTTACAAAGAGTGGCAATCGGCGTACAACCTCTTGCGAGAAAGTCAAGGCGATTCCATCGTGTTTGTGGAAGGCATTCCTAAAGAAGACGACGGCATCGTCTCTGACTCCCGTCAAACCCATTTGGTCATTTTCGACAACATGTTAGGAGAAGACGAAGAAGAAATTAAACTGTGGTTCACGCGCAAAGGGCATCACCGTAATGCCAGTGTCGTTTACATCACCCAATATTTGTTTCAACAAAGTAAAGCCCATCGCACCATCAGTCTCAATGCGCATTACGTGGTCTTGTTTAAAAGCCCTCGAGATAAATCACAAGTGCAAGTCTTAGCCAAACAGTTAGGAACGCCTTGGCTGACTCAGGCGTACGACGATGCCACTCAAACTCCACACGCCTATTTACTCGTCGATTTGAAACCTACGACTCCCGAGGATTTGCTATTTCGTACCCACTTGTTTCACCACTGGTGCCAAGACGGCGGGCCTGTCCTGTACACGTCTCCGTCCTCGACTTCATTTCACTCCACATAAAAAAAATCTATAAAAACCTCAGACCCTTTTTCGTCTGTCTCACTCTCAGTGCGAACATGACGTCCCTTCAGTCGCATCTTCCCGTCAAATTGATTCGTGCCTGGTATGGCATCAGTCGAGAAAAAGATCCACAAACACGAGCTCATGTCTTAGAAGCTAGTCTCAAAGAAGTCTTACGATGGTTCACGGTGACGGCACGTCAATTACTCCAAGGAATCATTCAGATTCCTCATCAAACCAAACGCTTTTTCGATCGAAACAAAGTCGCTTTGGTCCAACTGGCCGATCTCCGCATCAACACTCAAACCAAAAAACAAATCATTTTGAAACCTGGAGGGAGCGGTACTCTAGGAGGGGTCATCATTCGCTCACTCTTAAGATGGGATCCTAATGCCCCCAAAGTTATACCCAAGACAAAAGTCCAACGAAGCCCCAAGAAGAAAAAGACCAGGTCCCCAAGGAGAACTTCTCCAGTGGCAGGACCCTCCTCTGACCAGACACCACCACCCCGGAAAAAGAAAAGAAGCCCCCAGAAAAAGAAACAGAGAAAAAATCCCCAGAAAAAGAAAAGTCCACAGAAGAAAACTAGTCGCAAGAGAGGCACTTCGGCCAGGGCGCAACCTTACACTCGCAAACCACGATCTGCCACGGCAGTGACTGCGTCTCCGGCATCCTCACGTTTATCCACTTCTCCGTTGATGACACCAGGAACTGAAGAGTACTTGGAGACGTTGATCACACCAAGAACTTCTCCGTTAATGACCCCCAAAAGAACTTCCCCATTGGCAGGACCTTCCAATTTAGTGGCAGTGGCTGCTGCTCACAAAGTACCTTCTCCCAAAATCAAAGTTCAAGAAAGATCGGGCATGTTACAAGGTTTACTGGATTTGTCCAAGCAAGAACTGGCTCGATTTAGTCCGTTACGTACCCCTGCACGACGTGTCATGCCTGTCCTCAAACTAATACGACGTCAAGACAATCAGTGGCGACGCGTTCCAGTATAAAAATGGCCTGTGACCAAGTCGGGTATCAGTGTTTTTTAGTGCTCCTGAAGACTCAAAGATGTCACCCTCCAGAAAACCCCAAGGAAAGAAAAGGAAAGGACTGCCACCACGTTTAGCCAAACATGGGGACATGTTATCTGTCCTGTCCAAAGCTTCTCCACCCCTACGAAAAAAACTCATTCAAACAGCCTCCAAAGAGGTCATCGATACCGTGTGCGAATGTTGTTTGAACGTTTTGAAAGGCACGATCCCTTTGTCCAAACACCAGAAACAATGCTTAGGCAAACATCGTCACGTTCTTCGCCAAATGGTTCAAAAGAAAATTCCCATTCGTCAAAAAAAGAAGTTGTTAGTGCAACGTGGAGGTATTTTACCTCTCTTGTTAGGCCCCATACTGAAAGGAGTCTTGGGAACCATGTTGGGAGGACTGGTGGGAGCAAGATAAAAAGGCCTCGGAAGTTCCAAGATCTCAGAATCGACCCTTGACAACCCCATGCAAGGACGAAAACTAGCTTTAGTGCCTTACAAACGATGGATGGAATACCATCGGTGGCAAGAACAACACACCCCGCATTTACCTCCCAATCCCCATTTGACCGAGATGTCCCAGTTACAACACGAATTGCAGTCCTTGATGGATCGCCAAGATTTGTCCGAAACAGAAAAATCGCAAAAGTACGGTCAACTCATACAACGACTGCAACTCTTTCACCAGAAAGCTTTAGACGAAACAGCTCTACCCACTCTGAAAGATTTTAAGACCTTGATGAAAAGTCCAGCACCATCACCAGTACCAGTACCAGTACCAGTACCAGTACCACCAGTACCAGTGACCAAGACAGAAAAAGGAAAAGAAGAAGAAGAAGGGTTTCAAACTCCACCAGAAAAAGTACGCAAGTTAACAACACCACCTACCTCCAGAATTGGATGGATTAAAAAGATGAGGGCCACCCCTTCTTCATCACAAGAGAAAAAGAAAGTGAAGACAGAAGTGAAGACAGAAGTGAAACAAGAACCGATATCCCCCGCTCAGACATCCTCCTCCTCTTCAACACCTATTGCCGGTCGCACACGCAAAGCATTGCAATCCAAGAAAATACCCCAAGAGAAAAAGAGTAGCCTCCTCCAAGAGTGGGTGCCTTATTAACACACCAACCAACACAAAAAATGGAAAAAGTCTTAGCCAGCATTTACTACGATCCCTCCCATCCTGCAGGTTACGCAGGAGTTCAAAAATTGTATCGTGCTGCCAAAACGCAACTGAAAAGTCTCCGTTTACCTCAAGTGCAACGATGGTTACAAGAACAAGCTACCTACACTTTACACAAACCCATTCGACGCAAGTTTTCGCACCCGAGTGGAAGGCATCGATCATCAATGGCAAGCCGATTTAGCCGATGTCTCTCATTTGGCCAGCTACAATCGTGGCTACAAATATTTGTTTTGTGTCATCGACGTCTTTTCCAAATTTGCTTGGGTCGTACCCTTGACTTCCAAATCGAGCAGCGAGTTAGTGCGAGCCCTGCAACGGGTGTTGAAACAAAGCGGTCGTCACCCTCTTCGATGGCAAACGGACAAAGGCACCGAATTTCTGAACCAAGCTTTCCAAAAAGAATTAAAGAAACGTGACATTCATTTTTTTACCACCGAGAATCCCAAAACCAAAGCCAGCATCGTGGAACGTTTTCAACGCACTTTGAAAGAACGCATGTGGAAATATTTTACGCATCACCACACTCTGAAGTACATCGACATCTTACCGCACCTGGTGCAAGCGTACAACCAATCTTACCATCGAAGCATCGGACGTGCCCCGCAAGACGTGACTCCCGACAACGAAGTGCTGGTGTTTGAGCGTCTGTTTGGTACGTCCCCGACGAGGGCTGTCCCCAAGAAAAGTGGAGAGTTGGCCGTAGGAGATTGGGTGCGCATCGGCAAAACCAAACGCACTTTTGACAAAGGTTACTTACCTAACTGGACGACCGAACTGTTTCGCGTCACTGGACGAGTGCATGGCCGTCATCCTGCCGTCTATAAATTGGAAGACATGAACGGAGAAGTGCTCAAAGGAACGTTTTATTTGCCCGAGTTACAACGTGTCACCAAAAAAGAAGACGACGTGTACGACATCGAAAGCATTCTCGAACGCAGAACCCGTAAAGTGGGCAAACGACGTGTCAAAGAAGTCAAAGTACGTTGGAAAGGATATTCGCCCAGTTTTGATTTTTGGATCGACGCTTCGCAAGTCATCGACTATAAAAAGAAGTGACCATCATGCCTTTTCACACAGACGCAGCTATGTCGACCACTCCTCCTTCACCCAGTTCTTCTGTGCAAGATTTACAAAAACAACCCTTGTGGGTGTGGTGTGGAGAACGTGTGCCTAAAACGCAAATCGTCTTTTTCTGCGAAATCTTCGTGGTGTATTGTGTCATCGGGGCAGCCATCGCCAATTTGAGTTTGCAACAAGGAGACAAACAATTGTGGACCATTTTATTGAGCAGTTGCATCGGTTACCTGCTTCCTAATCCCTCCCTGAAATTCACCTCGAACGGGAACCCCGGGAACCTTGTGTCCAGTGCCAGTGCCAGTCACCACTCCAACCACAACCAGAACCCCATTTTGGGCGGAGACACGCCTCTGACGTCCACTAACCCCTCGGACAGCCACAGAACTCTGGAATTATGAGTCACCAAAACCAATTTTACTTAACCTTACCCAGTGACAGTTCCATGGAGGTGTTTCCCAAGAACACGTTGTGCTGTTACACGGCCAAATTACCTCAAGCCATCCCCTTAGATCACGAAGCCCATTGGGAAGTGGCTTTAGTAGAAATGATTCACCCGACCCAAGTCCTCAATGTCCTTCCCAATCAAAATTTTTTTGATGTGGAAGTTCATGACGAACAATTGCAACAGTGGATGGATAGCAATGTCAAATATGACAAGAAAACCCGTACACAAAAGTACACCACCTATCACTTGTTCATTTCCCCAGGCTATTATTTTAGTGGTCAACATTTGGTCAGCACCATAGCCTCCAGGTTTAATGCCGTGTTTCTGAAAGCTTTGGAGCATGTTAACAAAAGTGTCACCATGGAGTACCACAAAACAGCTCGTCGCTTCTTGATGAAATTTGAACGGAGTAAAATCCTGTCCATTTTATTTTGTCCTGAATTGTATGACATGTTGGGCGGAGACATGAACCTGAGAATGAGCATGATGAAGAAAAGCGAATTACCCATCGTTTACGACGAGTCTTTTAGCAAGTTATTTCGTGCCCCGGTAGAACTGAACCAAGGACTGAATTTGATGTTTGTGTACTCCGATGTGGTGGAGTATAACGTGGTGGGACACACCTCCGTACCGTTACTGCGTGTCATTCCTTTCAAAGTGGATTCTGCCACGAACACTGACGAGGAAGGTGGAAACACTTACCACGTCCACCGCGAATTTGTACATCCTCACTATTTGCCTGTCAGTAAGTCGTATTTGGACACGGTCAACATTACTATAAAAGGAGATTTGGGACAAAATATTCCATTCACCAAAGGAAAAGTCACGGTGAAACTCCATTTTCGAAAACGGTTTTCTCACGATTCGTAAGTCATGTATCCAGTGTACCGAGGGGTTGCTCGACATCGAGGACACGGTTTAGGAGATATGTTAAAATCGGCCTTTCGTTCGGTGGCCCCGGTGTTGAAACCGATGGTGACACGCGGATTGCACGCCTTGAAAGATGCGGAACTGACGCAAGGCAAAGAATTTCTCCAAAATGTCATCATCGACAAACAAAACCCTAAAGAAGCCTTCATGAGGGCAGGCAAAAATGTCTTGCTGCAAACGGGCAAAGACATTTTGGGTCACCGAGAAACACCTATAAATGCCCTGCACGCTACCGAGTCAGGCATTCAGCAAGGACAAGGCAGAAAGAGACGACGAAGAAAACACCCTTTCACCAGACTTCAAGCTAGAAAGGCCAAGAAAAGAAGAACCGTTCGAGACTTAGACGTTTTCGATTATTGAGAAAAGAGACAAAAAATGATGCACCGAGAATCTTGCGCTTGTTCCAAGACGGAACTGGATCTGTTTGCCATGCCCCCCACGATGATGACGATGCAAGAATCCCAGTGGGTGGAATTTCACCCCGTCTCCTCACTGACCGATTCCGCTCCCATCGATTTTGAAATCAAAGGACAGCCCGAAGATTACATCGATCTGAATAGCAGTTACTTGTACCTGAAAGTCAAAATTCTAGATAAGACTGGAGGTGCTATAGACGATGAAGCAGTAGCTCCCGTCAACAATTTCATGCATTCCTTGTTCAGTGGAGTGGACTTGTACTTGAATAACAAACTGGTCAGTAGCAGCATGGATACTTACCCTTATCGTGCCTACCTGGAAAATCTCTTGACATACGGAATAGATGCCAAGAACACTCATCTCAATGCCTGTGTGGTATGGGAAGCTGACGAACCTACCAAGTTTGAAATATTGGAAACTGATGAAAAGAAAGACAACAATGATGGATTTGTAGAACGAAGAAAGAGAATCACGGGAGCCGACACAAGTTTAGAACTGATGGATCGTTTGCATTTGGACATGTGGTTGCAAGAAAAGTATTTGCTGAACGGAGTGGATGTCCGCCTGAGACTGAATCGTAGCAGTGCCGCTTTCCATTTGATGGCTGATAGTGACGGTTACAAAACCAAAATCCTAGAAGCCAGACTCTACGTACACCGTGTGGAAGTGTTACCTAAAGTGGGAAACGACATCAGTCAGACGTTGAGCAGAACGACTGCCAAGTATCCCATACGACGCGTGGAAGTGAAAACCTTCACCATTCCCAAGGGACAGCGATCCATGATCGAAGATCATCTGTTCCAAGGACAGTTACCCAAACGTTTGATCGTTGGTATCGTCGAGAATACAGCCTTCAACGGAGCTGCCGAAAAAAAATCCTTTCTACTTTCAACACTTTGGCGTGTCCAAAATCGAAGTCAGTCGCGATGGCAAGACCTTGTGTACCCGACCTTTCAAACCTGACTTTACCAAGAAGAATTACTTGAGATCGTACTTGTCCCTGTACGAAGCCACCGGACAGTTAGGAACCAATACCAGTCACGGTATTACGTACGAGGATTATGCAGGAGGCTACGCTTTGTGGGCTTTCGATTTCACTCCAGACCAAGGCAGCGACGAGGGACATTTCCACCCTATAAAATCCGGCCAGATTCGTGTGGAAATTCAGTTTAAAGACCGAGACCCTGATGAAACGGTGAGCGTCATCCTGTATGCAGAATTCGATAATACCATAGAAATCAACAGTTTGAGAGAAGTCATCCTAGATTACTAGAAACCATGGAAGACTGTTATCCCTCTTTACCTAGTGGAGAAACTTTTAGTGTTGCATTGTTGTTAAAAAATGTTAGAGTTGTTGTTTAGTGTTAAGTGATTTTTGAATAAAAAATGTTGTGTTTTGAAAAAATTGTTTGATGTTATATTGTTGGATTATTGTTAAAAATGTTAGAGTTGTTCTTTAGTGGTAAGTGATTTTTGAATAAAAAATGTTGTGTTTTGAAAAAAATGCCTTTTTCTTTTGTTTAGCTATAAGAATGTTGGATTGATGCTCTTTCATTTCTTACTATCCCTCTCATGACACTCACTAAACGTTGCGACTCAAAAACCGTGTGGGGGATGTTTTCCTTCACGTCCACGCTTTGACTTTAAGAACCGGGTTGTTTCCAGTCTAACCATCCATTGTCGACTCATCCTCCTAAGAAGATGTGCTCCAAACTAGCTAAACTCAACGAAGCCTACGTGAATTTGCATAGGGTCAGACACAGTCTGATACCGAAGCCAGAAGAAATAGAGAATGTGAGAATGTTAAAAATCACTGAAGACCTGATAGAAGAGCTCTTCAGAGAAGAAATGAACAGGGAAAAAGAAGAATGGACAGAGAAGTACAGACTTCAGAGACAGCAGCAACAACAACAATAAGAGCAGCAGCAGCAACCTGAAGCTGACAGAGGCTTTGTCGATTGTCGTATCGACACCAAAGAGTTCTTCTTCTCTTTCCGAAGAAGCAGACCTATCGCCAGAAAGTCTATCCTCAGAGGACATCGCATTCTTAGAAACTAAAAAGAATGCCATAGCAAACAAAAAAAACCAGCCCTTTTCAGGGCTACCCAATACTCTAGAAAAGAAATAACAATCGATTTGCCAATGTGTGTAGGTAGAGTAGTGTGAAAATAAACACTCTTTTTTAAAAAAATGTGAGGGTATGTGTTTGTGTGTTTGTGTTTGTAAGTGGATAAGTAAGTTGGTATGGATAGTAGATTAAAATGATGTCTTTTTTTTTTGGGGTGTTTGAGGTGTAAATTTGGGGTTAGATTGGATTGCTTTGCGTATGTGGATAGTCTATTGAAGTGATTTATAAAAAATTTTAAAATAGTGATGTGTAGCATAAAAAAGTGAGTGAGTGTTTCTTTTAGGTCCACGCGTTGTTGGTTTTTTTTTGGTTATGATCTAGGTAAGATCAATTTTATGTTTTTAGGGGGATGTTTTCCATCACGTCCGCGCTTTCACTACAAATTGAAACTCGCTGGGCAGTCTAGCTACCCTTGTTGATTGATCAACACAAGAATGAATAGCAGAATAAGCAAACTTCTTGAACTCCAGATACATCTGGAATATGTCAGGCGCCTGTTAAATGAACTGGCCGCGAAGGCTATAGTAGAAGAGGAAAGAATGAAGAACGAAGAGGAGGAGAGAAGACAGAGGGAAGAGGAGGAAAAGAAACTAGAAGAGAGGATGTCATACAATATTCCCGAGACAGAGGATTGGGGTGTTGAAACGAATCATCCTCCCTCTGCGCTCCCCAGAAGGTGAAAGGAGACTAGGGAAGAAGATGCGTGTGTGGCGCCAGGCCAGGAAGGTGCAACCATTAGATAGGTGCATCTGGAGTTCAAAAAAAAAAAACAGCCCTTTTAAGGGCTACCCAATACTCTAGAAAAGAAATAACTATCGATTTGCCAATGTGTGTGTGTGTGTGTGTGTGTGTGTGTGTGTGTAGGTAGAGTAGTGTGATTATAAACACTAACTCTTTTTTCATAGTGCGAGGGTATGTGTTTGTGTGTTTGTGTTTGTAACTGCTCACGTAAGTTTGTGTGAATGGTAGATTATGGGTTTCTTTATTGTTTCTTAGCGTATGTGAAGAGTATAGTTTGGGTTTTGTAAGCGCTCATGTAAGATTGTGTGGATAGTAGATTATGGATTTTGTTAATTGTTTCTTAGCTTATGTCGAGAGTATAGTTAGGGTTTTGTAACCGCTCACGTACGATTGTGTGGATAGTAGATTATGGATTTGTTTATTGTTTCTTAGCGTATGTGTTTGTGTGTTTGTGTTTGTGTGTTTGTGTTTGTACCCGCTCACGTACGATTGTGTGAATAGTAGATTATGGATTTTTTATTGTTTCTTAGCGTATGTGGAGAGTATAGTTTGGGTTTTGTAAGCGCTCACGTAAGATTGTGTGGATAGTAGATTATGGATTTTGTTAATTGTTTCTTAGCGTATGTGGAGAGTATAGTTAGGGTTTTGTAAGCGCTCACGTAAGATTGTGTGGATAGTAGATTATGGATTTTGTTAATTGTTTCTTAGCGTATGTGGAGAGTATAGTTAGGGTTTTGTAACCGCTCACGTACGATTGTGTGGATAGTAGATTATGGATTTTGTTAATTGTTTCTTAGCGTATGTGGAGAGTATAGTTAGAGTTTTGAAACCGCTCACGTACGATTGTGTGGATAGTAGATTATGGATTTGTTTATTGTTTCTTAGCGTATGTGGAGAGTATAGTTTGGGTTTTGTAACCGCTCACGTACGATTGTGTGGATAGTAGATTATGGATTTTGTTTATTGTTTCTTAGCATATGTGGAGAGTATAGTTTGGGTTTTGTAAGCGCTCACGTAAGATTGTGTGGATAGTAGATTATGGATTTTGTTTATTGTTTCTTAGCGTATGTGGAGAGTATAGTTTGGGTTTTTATTATATGAAATGAGAAAGTATAGTTTGGATTTTATTATATGAAATGAAAAAGTAGGGGGATGTTTTCCTTCACGTCCGCGCTTTTCGTATAAGAACCCACAGTATTCGTCGTTCAAACCATTCTGCAAAGAATAAAAAAAGAAGATGGCTTCTAACCAAATGGACAAAATGGAAAAATTGCAAAACGTCCTCGACAATTTAGGAATGATAGAGCAAATGTTGGTTAACCTAAACGAGGATCACTATTCTTATAGTCCCCATCGAGTGAAGATGGAGATAAACAATTTACGAAAAATGAAGGTACATGTAATCATCAGTGATCTGTTGAAAGAAATAAAGGAGGAGAAGGAGGATGAAGAGGAAAGGATAAGGATGAGAGCATGGAATGAAAAAATTGAAAAAGAAGAAGAAAATGAAAAGAGGAAGAAAGAAGAGGAGGAAGAGAAGAAGAAAGAAGAGCAGGAGAAAAAAAAGAAAGAAAAGAAGAGAAAGAGTGTTGGAGATAAAATAAGAACTTGGTGGAGAAAAAGAAGAAACTAGAAGCAGAAGAAGAAGAAGAAAACCCAAAGGCCCTTTTCAGGGCCAGCCATATTTCTCGAAAAGAGATAGCCTTTCCATTGCCTACCCCTTTTTTTTTTTTTAAATTTAAATTTAAATTTAAATTTAAATTTAAAAAAATCCCAAAAGCCCAAACTCTATTCCCCATGTTAATTTCCCTTGTCCCTAGACAGACCCAAACTCTATGTTAAATTCCCATTGTCCCTAAAGTGACCCACGATTTCTCTCCATGTTAAATTTCCATTGTCCCTAATCTGACCCAGGGGTCTTTTTAATGCTAAGTCCCATTGTCCCTAATGTGCCCCACTTTACTACTCATAATGTTTAAATGATGCTCCTTGTTACAACATAAAATATGTTCATTGAAACAAATGGTTCACTGGTAAATTGGCAGCAAAGGTCTTCACTGAATTATGTTGCATAAACTATTTTACAATAAAACATATATGATGCATCTCAATTATGAGGAATGTGAGGAGGAGGATTAATAATAATGCAATTTAAGTTATCTTCATAACATAAGTTCTAGCAGATGTGTAATTTTTATGTGGTTCATCATCAGTTTGAAACTGGTCTATGATTTCTGGATCTGGACATATCTGGTCCCCTGCTGTTGTGCTGCTATGGTCTTTACAGTTCATTAGGATATCAGTTACACTTGGTTTACATTTAGAACCCCATGGGATGGAATGCCCAGTTTGAAACTGAGAGAATGGTTAATTATCCATAATATAACTCCTGCAGTTATTATTAGGTTTGATATCAAGGTCTTTCTTTAAAAGCTTTTCAACTCAGGTTCTGTTCTACCATACAGATAAATAAAGTCAAATTCAAGGCTTTCAGATTTGTCCAGTTTGTTTCATGTGTTGCGGCAGACAGACTGTATATTGCCACTGTACCATATAAATATCAGTGCTTAGTCTGCTCTCAGTTGCTGTGGTTTGATTAGTTACAAGTGTCATCACATGTGACTAATTATTGACCAATGTAATGAAACTTGTATAATTAGAAGGCTGTATTTAAAAACTCTAAAGATCTTAAATGTGTGCTAGAGGGTAGGGTTAGCAGTTATACTCCCAATTATGTTTGTGATGAGCAAAAGCAGCTGCACAAATTTGAGCTTTTAGTTTGGTTCTGGTAGGGTCAAAGGATGCAGGTACATTTTACATTCATTTTTTACTAGAAATAGCTATTTTCAATATTTTTCTGTGACAAGGCAACTAAAAGAATCAGTATGTGCCTTATGAATGAATAAAGTTCACTAGTACTATAACAAATTAGCATACTTTTCATCACCCCTCTACCATCAAGATTTTTTTATATTTACCTCTGTAGCAGACACAAATAAAAGTCGGCAGCTCATTTGCAGACTAAGTTACGCATATGATCTCCAATGCTCATCTAACTGTGACAGGCAGTCACCAACAAGCCAACCTATTTCCATGCCTAACTCAAAGTGAATCTGAACCACATTATACATTTAGCTTATGTGTAAATTTATAAATGCTAGGCTTGTGATAATTAGGTTCATGCCTTCTACCTTAAAAATTAGAGGGATGTCAAAATACGAAACTATCCAGTGAGACCTATGATGTTAATTTTAATCCCTATGGGATTTGTGACATAAAAAACCCAAATGCTTTATGTATTAAAAGGTAACTAATGGGGGCAGGATCTGCAGTGAATCAATGGTTAGTATGCTAGACTCCTGATAAAAATGTTTGTGTTAAAATCCTGTTATCATGTCAACCAGGTTACCTACTGCAATGTACCCTTGCCTTACTCCAATTCCCTCAGTACTCAGTAAACAACTAGTGTTGCTGTACATAACAAAACCAGTCCATATTGATTTTTACATATTTTACTAAATCCTGACAAAAATAATTCTCTAAATAAAGAATGATTAATATGTGATGGTCTCGCATGTAATCAAACTCTTCCAAGCTTTTAATGATATGAACCGATTTATCAATGTTTATCAAATTTGCATGAAAAACTATTTCTTATTTGTCATCAAATATGTTCAATGTTTTGATCATATAAGCATTTCTGCTACATTAGATCAAAATAATCTTTTTGTCAGAAATAGAGCCCTTATAGTATTTGCAAGGTCAACCAATCAGATGCAGAATTTGAGTTTAATATGAATGAATATTTTTTTTTACAAAATTGCTCTTTTGCTATATCTTGATGAGATAAATCTATTCACCAAGTCTGATAAAATTAATGAGAAATAGTTTTAAGAGCAGTAGCAAGAATGGCTAGTGAGATGTAGAACCACCACATTATATGCATAGATTTTGCTTATAGCCTCAGACATACAAGCAAATAATTAAAGTCAGATCTAAATTGGATCATAAACACTGTTGTGCAAATCATAAGAAACTCTGCCAATCAGATGCAAGGTCACTTCACTACCATACCTTTATCACACTCATAATAAGCATCATTGTGAAACTTGACTATATAAGCCCAATGGCCAAGCATGATCAAACTTGAATCAGCAGTAGTGGTTATAACCTCATGTATTTGTATGCATCTTCACTTTTTCAATCTAGATCTCATTTATATAAGCATGTATTCTAAGTTTAGTAAAAACTGCACTACATGTATAAATATTGCATGCGGTGGTAACATACTCAGATGAAAGATCACCTTATTATTATTAATGGTTAACACTCATCAAACTTCAAGGACAACTTAATGATTTTAGCCTATATTGTGGAAGTATGGCTTTTAGGCTGGTTAAAAAACTCAACTAATCTTATACATGATCACATGTATATACTTGGATTTTGCTCATTATTAGATTTATCCAAGATGTTGATTCAAGCCCAAAACCAAGTTTTATATAAACAAATTGATCAGAACTATGGACTCCAAAGTAGCTAATTTCTTACTGTTGAAAGACAGAAGGGGATGTGAAATAAATAACACACTCTGGACCATTACATAAACCCACTTAGCCTTTTGACCAGTTGAGATAAAATATCAACAATAATGTTAAATAAGATTGACAAATTATGTTTTCTCACATTACCTCTGGCCCTTTTCAACATGGATGGTATTTTTCTTCCACATATGTCAGCTCTTAATTAGTGGCCCTTTCCCATCATGAATGTTGTAGGTGAAACTCTCAGAATTAGGCTTTTTAATTTATATCTGTAGAAGAAAAAAAAACTATTGGTCTGCATATATCAATGTCACCATTTCTGTATTAGATTAAAATACCATATGTGTGTGTGTGTGTGTGTGTGTATGTGTGTGTGTTAATTTTAGAATTTAAGCAAACTTATCTCCATGTGTTTATTTTAAAACTGATGATGATAACACATAACAGGTTCAATGGATAAAATGTTATTTCTTACTTCTTACAACTGCTCATTATATCTGAATTTACATTCAATGTTTGTTTTAATTAACATATTTGGGATAATGGGCAAATTATTTATTTTGTAGTTTATCATTATATCATTTACCAGTCTTTTATCATTCAAATATGTAAAATATAGTACCATTATACTGACTTCATATTCTATATGATATCCGAGCAATACATATTAAGCAGATAAGTGCAAATAAAAATGTTCAGAATGTAAAATTTACTCCAAGCTCAAAGAAGATCAGCAAAAGATAATATCCAACAAATTACCAAACAAAAAGCGAAGTTAACGCAGTTACCTTTATTATGATGTATCCAACACCAACGGTACTGTACAGCTACGTCTTCTGAGTTTTACCGTCATCTTGTCTTTCAAACCAGAATTAATTTCTTGAGCTCTTACAAAATGAAGAAACTTTTAAATACTATAATTTAAGCAGCTTCTTTACATGTCATCAGATAAATTATGGCACAGTGTTATGTCTGTCAGCAAAACGCAACTTCACATTTGGACGGCGCGCTGTGTGGGCATCGCCGACACAGCAACTGACATGAATTCTCTATTAGCAGACAATGATTCGGAATAAATCCTTCGCAAATCTAACATTCTCGATTTTTCATAGTTCCACTTTTCATTGTTGCATCTGTTTGATTGTACAATTGCTAATGATGTTCAATGAATCAACTTCAATTCATCTGCTGTCTGAAATCCCGGTTCAGTTGGTATTTTCTTCCGCGCATGATGCCGTGTAAATAAAAGATACGGTCGACATTCAAAGTGGTTTAGGTTAATTTATTATTTTTCTTTATTAAGGTCATTTGCAGAAAGTGTTTCGCTAGGGTGAGAAAAAAAAATATAACAAAAAGAAAACTTTCTTTTCCAACGCTAATACTGTATATATTTCAATTTGTGATTGATGCTATAAATTAAAAAAAATGATAATAAAGCATTTTAGCCCGTGGCTTCGGCACGGCACTCGTTTTTGTGGGTTTTTTAAAATGTTGTTAGTATTGTTTTGGGGTTGTTTTTTGTGTGTGTACCACACTAAAAAACATACCAGGTATTAGGCCTAACGTAGGAAAAGAAATTATCCTCTATTTATTACTATTCTTACTGTCAAATGACGCAAAAGTGATCAAATTGCTATTAAGATTTTGTTTTGTATAACACTTACCGCTCGTTTTCCTCGAGATAAAGCAGCTACTTCAAAATGATTATAAAATCTGTGACAGATGAAAAACGTGGTTTAAATAATTCGTAATCGCCTGCCTTAAAATACTGTAGGAATTTGCTAATGTATTTCATGGCCCTCGTTTGAATAGATACCAACGATCATGTATATCGACCAAAATTTGTATATTCCTGCCCACAGTCATGTATTTTGTATTAAACCGTATATTACACGAGCGCTCTGTGGCAAACTCGGGGGGGGGGGGGTCTCTATTATACCCAGAGGCGTAGCTATGATATTTTGCGCCCGGGGACGAACTATAAAATTGGCGCCCCAGCCCCCTCCCCGTTTAATCACATTTTTGAATATTACCCTTGTTTACTTATTATAATGTAACGTTGTAAGCCTCATTTTGGCGCCCCTGTACCTTGGCGCCCGGGGACATATGTACTCCCCCCCCCCCCTCCAGCTACGCCTCTGATTATACCTGCTGTATCAGTTGAGAAATATATTGAACAGATCAGGCCCCAATACTCTCGCTCTGAAAAACATTAAAATAATTATATGCAGAATATCGGTAGGTCTCCCTCTTGCCGAAAATGTCAGCACCATATATATTTTGCAAGTAATGTAATGGGTATAATAACACACACACACACACACACACACACACACTTTTTTGGGAGTGGGGTGGGGGCAACGGACAGATGCCCCCATTTCCAAAAAAAAATAAAAAGTATTTTATATTTGTGTATTTCCCCCTCAGATGTGTTCTACGTTTTATTAAAACAAATTTTTATATAAAAAATTTAGTTTTTAGAATTTTTGATGGGGTATTTATGTTTCCATAGTGTTATCTAAAGGGTTGTTCGTCCGAGTCTGGTTTCCCTCACCTTGCTCGAAGTTCCTTCCCTTGAAATGTTTTGTAACCTTTGCTATATGTCGCCTAGGTCTCAGTGATTGCTATATGTAATGGTGTTATATTGTGTGTATGCTATATTTTCTTTATGTTTGAGACAGCAAGTATAGATCAAATATCTTTCCCAGTTGTATTTCTTCCTTTATGATGTTATATTGTATCTTTTAATTTGTTTTATGGTTTTCTAATTTTGACGATGGAATGGTGTACTATTTAGATTTTGTTTAAAAAAAATAATTTCCTATTTTATTATTCGAGTGATAATATGTGTCGTTCCTCATAATAGTCTTTAAAGATGTTGATAGGTAGGTTACGCTCGATCCAAGGTTCACGCTTCTTTATTCTCTATGTGTTTTTCCTGGGTCGCGTTAGGCCTCCTTTATTTAGTTTATCTGATTATGCTTTATTGAAAGATCCAAACGTATTTATGAGACCACATTATTATATAGTGGTCAACCGTGCAGTGCGGGAGAAGTTAGTAGGGTTTTAAACTAAGTGTTATACAGTATGTATTTGTGTCTTTGTTTTGTCTGTTTATGTTCTACATTGGGTGTTTTCAAAGACTCATGATGGGCCTGTGCACTTCACTGAGCCCTGTGACTTAGCCCCATGATGTCATCGCCATTTACTTCCCCCTTATATTTTCCCTGTATGCCTTCCTATATATGTCTTTAGAATTTTCTTTCAGAGAAAGAAGAAAAAAAATTAAATTACAAAATTCTTTTATTTTTTCTTTCTTCCTTTCTTCCCTTTTCTCTTTTAAAAAAAAAAGTTATATGGGTTTCTTTGAAATATTTGAAATAGAATTTGAAATTTTCTTTGAAATATGGCTGTTGTGGGGTGCGAGGAGGGGGTATGGGTATGGCATCAGCTCGCAATTGCGCTACGCGACCCTTCGGTCTGTAATACCTATTCCTCCCTCCCCCTCTCTCCCCCAATTCCAACATCAATTGCGTTATATCAACCTGACGGTAAGTATCTATTCGTCGTAAGACGTACTGAGTTCTTGTTGTGGTTAATATTCTTATTTTTACCACGTATCTTATTTAAAAATCTTTATCACCTGTCCACAGGATATCATCGTAGTTACTATATAGTCTATACATTTTAGAACGATTTTGTTTTCGTAGTCTAAATCTATGAATAAAATGTTATTTTTGTTATACTTATATTTTTTGCAAATTTTCATTATTAACTTTATCCTATTATGTTTAGTTTTATCACATTGGACAATCGTATGTAGTTTGGTGAAGTTCGCTGTTTTACATAAAGGGCATTTCGGCATTATCCTCAGCATACGATGTTTGATTGTTTCTTCGCCTGTTAGCCAGGTGTTGTGCAGGTATTTAAAAATTATACTTTGTGTTTTGACAGATCTTATTTTCCCCAATTTTTCCAATTTTTTGTCCAATTTACCCCCTCAGTTGTCCTGCTCTACTCTACATTTTATATTTTTGGTTACCTCCTCCCTAATCCAAGCGTGACTTTTACTTATTAAATTTTGCATAAATCTGTTTTGTCTCTATATTTTAAAATTAGTTCTCACATGTTTGCGTGGCACTTCGATTTTTTTATATTAATTTGTTATTTTTGTATATCTCTGGTCGGTTTCTCAAGGTGAAGCCGAACCAGTAGATGTACGGTGCTTCTCACGCTGTAGCCGGGTCTGAGTGCATTTTTTTTTTTAATCTATTGATTATGTTAGTTAATTATAGTAGTAGAGGGCTCGGCAACCCCAAGCCCCCTCTACTTTTGGCCCTATATAATGTCTCTTTTTTTACATGATGCATTTTATGATTCCATATATAATCTATTATTTC